>VCMS01000113.1:74630-232416 GCA_022539475.1 Gracilaria domingensis | reverse complement strand
CCAAAATGGCTTCCTTTCATCCTGGTAATTCAAGCTCCCCGTAACTCGTACTTTACAACTACTTTACAAACTCAGGTTCGAAATCAGTTTCGATTCATTGCACACTTTCTACTCTTCACCTACCTTGCATAAAACATCATCACACTTTGTGGCTTGTCGTCTCATACAATCCCTATCATTCATTCAGTACAATCACATATCATACATTTCGCTCACTTTCACAAAGTGAACCATGTTCCCGTTCTGCGCTTCCCAACCGTTTTTACTTAAGTATCACTCTTTACCCCAGCAGTTCTCCGCCCCATCTTCCATTTCTATCGTCACACAAAACATTCGAACACTTGCAATGAACTCCCAGTCCGACATGCCTCCCACTCCGCCTCGAGTCCCAGATACTCTGACGTCCCTCAGGCCTCATCTCCCGCCCGAAGGACTCGGGCCGTTATTGTTGGAAGGGGCGTATAGGTACCATGCTGGCGAACGAAGAAGATACGGTCATTCCGCACACGAATTCTGCAGCATGGCTGCTACCTCTCATCTTCTGATGTACCGATACTAGTTTGTGGAAGAACGAACACCCTGGAGACCGTAATTCAGGCTTGCCCTTATTCGCTCAGAGAGAATCTCGTTTTCTTCCAGAATGGAGACATCATACCATTGGTTTCGAAGCTCGGTGTGGACAAATGTTCAAAAGTTGTCCTATACGTTGGTGTCCCCTCAAGAAACGCAGCTCCGCAGGATGGTGTCACTCCTCAAAGTCCGGATGGTCTCACTGTCGTAACAGGAAAGTGGGCCTCCAACGTTGCAGACAGGTTTAGGTCTATGGGTCTCACTTGCGGGGTTGTCGACGAAGATACATTTCTCGTAAGCTATTATGAGAAGCTCGTGAGCTATCATCGTTCAACATCGTCGGGGCCTCAAGAGGTTTCATTCCTATGGACGTAGTCGCTACGGAGTGCAGTACGGTTGTGCTCACAATAATGAAAGAGCTGTTGAAATAGTTTCGCTTAAGACAGGTACTACTTTCAACCTGGAAGAGACCGTTGGGCGACTTCTTGCATATGGGAAAACTCTCGTTGGCTTCCCTACTTCTTTCTCCGACTTTCAGTTTAGGAACGCGTACTTCTACGACTTTTCCCGCCAAGAAAGAAACATTGTAGGCGGTGACCCCGCTCCTTTTCATACAAACTACGTCAACGTTGTTAAGGAAAAGTTATCCCCCTCCCCATTCCTCCAGCTTTGAGCTTAGAAAACATGACTTTTCGGTGTTGTAAACCTTTTAGAGATAGTTAAACATAAAAGTTACTTTATCGAAATGACCTGTTCCCTAACTTCACGTAAAATGGACTGTCGAAGTGAAAACCGGAAGTTATCAACAATTTCGCAACTTTTATCGCCGGGATAGATAACAAACGCATCCATCTTCTGCAACAGGTCTCCAATAGCAGAATCCACTTCTTCTCTCCACTGCCACAGTTTGTTGTACACGAAATTGGAATTGAGGTTCACCTTTGGTACCTTCTGACGAATTCGTCTGTACGTCTTGCTCCGAGTAGGTGTCCCTTGTGTTCCAGACCGCTCGCCAGAAACACTTGAACGTGCCATTCTTGCGGACAGAAGCACAACTTCATCGTCCTGCTGCTCCGCAGTTTCTGGTGCAGTTTGGGGTACAGATGGACCAGCTCCTTGTGCGGATTGCGCATCCGCGTCTGGAAGGGACCTTTTATGATCTCATCTTCCTCCTCTTGCACAGCCGTCCCCTGCTGAACCGTCTGTTTCGACGCAGAAGATCCCCTTGTGTCGACGGTTTGATTCATCGCAGGAGAAGCCCTTTTCGACGCAGTGGGCTTCGTAACGGAGGTAGACTTTGTTTGACCTGTCTGCTTCGTAGCTGGGGATGCTCTCGTCTTCATAGACCGCTTCGTAACAGACGACGGACCTGCCCGTGGAGGTGCTACTGATGCGCTACCTCTCGGTGTTGATGAACTTTGAATTGGCTCCGTGCGGCTTGTCGGCGTCATCACCTCACTCATAGCGCTCACCGTTCCTCGCTTGGACGCCGGAATGCTGGCTGCCACCGGTTCCATCATTTTCCCATCCCAAGGAGCGGCCGTCCGGAGATCCTGGATATATTGTTGAAGATCCAGGCCCTCCGCCCGGTAAGGGTAGAACGTCTGACCGCTTCGACTGATGAGAATATTATGAACCATCACAAGACCTGGGTCCAATTGCTTCCCGAGCAACTCGCGGCGTAGAACACTTCCAATTCCATGCAAAACCGCTTACCCCACTATCACCTTTCCTTCATTCTCAATATCCATCTGCAGAGAAACCCGCATTCCACCTTGCAATAATCGAGTGCTCCGCCGAGTGCGAGGAGTCACGCTTTGCGTACGCTTTCGAACACGAGTTGGCTTCATGTTGAACAACTATTGCAGTGAAAGGTGTATATCAACAATACGTTCGCTCTGGACGATACAAGAACGGATGCGAGCCTTTTAAATGGCGACTTACGCTGGGCACCCCCGCTTTCGGCAGCTCCTCCCAGCGCACTGCCAGTCTCGTCCGTGTCCTGTCCGTGGCCGCTCGCACGCTGATTGTACGCTTTAGAGTCGTGGAGTTCGCGCAATGATGACTCACGCGAGCCATGGTCGCGCTCTCTAATCATGCTCTTCAAATGCTTTGCATAGTAGTCAAGAGAACACTCATTTACTTCCATGTACAGCCTACTCCCGCGAATACACGTGGACAGCGGCGCCAACGTACCGGCGGCCGGGTGTAGCGAAATCACTGCGGGGCGGCGTGTTTTGGGAGGTCCCGGGAAGGCGCCGAAATGTGGCCAAAACGTGCCCGCGAGCGGGGAGGGGTCGGTCGTGTTAGGGTACCTACCCTAACACGACCGGACCCCCCCGCCCGCGGGCATAAAATCGCACATTTTTCAAAAAATCGTCCAAAACGTGCCCGCGGGCGGGGGGGTCCGGTCGTGTTAGGGTAGCTACCCTAACACGACCGACCCCCCGCGCCCGCGGGCATAAAATCGCACATTTTTCAAAAAATCGTCCAAAACGTGCCCGCGGGCGGGGGGTCCGGTCGTGTTAGGGTAGCTACCCTAACACGACCGACCCCCCTCCGCCCGCGGGCATAATATCGCACATTTTTCAAAACATCGCCCAAAACGTGCCCGCGGGCGGGGGGGTCCGGTCGTCGTAGGGTAGCTACCCTAACACGACCGACCCCCTCCGCCCGCGGGCACGTTCTGGCCACATTTTGGCACCCTCCGGAGACCTTCGAAAGCACTCCTCCCGGCTCTTCTGGCAGTGATTTCGCTGCACACGCCGTGCACACATATCAAAATAGAGAAAACTAGCGCTTCACACCCACTTGATCCGCGACTTTTAGCACAATACGCGACCTTTGCAATAGCTCCGAATCGCGACGTGGCCGACATCAGAGCGACTACCTGGGCAACCCAAGTCTCTGAATCTTCTCCGCTTACCAATACAGTGGAAAACTTTGGCTTTCTACTGGGACCAAATGCTGGAGAAGCGAAGACACGTTGGATGATGGGGTATTTGGGTCGTCCAAGCTTAAGTGCCTTAGAAGACGACTCGAAGTGTTCAAGAGTCGGAACGAAACCGCCTTTCACGAGGGCCGAATTCACCAGAGTTATCCTTGTCTTTTCTGGGAAGTATGTAATAGAGTGCTCATCCAGTGTTTCTTTCACGAGATTGAGGAAAGGAGGAAGGGCCTGTTCACCAATTTGATCAAGAATCGACCTTGTGTCCGTACTTGAGAACATTTCTCTAACAGCAGTCCATGTTTTTGAACTGGACATACTTGAAACACAATGTTGAAGAGCTCGTAAAGTGAAAGAACGCCCTCTCATTGCAAACCGAGGAAGCTGTGTGGAAGTTCCTGGTAAACCTGGATTACGCTGGTAAGGAGTATTGCCATTCCATTGCTTTCTAACATGTCCGTGCTCAATGGAGCGAATAGTCTCCTCCACAGCCGTTGCTGTTCTTCTGGACGTCTTTTTGTAGTGTCTCTTAAATAGCAGGTGTGCATGTTCGTATATGCCTGCGTCGTAGTACTTGATACTTCCCAGACGGCGAATATCGTCCACGAGATGATCGAGAAGATGAAACTTCAGAGTTCCCAGTCTGGAGGGATGAAAATCCGGCAGAGTCTTTGTTGCGGAACGCTTGAAGGCTTCAATCTCCGAACTAAGACACAGGAGAGAGCTTTCAGTCCAATACGGGTCACGATTGTATCTGAATAAGGTCGAGAGCAAGTCCGAGTACTGAGAGAAAACGGTTGTGATTGGGGCAACGTCCTGTTCTCCACAGCATATGTCAAAGAATGCTCCTATGAAGGGAAAGACCATGTCAAGTGCTTTGTAGTTTTTGGCCTCCAGCATTCCACGGAGACCGTCTTTCGTGAAGATACCATTCAAAGATTTGCCTTTCTCCTGCGTGGAGAAATCGATATGTAAACCTTTGGCAGGAGAATCGCGTTCTATGGCAGCTAGAATTGCGTTTGCATGGTTGAGGAGTTGGGTGCGTATCGTTCGAAATGAACGCGATGCAGATGTTCCTATTGTGGTGCACAGGGTGTCTGACTGCAGTCTCTCGATTGTGGCCGTTTTTATCAACTTTGAGATGCCGAGATGCAAGTTATGTAATGGTTTGAATGAGAACAGACTGTATGGAGACAATCCCGGGATCATTCCAAGGCTTACGGAAGTTTCGAGGAACGAAGGAATGAGAGATATGGAATTTGAACGCAGCAGAGTATCCGCTTGAGATCTCCTCTCCCTCGCACGACGTGGACGTCTTTCCGCCTCGTCTTTTTGTGCATGTTGCAAGATAGCTGTGTATGTCTTTCGGATGCTTTTCGTGTGCTTTTGAGAACGTCCGTTGAATGAGGTGGTAATAGGACTGCATAAAGATGAGCGAGGGGCTTTGCATCTATGACACGGGCTTTCCGTTTTGGTCCCATGAAGAATGGACAGAATGTCCTTAGCCTCAGGAATATCCGCACAATAACTTGCAAGCAGAGGATGGCACACTCGACTTAGTTTGTCTTCCCCGATGAACTGAAAACCTTTCTGCGTGAGATTTAGAATGGGCTCCAGGACTTGACGAAGAGATTCTTGAAGGATTTGCATCCTGGACTCGCGTAGAGACTTGCTAGAAACAAATGGCATTGCGTCTGCTTCAGATGCGGAAACCTCGATCAGTGTGGTAGGGAAGTATGCCACTACTGTGAGGTCATCACGGATACACTTACGGCGAAGCTCGTCGGAGAAGTTGAGAAATATGAGGTGAAGAGGATAGGCGGTAACCGATGTTTGCTTTAGAGTTGTTGAAGACTTATCGGTGTATACCTGCAGAAGACCTACGAAAGATTCACTGTAACTTATTTCTTGGGAGTACCACACTATTCTACTATCCAAAGAGCCCATGACCATTTCCTTAAGTTTTGAGGTGGCGTCTCTTGCGAGAGAGCCGGACATGGGGTGAGATATTTTCGTGGAGTGGATCTGAGGTATAGGGTGGAAGAATGTGTTTTCGTTGTTAGCCAACTGGAGCTGTTTCACAATTGTCTGAACGGGGTCTCTCGTGTAGAGGGTGGCGCTGAACTTACATCCTTCTGGCGAGACAGTTCTGCGATTGAAACCGTCCTTTGAGGCGTATCGTTCGAAAATGGCGTTCTTCAGTTCTGTACAGCGCTTGGAACTTGTTATGGTCTCGTTGAATCGCTTTTGCGAGAATCGCGGGTCCCGAAGTAGCCCAATTAGCTCGTCCGCCTCACGATGACCAAGGTTGGAAGCTACTGAAGCCAGACAAACCGTGAGATAATCCATATGCAAATCACCAAGGGCCTCCTGAGAAGGCACTGGGCGGGAACTGCTTCCGTGTTCTCGCTCTAATGACGCGGGATCCGGGGAAGGAGAAACACAATGCGAAGTGTCCGGAATGGGAGGGGCGCACGGAGTGGGGTCGACGATGTCCTCGGACACTGGAGGCTCGGGAAGGCGACAAGGAGCAGTGACCGTTTCGGAAGATGCGGGCGCGGGCGCGGAAAGCTTGAGACGCTTGCTTCCCCGAATGGGCCGGCTATTGTCGTCTTCCAGCGCTGCTTTCAGACGAAACGGGCAATGGTTGACATGCTGTTGAAGAGATAAGACTCCTCGGCGAGTAACGAAGGGGCACCCACGCTTCTTATGTGTACAGTAGTAGACCATGGGAAGAAGAAATGTACGAGAAACGACGACAAAGACTGCAAGGGAAGGGCGTCCGAAGGGAGAAGGAGGTCGAGCGACAGTCAATATCGACGTCTTGCTCAGAACGGAGAATATATTTTGAGTTTAAATCACGTGCTTTCGTTCAAAAAGGAACGTAGGTACACGTCGACCTCAACACAAGGGTGTACTTCTCGTATTATCTACCACTGGTTATAAACCTGTGGTTTCCCAACGTTGTACGCTGTACACTTGTCCAATCTCGCACAGAAAAATAAATCTCTTCCCTCCGCCGCCGCCCCCGCCCGTCCGACGTCCTACCTTTTGTTACCGTCGTGATCCGTGCCATCCTCGCGTTCTACTCCGCTCCGTCGTACGTTTTTCCGCCCTCGCACTCGCTACGAAGTGCGAGGGCGGAAAAAAGTACGACGGATTACGAAGTAGCGTGCTGAGAATGGATTCCATTAAGCGGACATGAAGCGTACCTCATTCTCTTTCTCCGCCCTCGTCGGACGCCTCCATAAAGCGGACAGCATCCGTATCTCACGGATGTATTCCGCGCAGTCTTTTCGTACGTGCTTCCATTTCCTTCTACGTATCTTTGTTCTAAACTAACCAATCCTCACCACGTCTCTTCGCGCTCTGCGACATGTACACGGCAAGAAAACGGCTTTGGGTTACTTTTGCGAGTTACTAGGTCCCTCGATTTTTCTAGCGCAACGTTTCTGTTTTGCTCTTATCAATGGTACGTTCTATCCCATTTCAACTGTATCCGACGGAGCATTGACTAACTTATGGATACTTTCTGCTTGCGTATACAGGAAAACGACCAATTTCATTTCGTCTCTCAAGATCGATCTCTGGCTGTTCGGAATAGGCGATTCTGGTACTTGGTTGGGACATAGGCTGCTCTCTCGTTAATCGCATCTTGCGGTATGTTTGCTGCATGGGCATTCTTGGTGTCCTTGCTTGTGAGTTCTCGCTTCGACACCTTTTCGCGCTTTACGATGATGGTGGGCTGGTAATCTAACCGATCCCTTTCCTGCTTCTTCTTCCGTTTACGAGTTACTAGGTCCCTCGACTTTTCTAGCGCAACGTTTCTGTTTTGCTCTTATCAATGGTACGTTCTATCGCATTTCAACTGTATCCAACGGAGCATTGACTAACATATGGATACTTTCTGCTTGCGTATACAAGTAAACGACCAATTTCATTTCGTCTCTCAAGATCGATCTCTGGCTCTTCGGGATAGGCGATTCTGGTACTTGGTTGGGACATAGGCTGCTCTTTCGTTTATCGCATCTTGAGGTATGTTTGCTGCATGGGCATTCTTGGTGTCCTTGGTTGTGACTTCTCGCTTCGACACCTTTCGCGCTTTACGATGATGGTGGGCTGGTAATCTAACCCATCCCTTTCCTTCTTCTTTTTCATTTTGCGAGTTACTAGGTCCCTCGACTTTTCTAGCGCAACGTTTCTGTTTTGCTCTTATCAATGGTACGTTCCATCGCATTTCAAATGTATCCAACGGATCATTGACTAACTTATGGATACTTTCTGCTTGCGTATACAGGTAAATGACTTTTGATGCGGACGTAGCTCACGAGTTGCAGGTGCAGGTTCCTCAAGTAGGGAACCATGCATCTGGGCATGGTTCCCTACATGAGGAACGGAGAGGATGAGGCGCTTCGCGCCTCATCCTCTCGGAGTGCGTATTTGTTCTACCGATACAGCCGATGGTGGACGTGCAGTCTGCGGCATCTGCCGCAGATTGCGCCTACACCCGCTCCATCATGGGGATATGGTACATGTAATATAGCGAAGTAGTGGTTAGCAAAAGCGGTCGATAGAAGAATAGATACGAATAAAACGGTATGATTTCATAATGGACATCATCTGTACTAGCAACAGTATTCCATGCGTTGCAGGGTATCATTCCGCAGAAGGTATCGTGTAATATGCACCTTAATGGAAACTGAACCTAGACTTCGCGAAATACAGTTCAGGTAGCCCTCGACTAAAGAACTAGCACGAGTGGAAAACCCACCAGTATTTACTGCACAGCGATTCTGGACGACCCAAGCAATTATCTGCAAATTTTGAAATAATTGATCTCGATATTTTTTCAAAAAATTTACTGGACGACCCTTGCCAATTTCTGGACGACCCTCGCCAAAAACTAGCATCTGCAAGACACAGACGTTGATCTATCGAAATTAGAATGGGTCTCGCTGTACTCCATGGAGGGTTGACGCATCTGTGACCAGTACACGGTTCAAGCTGAGAAGCTCTCCGATCCCGGGGAGGGTCTGAGGCATAGTACGAATAATTGTACATTCAATCCCGTATGGGTCCGTCTCACTCAACGACATTCCTCTGCAGGCGCTTCAGTTTCTACTGTATCCTCCCGTAGGGTTCGTTCCGATTACGCATTGTGTTGAAACGACGCGCGTCAACGACAAACGTTTGTTACTAATGGGTATAATTTCCTTCCCAGGGGTGTACAACATGAGACAGAGGCTCTCGAAGTTGTTTTCCCAAGGGGTCACATGTCTGAATGACAGGCGTTGGAGTTTCGTACATAGATCCTAACGATATCCCATAAGGGCCCTGCGCGTCGACACGAATCGCTTTCTCTCCAGCAACGACTTCCACTGATCTTGCTGGGTGCTACGCGTCTCAGTCGACCCGCTATCTGCTGCCGACGGTCGCAGAACTGTTCAGGTGTCCCGCATGGGTCGTGTCTTTTGCCGGTTCCAAGGGCAGCCAATCCCACAACGGGTACTCTTCTTACCGTGTACGACCCTGGCGAGGGGCATTCCGAAAAGGTTCCAGGTTTCCTGGTGGGTGATGGTCCCGGTGGGCTTCGCTCGCTGCACGCCCCTGCGAAAGGTGAGTCCTCTAAGGCGTCTTTCGAATCGAACATGGACGTTCCCATCAGTGCCGTCCGTCGCCGTCTTCGTACCCGTGGTGGGAATGCGTAACGCGCTTCTGCTCTCTTGAGTCAATAAAGAGCTTCAGCTTGCCCTTTTTCCCTAGCGGGATGCGTGTTCGCGATCTGTTTGCGGCGAGATTATCCCTCCCGAGGGCCAGCGCGGGCACTTCAGCGATGCGCGCGCAGGGTGCGCAGCGTGCGGCACGGCGCTCAGGGCGTAAATTGAGCCCTGCTTGGGTCCCCTCCCCTTCTTGGGGCGCGCTTGGACTCCAAGCGCCGAAAGTTCCGCGCCGGCTGAACCGGGGCGACCTTGCTGGGACGCGCGCGCGTGCACGGCGCTGCGCGCGCCCGCGCTGCACGTGCCAGCAAGGCGAAGGGGTGCACAGTACGCGTGGCAGCCAAATAGGCATGTCCTCTATAGGTGAATAGGTTAAAACTGGCTGATTTCCCAAAGGGTTACTTGCAAGGCGAATCAAAAAATTCGTGCTGAAAACTACTTTCCCAGATGGGGTCGAAAAGCACTATTCTTTGTTTTGCCCGTAGCTCGGAAACGCGGACGTTTCAGCGGCTCGCAATGCCCGATTTGGGGTGCGCGGCACATCAAAATACTTAGGATTTTTTGATCGTGCCAGACCGCGTCCCTACGGGCAGTACTGTATACCCAATCGGCTACCCATAGGCGTGGGCCACGTGGGGTTTGGCACGCTTGCAACGGCGCATAGCGGCGCGCGCGCTTGTGCATGGCGCCCGCGTGTCCCACGTGGGTGATTCGAGCGTGCAACAGCGCGCACGTGGCCAACGCGGGTGTCCCGTGCGTGCAAAGGCGCATGCCAGCAGTGTGATGCGCTGCGGCTTGTGTGCAGAGTCCTCAAAAGGTCGGCCGCTCGGTACTGCGGACGTTCCACGTCGTCCTAGATCGTCCCCAAGGGGTCCAAAATTCTCCGAAAACGTTGCGAAGCCTTCCGAAGGCCTTCACGAGACCCACAAGGACTTTGAAAGCGCGCTATCCCGCCGGTAAAAATTGTGGCCGCCATGGCCGGGTGGAGACTATGCCAAAAGTTTTCTTACCCGAGAGGGGAAAAGCACTCCAAAGTCCTGGAAAGAGGTTGCGTTCAGTTGCGCGAGCGTGCACGGTCGCGTCGCGCGCGAAAGCGGGCGACAAAGTTAAAGAGAATGTTGTCGAGGGGCTCCTAGGAGTCTCTCGGAGGTGGGTAACGGTACTATCGGACTTTGACGACTGCAGACCCACCAGGGGTCACACCCTCGTTGAGGACCTTTTCTACAACCCATTCGCGGGAATCGCCGCCTTCCTCCTCGAGAAGTTCAGGCGGCAGTTCCACGTCTGGGAGAGGTGTCCCAGAGGGTTCAAGCAGGGTCGTAGGATCGACCGAGACCTGTTTAGGGCCGGTAGACTGTGGCTCAGAAGGAGCGTTCCCAGTGGGGTTAGACGCTTCGGAAACCGGCGTTGGCACTCCCGGTGGGGGTGATGCAGGCTGAGGCGACTCCGGCTGTGTCTTTGGTGACTCGGCCGCGTCAGGACCCCGTGGGGCTTTCGTGACACGTTCAATTGAAACCGTGTCTTGCAGGCCGCCGTCCAAGATGGTCACGGTTGTGTCTGTGGCTTTGACAACCCGAAAGAAACCAGTTGTCCTAGGCAGGAGCTTGCGGGAGATATCTTCTTCCTCCGCAGTCTCCGTCGTTTTTCGCGAAGGGCGGTCTAAAAAGACGTAGTCCCCAGGGGGAAGTGAAAGCTGAGCCCGTACACGGGAATCAAAATCAGCCTTGTAGCGGCGCTGGACACGGTCCATTGTCGCTTTGGCCTTCGAAAGGAGGTACCGAATACGGGCGCGGGTCTGACGTTTCACTGTGACCGAATTCGGATTGTCAGACCCAGCTGGGGAGATAGCGGTGGTTGGCGCCTCGACGACGATCCCAGGGGGTGTCGAGTTAGCACCAGGTCAAAAGGTATCGTCCGGGTGGTCCGATGGACCTGGGCGTTGTACGCGAAGATCAAGGGCTGGACGAAATCATCCCAGTCTCGCTGGTGCTCCGACACGTAATGTCTAAGGCGTCCCACAAGGGTTCGATTAAAACGCTCCGCCTGTCCGTTAGTCTGCGAATGGTAGGCCGCCGTCAGCAAATGACGCAAACCTAGATCCCCGCAAAGGGCTTCGAAGATTTTCGAGACGAACTGCGCTCCGTCATCGGTCAGCAAGTACTGGGGTACCCCATATGGGAATATCCAATGCTCCAAGAAAGCAAGCGCAATATTGTTAGCTTCTGTAGCCCCTAAGGGAATAGCGCGAGCCAGCTTGGAGAAGCGGTCAGTAATGACCAGGATAAAGCGATTCCCATGTGTGGTCTTCGTAAGTGGCCCCAGTATGTCCATCGCGACAAATTCGAGCGGACCCGCTGCGGGAAATAGCTTTAGATACTTCTGATGTTTGTGCTGCGTACCTCGCGTCGCAGCGCATGACCGACAGTCTTTGATGATCTGATAGACGTCATTCGCCATGAATGGCCAATAGAAGTCCCGTCTGAGGGTCGCGTACCTTTTTCTACCTCCAGGGTGACCAGCCAATCTTGGGTAATGCGACAGATAGAGTACGCGGTCCCGTAGGGTTGGAGGGACCAGGCGCTGAATTGCACCGTCCAAGAGTGAGGTCCTTGAAAGGAAACCATGATGGTCGTAACCGAAGCGGAAGTATGGCATTCCGACAGACTCGGTAACACCCACATACCACGGGTCTTGGGATTGCTCTTCCAGGAACTCCTCCGATGGGATTGGAAGTACATCCGTCTCGGATGAGTGCACTTCGTGGATAGACCGAATACCCGGTATGAATATCAAAGATTCTGAAAGGTTCGTCATAGATAAAAGGAAAGGAAAGCCCATCAGGGAGAACGGCAAAGAATAACCGCGTTGCCCGACAAGAAAGTCAAGGGAAAGAGATTAAATCCCAGAAGGGTGTCCTTTTCAAGCAGAAACTAATGCGAAGAACCAACGAAAAACAGGTTGAGATTAGTTCGATTCCCAAACTGGGTCTTGAACCGTTTCGGTTATTTCACGACCGTAACCCATGTTCAACCAGCCCCTCCCCTTCTTGGGCGAGCGCACTGCGTGAGCGGAACCACCGAAAAGGAAACAGTGCGCAAAAGCCTGCACAACGCCAATAGAAGTGGAGTAGAGCATAGAAAGAGTCCCGTTGGGTAGTCAAGACTCTGAAAACGTGTACGTTGTCCAACGAACAAAACAAACTGTCCCAGCCAGGATTGTTTTCCTTTAAGGAACAAGTAGTGGACAAGCACGTTCACAGAGAAGGGTGTTCCTCGCAACCGGAAAGCGTTGTCGAGAACATAATAAGGTAGTTAGTGATGGGCGAGTATCCCGTACAGGGTGATCCCAGAGTGACATGGGGATTCGATTAACTTGCAGAACGATTGTAATTGATTCCCACATGAGGGCACCTGCACGAGACAAGTCGAGAGGTGTAGGACCAGTCCTTGTCCCATATGGGTTCCGAACCGATCTATGTTCCAGGACGGTGGTGACAACGTCCTGATTAGGTCATGTTAGATTTGTTAGGAGTTAGATTAAGGGGGAGAGACAGAAGCATACATTTGATACTTCTGCGTGTCGAAGAGCAGAGTTTGGAGCTAAGCGCCTTCAGTTAGTTCCCGTGTTTGGGTAGAATGCTTCGCAAGTCGCAATTCGTCCGGCTCACGGTCGGAGCAGTCCGAGTCGCTCCACTCGGGCATATCTGAGCTCGATTGAGAGTCGTCCCAGTCGGAAAAGTCAGGACCCAAAAGGGATGACTTCCTCCGGTTCCGACTTCGGCCTGGGCGTCTCCTTCTTCCCCTTTTGTCGCGTCCCAATTGGGTCACGCAACCGGTACTCTTTTGTTTCCCTAGAGGAGGAGTTCCCAAGTCGGGTCTATCACTACTGGGGTCCCTGCCGGGTCTGGAATCTGCTTCATGTTCGGCAGGGATAGTGGTCGGTTGCAATACCGAGACGGCCGGCTGATGGTTGACAGTTTGCTCATACCCAATGGGAGCGAGCTGGAGACGGCGCTGTACCTCAGTGTGCACACTGGTGGCAATAGCGCCGTCCAGAATTCCGGTGACGGTCATCTTAGAAGCGACCCGCTGGACAAGGGTATCCAGCACGCCTTCCACTTCAGCATTAACCCTGTGGCGAATACGGCGCTCGACCTCGAGTGTCACCATAGAATCCACAAGTGGCCTCAGGGCTATGAGTAGCTCTCCCGTAACGGGTTGAACCTCACTCCCTGCGGGTCGTTGCGGAGTCCCAACGAGGGTCTCGGGCGCTGTTGCCCTGGGGGTCTGCGGCTGCGGAGTCGCTTCTCGAGAGGCATGCTGGCGCATGGCCTCGAGACGGTTCCGAAAGTCGGTCGGGGAGAACTGACGGAGTATGCGCTCCGGGTCCTCCACACGTGGTAGAATCCCTCCATGGGTACTTCGGGTGCTCGGAGCCCATGAACCGGGAGCAGGCGGCACTTCGTCAGTGCCGTTATCCCGATGGGGTGGAGCAGGACCGGCGTGTCCATGAGAAGATCCCGGTGGGGTGGCCATAACGGTAGGCGGAAAGGATTTTTCGTCCAGCTTGCAACAAGTTGAACCCGAATGCGGGCAAGTTCGAGAAAACCCTAGAGGGAAAAAGCGAAGGAGCGGTGACACCAAATGATCCGCGACGGGTCAAAAAGGCCCGAGAGGGAAGAAATGATTCGAAAGCGACGAAGCGAATCCCGTAAGGGTCGAATTAACTAGAAAGGACCCGAGAGGCTTATTGTAGGTCGGGAGACCAGTTGTAGTACAGTCACAGGCCCTGACAACGTACTATGCCCTGATAAAGGAAAAAATTGCGCAGCACCCAAGCGGGGACGACGGAGCACTCAACGGATGCTAACAACGGGGCGCGAGATAGGCGCGCAGCACCGGTAGTGACGGTAGGATGACCCTTGTGGGAAACTAGACGATGAAAGAATCGGCTAGGGGGTGCTTGAGGTTTACCACGGTGAGCTCTGCCCGGCGGGAGATGCTTAAGTGCACCTCCCACGGGCAGTAGCCACCTGTCGAAAATAATAAACTATCTACCTATAAGTGGGGTCCCGAAGGGCGACACGACAACTGTCACAACCCTACACGTGCGGGACCCGAGGTGCACCCTGTGCACACTAACTACTACAAACTACTACTATGCACCCATCGGGAGGTGCATCCCACTGCACTACAGTAGCGCTGATTCAACCGGAATGAACGGTCGTTCGTGGCCCGAACTAACTAGATTCACCTCTTCAGTAGCGACTGCTTCCGGTACGGCGGAGTTTCCCTTTCTGGAGGAATCCGACAAAACGGAGTTTCCAGGACGCACCTCTCCCTCCTTGGCTTCGGGCACACCGAGAACCTCAGACGTTGGGATTCTCGTCTGTACGAGCGCCTTCGGATGCGGCAGGACCGAACCCAGTACCTGGTGTTTGACTAACCACTGAGTGGTTTTGCCAAAGTTGGCAACCAGTACCTTGAAAGGTTGGTCGGGCTCGATAGAAACAACACCATTGGCTAAAGCGAGCTGTCGCTGATCGTACAGCGATGAAGACGGTTGAACTAGTCGAATTACATGTTGTTTGGAGACGAACTGCACCCACACCTGGGATTCCGGCGGCATTGAAACGGATTTCGCTATGCGAAGCTTTGTTGATTTCGGATCCACGTTTGGAACCTCCTGAGCCACAGGTAATGTAACGCGCTTCTGGATTGCGCGCCTCAACGGATTCCGAACGATCGGAATGGTTGTACCGTCTTGCATTTCCACTGTTTTCGCCCTTGGGCGTATCGCGTCGACAAAGCGGTCGCAAAAATCACAACCGAGCATAACCGGTGCAGCGAGTGAATCGCAGGCAACAAATTCAAGTTTCACCACGTAGGTGCCAAGTCTCACTGTGAGAGTTATGTAACCAACCGTGCGCAACGGGTTATTGTTCGCGTCAGCGATATCCAAGCCTGGACCATAGCGAACGAATTCCCGATGTGCCGGGGGCACTAACGAAGAGTGAATGAGATTTGGCGCAGCGCCCGTGTCCAACACAGACAGTTGACGAACCACAAACTGGTGTGATAAGCCGAGGTCGGCGTAAACCTTATAATTCCTCTTGGCCATCACAAGGACTCTATCCGGGTTACGGAGATTTCGGGACCGTACCCACGGACGACGGAGAACCGTTAGAAGCTCTGAGTCCACGTCAGATTGAGCCATCTTCTTTGTAAGGATCTTCCTCTTAAGGAAAGTGACCTGGGAGCGAAGCGGCGGCGCCTCGGGCGTGTCCGACTTCGGCTCAGGAGACGCCCCTCCCGCAGGGGGAACTCCCAAGTTTAGTTTTTCTGGGCGGGGTTGGCCGGCAACGGCAAACTCTGCTCAGAGTGGGAAACAGAACTCCCGGGTTCGGGGTTGGTCACAGTTACCTGTTGAGCCTGGTTCCGAGGTTGCTCAGTTCGAACGTTCTGTCCTGTAACAGGATTGACAAACTTGGTGCTTTGCTCTTCATAATTCTTACTCGGAACGCGGGCACGGTCAGCTGGTGACAAGGACTCATACCACCCGATAATTTTCGGTAACTCCCTAGCGGGCAACATGCACACAGGTGCAATATGACCGGGTCGGTAACAAATATGACAGATGGTCGTCACCGACTTATCGAAAGATCGATTACCATCTGTCCGTCGTTGCGGTTGCGCATTCACCCATCCTGGACGTGAGAAACGGCTGCCGTTGGTCGCATAAGCGAGTGGAGCGGCCTGTACCCGTGTTCTTCCCATATAGAGTGCGGGGTCACCTTCCGAGATCGGAGTCGACGACGACGGAATGTCAGAAGACCCGTACGAATCGGGAGCACTTCCAACGAAGTGAAAATTATCCAGATCCGGGTTCACGGAGTTTCCACGTTCCAAGGAAAGAGATGGAGATGACTCGTTGACGAGCAACGCCCTTGAGCGACGGGGTTTCGGCGGGCGCCGAGCACGGAGGACTTCGCCTTCAGCCTGGGCGTACTGGACCAATTCCAGATACGTAATCCTACGTTTCTCTTCGCGATATCGCGCCACCAAAGCCTTGATAGAAGGGTCCAACCCATCCACGAACATCGTGCATCTCTCCTGAGCGGAGTACACATTTCCACAGCGATGAAACGCTTTGTTCAACAGAGTTGAGTAAACCGTTTCGGTCTCTTCAGTCTTCTGTTTAGTATCTCGCAGAACAAGCGTCGCGTTGTGAATCGCGCTTCCTGTTGCATAGGACCTCAGGAGGTATTGGACCACTTCCGGCCAACAACTGACACCTCCCTCAGATGCACGGGACGACCTTCGGACCGAGTTAAACTGATCTTCAGTCATCCCTGACAGAAAATAGGGTAAAGCGAGAAACGCTTGCCCCTCGTTCATACCGAGAATGTCGGCTTCCTGCACAAAGCGGGCCATGAAGTCCAGTACCAGAATTGGATCTTCGCCATCAAATTTCTTCGTAAAGACGATATTTTAGTCTTCTGATGTGGTCCTTCACCTTACCGGTACTTCGCGAGGTGCGACTTGACGATGAATCGTCCAATCGTTAATAACGATACGACAACAGCTTCCTGTAGAGGAGATTCGTTGGTTTCAACTCCTTGAGTCCAAGATGACGTCTACCTTTCTCGCGAGAGCGAATCACTCCTTGAGTGGCATATGTCGCCTTCGACTTCGTCCCGCGGGATCTACTCCCATACCGTTCTCGGTCTTCCTCACTGTCCGAAGAACTGGATGAAGTAGATTTCGTAGAGCGAACGCTAGAATTGGAACTAGACGAATCCGAGTCGTAACGGAGTTCCTCTTTGGATCGTCGATTTCCGTGATACGGAGACTGGCGTGCCGAGCGCTTAGAGGCTTCTTCCTTAGCATTCTTCGCATCAGATGCGTTACCCATCCGGATGATCTCTTCGAGAGTAGACAACCGAGTGGTTAGGCGATCGATTTCAGTTCGATGCTCCTGAATAGAGGAATGGTAAGCTTGAACAAAAGTGGCTGGTGCACCCAGACTTTCCAAAATGGAATTCACGTCTTGACGTAAGACACGAATGTCATTGGTCGGATCTCCGATTTGAGCTTGGTCAAGCTTCCGTCTGAGATACTGCAGATCTTCGAACAACGAGTTTTGCGCGAGCTGACTGACACGCAGTTGAGCCTCGAGGTACGAGTATCCAGGGGTTTCAACCACATCGTCTGGTCTCTCCGTGGCCGGAGTACCCGTAACGGGCGGAGCTCCTGCCGTAGAAGCGGCCATCGGACCCGACGTGACTGACGAAGCTCTCCGGGGTTCCGGGACCTGTTCATTGTAAGGCGACCTTGCAGGTACGGAGGCGCGAGAACGCGAAGGCCTAGGTGGAGGCACACCAGTTTCTCTGGCCACACCGTTTCGAAAGGTCGGCGCAGGTGGAGCCATACCGGGCCACGGTGTACCGAACTGCGGTAAGATCAACTTAACAACGAGAGGTCTCGATACTCCAAAGAGTAAGTAACGAAAAACAAATAAAACACTCTAGAGAGTCCACTGTTCCACAGTAGCTTCCCAAAAACCAATTGATCACTAATCGTGAGACTCCTCGACAAGAACGAGAACGAAAGAAAAATTCCAGCCCGTTCTAGGTCAGGAGACCACTTGTAGAGCAAAACCCCAGCGATGGGATCGTCTCTCAAGGCGTTCGAGTCCTTGCCCTCTAGACGAGGTGAACTCAGTGGTGAGCCCTCCGAGCACGGATAGCGCGGGTGTAAGACCGCCCGTGGTACGGGATATACCTACGGAGGTGGATGGGTGAACGGGCTGATCCAGGAATCCGGCGAAAAGCGACGGAATGGTTGAGGAGAATGGTACCGTAGAGCGGTGTAAGCCCTAGGTAAAAAGAGGGAAAAGGAAAGGAAACCAAAGGAGGAAAAGAAAGGAATCCCGCGGCGGGACGTGCGGCAAGCGGCAACAGACCCGGCGCCGGGAGACGACGATGTGTATTAAGCCCACGCGGCACAACTCTATACAGAGACGGAAACGCTACCAATTGTGGTGAAAGCAGTACAACTGCACAGTAAACGAAACAGAAAGTCCGAAGACACGGAATAAATAAGCCCGAAGGCAAGGCCACAATGGTCAGTATTGCCTGAGTGATCCCGAGGGATGAATCCAATTCGTACCATACGCGGTGACCCTCCTCAAGGAGTTGTAAACTTCGCGCAGGCGAACTTGGTTCAGAGCCGAACTCGGTTACCCTTTACTGAAGGAGGAGGTGACCGGGAGGTCACCTCTTATATCGTAACCGATAAATTAGTTAAACTAAATTAAATAATCTAGTGCACACCTAAGCAGGTCCATACACGTGGTGCACGTGACAACCCGCGGCAGCGGCCAGTAAAATATCCGACAATCATAACAAGACATGTGTGAACACACCCATTCCTACACACGTGTACACGCGACCAATACTCACCCGCGCCACGTCATGGCCGACCCCTCAGGGTGCCATACCTCAATACTGCCAAAGAGTATCCCATCCGTGGGCCAATACTCATACCTTCCGAGTACCCGGAATCATCCTTACCAGGGGTTCATGAAAACAATCCTCGTGTATCGGGCGAGCACGTTTTGCTCTACATCCAGTTCCTGCTGGATCCAAGTTTTTCGTAGACCAACCCCACCAGCCCCAACGAAAGATCACGGACGACCTCTTTATCGTCGACAAGAACCAAGTAGTGGAGGGCAGGGCGCCGCTCAGCCGTGTCCTAGCACTCTCACACCCACACGCTACGCGTATCTTGGTTCGAAGTGGGCCTTCTCAGGCAGCTTCACGTCGCGATGAGAGTTGCCACTAGCGCCGACGGGGGACCCAAGTCTGGGCTACAAGCAGTGGTGCCTAGCGCAAAACATTCGACGTGGCGTTGTAGATCAGCACCCCGCGGTGCACACGTACAGATTGACATGCGTCCGGAAGCAGTGGTCAGGGACCAGCGGGGCATGGATAAATCAGTCGTGAAACGATGCATGAGTCGTGACCGTGCTTCATCGCAACTTCCAGATTTTAGATCTCTGGATCCTGTCTTCGACAACTAGCGGAAATAAAAGAAAACGGCTTGCTGTGCAAATAGTCCCTTCTGTGCCCATTAAGAAGACAAAAGCAGCCGGTAGTTCTGAGGCAGATGCTGCCAATCGACAGCATTCCAAAAACAACATTACTCAAAGCCGTTATCCTGGGCGTGTGCGCAAAACACGGTACTTCTTTGCCCGCCAGCCCACCGCAAGCACTCAGCCCGAGGACGGAAGGCAGCACGAGCGAGACGTGAGTGCTCCCGAATCTGCACCTCTAGGATATGTTACTCCAGAAAGCGGCTCTAAGCAGGAATGGGACTTCACTAGTGTAGTTTCCATCACTCGAAGCGCAGAAGCAGCGGATGAACTGTATGACGTGGAACATATTTCAGGGGAAATTCGGTCGCTACCACCTGCTGATTGTTTCGCACTTGTAGGGGAAACATTATTTCAATGGTGCAGAAAACGGCCGGCAGTGAAAGCAGATCACGCTAAAGCGCTCCGCTACGGTCTGTATGAATGGAATGCCGGGACCATATGGTACATAGACGAAGTTATGTTCGTGGCCAACACTTGTTTTTCACCAGGGCAATACGGCTTCAGGATCTTAGAGGGTCCAGCGTACTACGAAAGGAATCACGACGAGCCACATTGGGGCTGGAGTTGTGGGACCTTAAACAGCATTGAGGGCCCAGGGTTGTGTGCAGCACTAGGGGCACAGGCAATATGGGAGGGCCCAGTGATGTGTGAAGTGCAAAGAGTTGGTAATCGTGTCTCGCTCATTCATGCGCAAAGCGTCTCTGCAATTGATACTTTGGAACGTCACTGTGTGGCTCACTCACAAGTTCCAGTGAGAGTCTCGTGTCCGGGTCGCCGCCCCCATTTAAAAGGCACCAAAAAGTACCAAATCACTGATTCTCACATGATGGTGCCCAGTACGGATGACTTCTGTATGCATGCCTCACGAATCAATGCCGCAGAACGAATAGCGGGCGCTCAATTCACGAAGTGCACCTTACTATCATCAGAACTTCCTGCATTATTAAGCTTCACAGATATGGCACGATGGTTGCAAGACAAGGCATGCAACATGAAGTTAAATCGTGTGAAGGTACCGAAGTCTGAACCAAGCCGACTTCGATGGTTGGCAACGCGGTGTGCTGGAGTGTACTTGGTCCGCTTGCGAAAGAGAAATGTGGACCATGTGTTATGCGTCGATGTAAACAACTGTGAAGTTTTAGATGCGGTAGAACCATACCCACTTGAGCTTTATTACTTGTCCCTGTGTGCATGTTTCGGTGGTATGGGTGAGGGTGTGAATGTAATGGAGCTGCGAGAACTCGTCTTCTTCCGTCGCTCAAAGGGAACCTTCTTGCATAAGGCGGGTGCAACCGAGATTACTTAAACAGTTTACGTCTCAAATATTGAGTCTAAGAAAATATTTCTCGATCTAGCTTGCATTCGAAACTCTCTTCGCATATTGGAGTAAGGACGCAGGTATCACCCCTGCACTCATCACCTCATTGAGCATCCGGAACATCACAACGTTACGTTTTGTCAATACATCCGCAAGATTATGGGAGCCCTTGACCCACTGGAGGATGGATATCTCTCCTGTCTCGAACGAATCCCGAAGTCTCGCCATCGTTGGTCGAAGGCGATAATCCTTTCCTTCGTGGAGGGTCGTGATCGTGGAATATAATCCGTCAGAGTCTACAGTTAGGACAAAAGGAAGGACCATCTTCGCTCCATAAACCCGCACTATGCCACCCGACATCATAGCCCCACGATCCGCCGAGAGAGCAGCAGCCAGTATTTCCGATCGAGCTAAAAGAGACCCTAGTTTGATTGGAACTCGTCCAGTCAAGGTTGTGGAACACTGGATCTCCACCCCCCGCAGGCATGAAAAGTCCCGAGAGATAGCCGGTCTGCCCATACTAGCCCTTTCCCTGACTGGCATCCGAGAAAGCAAGGTATCGCGGAGCGATGTCGAGAGAAGGAGGATGCGCATGCTCGTACAGAAGCTCGGGCGTGAGAAACTGTATTTCACGAAGGACTTGGTTAGCTAGGATCAAATCCGACACTAGAAACTTCGAGATGCGTTGTTGCAAGTAGCTGGCAGCAAATAAGGGTTGTGGGAGGACGCCACGGCCTAGGAAGTTAAGCGATCCAGTAAGACCGAGAGACTCAGTGCGCTCATCAGAGGTGCATATGGAGTTAAAGCTTTTGCGGCGTTGCCTTGTGATCGACAACTTCCGGATACCGCCCATGAACTCCTCCATATTCACTGAGACGGACCCATCTTCTTCGCGACAGATACGTAGCCGGTTGAAGATCAGTCTGGGTGAAATATCGAACTTTCCAACAGTGAATCTTGCACTGATCTCCTGGTGGAATTGTTCGAGGTCCTGCCGAAGCCCAGTCATAAGCATATCGTCAACGACTTTTGCTAATGCAAGCATTATAGACCCGTCCTTGTTTCGAATTACAAAGAGTTGCGGGAGTCCTAGGAGGGGTTCGATATCATTCTCCGATAGCCACTTTCCACCGTGAGCTGCCAGAGTCGACCGGACTCAACTAGGCCGTAGGTTGGAGCTAAAAGCTTCCAAACATGACCTGGAGTAGCCCATCCTTTGGAGGAACCATGAAGATATCGCGCGTCAATGCACCACCCTGTAGGTAAACACCCTTGATATCAAGTGTGGCAAGTGGAAGCCCCAAGGTAGCTGCAATCGATAGCACTGTTCGATTGACAGGAAACTGCGCGGATGAGGAGTCCTTTCGGATTCCCTCTTTCTCCCTGTCCCTATTACCGTGGGGAACCAAGCGACACTTGAGACGAAGCGCGCCCTCTTCACCATCATCCTTAATGTGAAAGAAGTGGTGAGAAGTAACGATATTTGCTTTCTTTGGGAGAACAGATCGGCGCACTTCCTGATAGCGTTCCTTGTAGACCGCTTTCTCTTTGGCAATGGATTTCTCAACAACCCATCTTGGCAAGAACTGTGTTAGGGATTCAGAGACTTCGTATTTGCCTAGCACAAGCAGAGCATTCTTAAGAATCTCTTGCTCTGCTGAGCGCAGTTGTACCGGTGGATTGACCTGTTGGACCGCAGTAGCACCAATATCCTTGTCGGGACGCGGCGGGTCGTGCGGGATACCAATGTCTTTCTCAGAGTCATCAACGACTTGTGGTTTCTCGCCAGCAAGTAGGGAACATATATTGGGGTGATAAGACCAAATTGTTGCCTAATAATTCAGTAGAAAGCCTATCGACTGCTTTCGGGGCTTCTTATCTTTCACAGCGGGTTCTGAGCTCATGCTTGGCTCGTCTCCACCGACTTTGGGATTCACAGTCTCACCCACCTCGACAATTCCGTGTGAGAGTGGTGAGGTTTACCCAAGACTATCCAGTTCCACAAGCAGAGTAGATGTTGATACGAGACGAACACCATCGTAGGCTGCACGAATACTAGGGCCCTGGTGTTGTTCATTCGAAGAAAGCAGAAGTGAATGTTCTTGCGCTTCACGCACAAAACCAACCTTCCACTGGCTAAATTTGGGGCCTCTCTTGAAGTAATACACGGCCGTGCCTTTCGGAAAGTGAGTGTGTGAGAGTATCTGCGGACTGCGAGTTTTCTCGAGCGTGTGAATCGCCCTCCTCGCTACCTGTTCCTGGTAAATTTCGAGGAGTTCCGCGGATACCTTGGACTGCGGGAGCTCCATAACGCTTGGTGTGTAGCCTCGAACGAGTTCGGAGCTGCTCACCTTCCGACTGCCGTACATGCAGTTGCTAAGGAATGTCCCACGGGAGAGAATCTCTTCGTAGGAGAACTTGGTTTTGCGAAACGCCGAAAAGTAGCTTGCGTCCCGAAGAAGTCGTGTGCAGACAAGCCTTACGATTGCATTCTTTGACTCCACCACGCCAATCTTGTTGTGTCTGCGCGCGGGGCGCGGCTCATAAGAGATAGAGTGAGCACTAAGGAAGTTCTTGAACGTGCCTTTGTCGATTTCGGGGTTGCCAGAGAGTGATTCCGGTGGGCTATGGATATTCACCTAATGTTGCTCGAAAGCAGACTTTACCTCACTCAACTCTCTTGTCTTAAGCATTGCTGTGACGGAAAATGCTGAGGAAACATCCACCATGTGTAGGATGGGAAGGTTGCCCATTTCTGAAACAAGGAAAAAGTCAATCTGGACGTGTGTGTTGAATGTCACCAGCAGCCGCCGGAAGGAAGCTTTCCTGGACGAAGAAGGACGCCAGATGGATTGGCATGTTGTGCACTTGCTCAAGGCAGCCCCGAGCGCCTGTTGCAGTACTGGAGTCAGAACACCAGCCCGCGGACAGATTTCCTTCATGTCTTCCATAGGAATGTGGGTGAAGCCATGAAGCCCTGCCGCGAAACTGCAGCAGACCTTCTGGTCGCTATACCTCTTCCTCAGTGCCTTCACAGAGGTCCTTCCGACCAGGCTGCGGTAGCAGGCGAAATAAGAAGAAATGGCTTCACTGGTGGTAGGCATTACCAGGAGTCTGGTTCGAATGGTGTCATCTGGGTCGCCAGGAAGCTGTAAACTGTACGTCTAGAGCTTCAAATACTTGTCAGACAGTACCGCCTTGGGAACGATTAGGAGACTTTCGCCACCTAGCAAGTTACTTTGATGAAGAAGTTTGTTGCCAATCAACAGTATCCCATCGCCAGCGACAAGGTAGAACGGCAGAGACGCCTTTTTGTCATCAATATCGGTCAGAGGGAGATCCAAGATGGTGAATACTAATCGAGCGTCGTCGCAGTTTGTGCCATACTCGTGGTAAAAGGGTTCACAGTCAGGGAAGCGAAGTCGAAAGGGAATACCGAGAGCCAAGGCCATTCGTGCTGCAGAATTCACGCCACCGACACTTCTAGGACACCCAAGATCCAGATGCTTCACATTCGCTCTTTTCAAATTTGAGGCTCCACGCCTTATTATTAGGCTCGATTGGCGTTTGAAGGGGTGAAGTTTGACGAGAAAACCCCTCAGTTGGTTTGTTCTTCTCGGATGACTCCTTCTTCACTCGAACCATCCTCTGCAGATAGGTTTCCCGGTCTTTATACTTGCAATCCTTCGAGTTTCGGTAGTGCTGAGTACATCCACAGTCAAAGCAGAACCTCTTCTTCGAAGCGTTCTGTCTCTTATTCGTGGGATCCGTGCCAACCTCCGAACGGCTCTGAGATTGGCCTCTTTTCTTCCTTGCAGTTTTCTTAGAATTGCGATGCGCCCCTCCATCAGAGAACCGCTGTGGCTCAGATAGAAAAACGCCGTACGAAAGCAAGGCTTCGTGAACACTCTGCTGAAACATGGTCTCAGTGTCGTTGCGGGACAGCTCGTTGGAGGCCTGTTTTGTAGCAGAAGAAAGCGAGTACAACACACAAACAGCATCATCGAGGTGCAAGACTACTCGAGAAGCTGCGGGCTTTGCAATCGCACTTATGTTCTCCGACTTGCTGTCACCCTTTCGTTCACGGAAACGTAGAGACTGCAAGGGTAATGCATCGGGTGTTTCCTTAACCTTTCTATCATACTTCTGGAAGTGAGACTGCAAAGCCTGCATGGTTTCCGGAATTTCAACCGGTTCTAGAGTTTGGACCAAAGCGTCAGAGACTTCTCTTATACTCTACATCACACTGAACAAAAGGAAACCCTTTTACACTGCTGTTTGTTTCTGTCAAGCACGAGACTAAACTTTAGAGAAAAGCTGTAGAACAGAATTGTGAGGTGTGTTTTTTGGGAGTTTTTCGTTGTTGATCAGCCTGGTAACAAGAAATTCAATAATGTAGATTGAAGATTCAAATCTTGCGTGAATCAAATGTTGAGATGCTCGTCCACGAAAACGGTCTAGAAATGTCATCACGTCCTCATCTATTTTACGTCGACAGTTAGGTACCTTGTTGGATGAGCATATGAGGCGGTTAAACATAGCAATTCGAAGATCTACAGGAACTAAAGGAAAACTTCTTTGAACGGCCTGAATCTGATCATCCTGACAAAATTCAATTCGACTTTTTGCTTTGGCTTTTTCGACTATGGTTTTTTGCGCAGGGGAAAAGCAAGGTTTTATAAGAAGCCAGACTAAAATAGTAAATATAGTCTTGTTTATTTTGTCTGGCAATTTTTCAAATGGAATACGAATAGTATGGACTCATTCAAAAGTCACTTGACGCTACTGCAAAATATTTGTCGCAGCCTTGAAGCGCAATAAATCATCGTCGTTACACATTTTTGACGGCGCTAGCTCTCGGCCCATAGTTATGGTACATGGAAATATAAAGTGCGTGCTAAGCACAAGTTGGAAAGAGCTACACTTTTGTGTTCTGGATTTTTTTTAAAGGCAACCAGAGCAAGAAAGAAATTGGTTTTCCCGTCTGGTCCTTTTTGCCTGCTCCGAGCTGGGCCAGACGCCGTTTTGTTTATTGTAGTCCCCGTTGTCTCGCCCTCAGAGCTCCTCATGAGCTTTTGAGCAGCGGGAGATCGGTCAATCTTACGCAACCTGCGAGCAGCCCGCGCGTGTACAATTGTACACAGAGCCACAGATATACAATGTTCTGTCTGTATGCAAGAGATTACAGAACTACGCAATCAGAAGTGCAACGAATATATTTCCAGTTATTTTGGATTTGAAATACATTATTCAATCGTTTAATCTCTAAAGAATAAATTATTGAATACTATTTTTTTGAATTATTCAAACAGAATGTATTCATCGGTAGCTCTAGAGTACCTGGGACAAAACAGCCGGAATTGAGGAGCAAAGTATGATTCACAATCCTTGTGTCGATAGCATACAGACTTTTATAGCAGTTACAAAGGTACGTGCTGCAGCTGAAACGCCAGGCGTTTGGAGCGATGCAATGCGCCGCCCAGTGACGCAGGAAGGCAGTAATGAACATTGCATTTGGACTACAATGTGCATAGCCGCGTTCATTGCTTTTCGGCCCAAATGCGTCATTACAGCATTGCGAATTGCTTAGAAGTGCAATGCTGCAATTACGCAGTTGCGTGCAACAGTCTTACGGGCGGCGGGGAGAGAGAGAGAGAGAAGCCAGGGGCGGCCGAAGGCTGTACCCCTTGTATATTTCTAAAGCTTTGTTCACGAACCATTGATTAGAATCTAGGCGTGAAACCAAACGTCTGACTTCCAGAAGTATCACATCTCCAAATAAGTTCTTTTGATTCATCACATCCTTTTCCAAAGTCCAGAATGGTGTAAGTGTCAGTGAAGAACTCTTTCCAAGCCCATCGCGGGTCTACACCGCCTTCAATACCTAGGAACACCAAAAAGGTCCACACGAGAATCAAAACACCAGAAATGACTATACTGGAAACGACACCAATCCAAGGTCTGTTATAATAGGCTAATGGTGTGGTTTCTTCGTCCAGATACTCAATTTCGTTAGATCTCAAAACGTTTATCCCACGCCCTGTCCCGGTTGGAAACATGATTGATTTAGCTACACTGTGTAAGTACTTGTGCATGGCTGCGGCAAAAAAATCTTCGTCCATGATACCATTCAGTGAATACATATTAAGATTTATAAGACTCACGTTAACCAAAGCCATCGCAGACATTACTGATTTAGATTTCCTGACGACTCTTTGAAAGTGTAAACCTGACAAAACCCGGAGTACATTATGTTCAGCATCCGAGTTGGTGGAAATATTCTTGGGATCAACCAAAACAAATGTTGCGTTAGTTCTTTGCAGCCTTTGCCTCAGAGCAGAATTCAAATGTTGGCCAGTTTTGTTATTGTCTCCCACATAGAACTTTCCATTTTCAAGCATCAAACCAAGCTTTACGTTTTCGTTGGTTGTTAGTTTCGCGTCTTCTACTATAATGTGAGTCCTGAATCCGTTCTCAAGCCCAATGTACACAAAAAACTCATTGCTAACAAGTTGTACATCACTCAATGATCCTGCCACGGCCCACCCGTGACAGATTTGTAAATTTGCTTTTGAAGTAAAGCCATCCTTTTTGGTTATGGGTCCTTCATTTGAGCAGCCGTCCAGGACGGGAGGTTTGACACGTTCACAACCCCTGTCTTCGAACTCAAATGTTGGAACGCTCTCCAGGTGCACATTGTAAACCTTATTCTGATTAGTCGCCAAGAAGATGAACAAAAATTCTACGAGTATAGTAAGCGAACCAAAGAGAATTACGAACGTATGCATGCCTCGTTTGTTTGGATAATTGGAAGTAACATTGGATGAAGTTGCCTCTTGAAACTGTTCCGAGCAAACGTATCCACATGATGAGCGATTTGGCCTTAGTGCTTGAATAATGGCAGAGACAAGATAGATTGGGTTTGTGCAAATGTCAGTGAGGTGCCGCCTCAAAACGACATGCTTCGTGATACCACCCCTTTGGGCGCGGACAAGGATTCGATACACGATATCTACGAAAAAAACGAGAGAAACGGAGGTTGTGATTGCCGTGATGAGCGATACAGTATTTTCATTAAGGTTCAGATTTGAAGGATCGTTGAAATGATGTTCGTAGAAGTCGCGCACCTGCCACATGTCGTCCATACCCACTCCGGACTGATTGCAGAAATTACTGGAATAAGACATCTTCAATCCTTGATACCAGACGCTTTTCTTCAACAGGGTGAAGCACCGTGCAGTTGATTAACAAAATTTGCAAAAGGAATCAGAGACCAGTGTCACATATGTGCTTTGGCTCAGATGAGTGTGAGCTACTGCGAAGAAAGTTCTAGCTCAAACACCTATATGAGTAGAGCTAGAAGTGACGCGCGAACATCAAAGCCATGAAGTATCCTGGGGAAACTGTTTCTCCGATTCGCGAATGCAACATAAAGTGTTAACGCGTTTGTTGCTTGGTGTTTTTGACTGTTTCAAAACTTTTGTTGTAGTCGTGGGGAATTACAGTTATGGCGTTAAGCCTCGTTGGGACAATCTTTTTCATGGTGTGTAACTCACACAGTTGTGCTGATTTCTTCAACGAATCATGCACGATTTACGATTTACGATTGGTTTGAAAGCCGTTGACAGTACCGTAGTTTCGGTTGGAATAGGTTTGTGTTACTCATTATTCATATGAAGAGCGCAACGCAGGCGGAGTTTGCAGTGCATTGAGAATCACACAGACCGTGTGTGACTCTTGTGCAAGCTCAAAATAAGGATTTTGGAACCGCAGGAGGTTCCCAGCGACATACAGTTTCAGTGTAGGAGGATATAGATCCTAGGATATATCCACGACTGTTAGCCGCTAACAAGTAGGAGAAGACCTGAACGTGTTGCGGGCTGCGTTTGCATTGTTGCATGAAGTCTCCCCACATGGACACCATAAGTTACATACACTATGATGATCAATATACGAGATTGGATGCATTACGCTCAGTCATGAGCTGGCTATAAATTTCATATAGAATGGAGGCGACCAGAAGTTAGGCTCTTGCGTCGCGGAAGAACGAGGGAGGTGATATAGAAACTCACAGGTAAACGCAAAGCACGCTTGCACACAATTGTTTAAAGCCATATGATGAGCAATCGGGTGGACACAATGAACCTCGATTATATCCAATGCCCTTATTTTCCTCCCAGCTGTCAGTCGAGGTGGATCATTGTGCAGTTTTCGCACCGCTCAGAATAACCGTGAGGGGCCCGTTGGGGGGGGGGGGCTCTCACTCTCACGACTAGCTAATTGCTCATATTGGTGCGTTCTTTCATGCTGTCTTCCCATTAAAGATGATAAGGATATTTCGACTTTTCCTTCAAGAGAGACGAATATTGCCTTTTGATAACAAAACAACAACTCCCATGATCATCTTGAATGATGATGATCATGCAATCCTTCTACAACATCAGGACCAAGCAAGCAGATAACAACAAAGCAACTCCAATTCTCTTCGGATTATTTCGGAAAGAATTAATTTGTGTCGTGAGCGCATTGCTTTGTGCTGGAAAGCTTTTTTCAGACGACGCCCATTGAGCGCTTCAAAGCGTGTTGCGAGGAACAAATCCTGAGCCGAACGGAAACCGTCTGTGATCCGTGTCAATCTTTTTCACTCCTAACAAGTTCAAAGGAAACCGCTTCGATGGATGAACTAGTTGACCAGCAGGGGCGAATCAAACTGTGGTGCCCCTAGACTCTTGGCGCCCAGAGCCATTGCACATTTAAACTTTTTTTGAGTCGTCGCTTCCCCTTTTCACCTCCGTAACGGTGCGAATGTCATTGAACAGCTCACTCGGACCCATCGGGCGACGAACTCCGCATTCTCCACAGGCAAACACTTGTCAAAGCTTCTCCTATAGTAGGCTATAGGGATAAAAGCTTAACCTTTTCACCCTTCCCAATAAAGGTTAGAAAGATATCGTTACCATCCATACCGCTTGGTAACTTTTCGCTGTCACTCGACGTGTGATTCTATGGTTTCGTTACGCGAAGCACTTCATGGGACGTCTGATCCTTCTTTGCGAGAGGTGTAAAGCCGCCACATTGTCGAGCACGCGCTTCGCTTCTGTAACATGGCAGCATCATGGCCACCATGGGCGACATGGTTGGCAAACCACATGTCAGTGGCCGCGTCCAAAATCACACTCTTTAACTTATCTCAGATGCAATGTTAGCACCTTCTAACCAACGAACCCAAAATTTGAATTTAATTCCGGACGTTCTGGAGAAATTCTATCTACGTTGGACAGTCTAGCCTATTCGCCGTGGATTTCGATGGCGCCTGCGGACACGCCACGAAAAATCTCTTGTCAAACTAAACGCACTACGTCATACATGATGACACCTTGCTGTACGCTCGATACGTGTAGATACTGATCGATATACGGGTCATATATGAGCAGAAGTAGAACACCAAAGATCAACCGTGAAGTTCTGATAAGACTAAGCTACTTTTTACAAGTTCCTCTGACAATTGAGCATACAGCGTCGTGACATGTGCATTAAAGGGTTGGAAAAGATTAAGAAATCGAGCAAAACTTGGTGCCGAACCTACTCGGGCGCAACGAGGAACACGAGCACCCATTTTCGTAGTCATCCAACATCCATCTCCACTGAACGCACCCGAAGAACGCTTCACACAGCTGTTCCCAGTTCTGTACCAAGTCACAGATGGTGTCCGGATTTGCCTTTGCCCTCATTGACGGATGTAGCTCGTCAGTGTTCAAGCCCAAGAATCGTTGCGTGCGCAACATGGTGAGTTCAGGGTCCTTGAGAAAACTCTCATAACTGACAGGCAGCACGCAGTGATCCTTACTAACGGACTTGAGGGCGGCGGAAACCTGCTTGTCGCCTGACACTCGGCTTTTCATAAATCTGTGCAAGCGTGGGATATCATCGATATAGATAGAGCGATTCGATCGATCCGGCGCCGCTTGATTGGGGTCAACTTTGATACCCTCGAAGGCAGAGCGATCGCCAAGATAGATTCCGTAATCACCGATCGCTTGCTTGAGCATGTTGGAGCGGTAGCTCCATATGATGCGCGTGTTGTGGTTTCGAATGAGGGCGGCGAATTGCTGCGGTAAATGCGTCAAGTGGAGAGGGCGGATCTTAAAGCCGGATGTGAGGCCATGCTTAGAAGCATTGCGGAAGTATTGTGACGTGTAGTTCAAAGCCTTCTCGGCATTCTCTTCATGAGTGCCTGTGCGAAACTGGCCGTGGTCAACCGGTTCAAAGCCGTCGATCGAAGTCTGCGAGTGTTGTTTTAACGATGTCATGATGGCAGTGGAACCGGAGTGGCCCATGAAGAACATGAGGAAGGTATTGGCTCGACCTCGGGTGGCACAGGCGGGCAGCTCGGCCAGCAATCGAGCGCGATGGCGCTCCTGCAGGGCGGAGTCGTTGGCGGCCGATTGCGCGGAGTTGAGCTCGGATAGAGGTTGCGGAAAGTCGGACATGGGTCTCAAGCTGTTCGCAATGCCCAGGTAGAAAAACACGAAGCCTATCACCGTGAGCGCCAACAGCTCCCTGACGGACAACCTGAGGGTCACAACTGGCGTGTTCTTGACCATGTCGCAAGAATTGGGAATTAGAGCGGCGACGGAACGGGGCTCTGTTCCGACAACAAAAGGGAGGCGCGCAGCACGGTAGGGGGGGAAGTTAAGTCGGAATCGGTCGCTGCAGCAGTAGTGTACGGCACGAAGGGTACGCCAGTAGGTGGCGGTGGCTGATTTTGGCTGCTCGGGATGGGCGGCAGTCGTGTGAGTGCAGCCCGTGGCACGGGCGTCAGGACGCGAAAAAGCTGACGGGCGGCAACACGCGCTTTGAGCTGATGTCACATGACTCACATACCCTGGACAAGGATAGCCGAGTACGCATGCGCGCGGGGCGCGGGCCAGCAGGGCGCGGCACGCGTTCATCGCCGCGTGCCTACGGACACGTCGTCGAGCACGCGTAGGGAGGACCGAGGACTCCTCCACGAGCAGGCGGCGCGCCACGTCGCCACGACACGTTGCGCGCACGCGTCGCGCACGTGCAGCGCCGTACGTGCCACGCGCCGCCGCCTGCGGCGCCGAGTGCGCGCGCGCGCGCGCGCGCTGACGGCGCCGCCACCTTCGCCGTCGTTGCCGCCGACCGTTCCCGGCCACCTCCCCGCGTCATGGCCCTGCGACTCCGCGCCGCGCGCCGTCTCTCGCACACGCTCCGCGCGCTCCGCGCGACCGATCCGGCGCCGTCGCCGTCGCGATCGGCGCTGTCGGCTTCGTCCTCCGCCACGCGCTCGGCGCTCGCATCCGTCGGGCGCGCCAATCGCCCCGCCGTGGCCGCGAGTGCCGCCGCCGCCGCTGTGCTGCAGCGTCATCTCGCCGTGGCGCCTGCGTCGGTCGATGCGCTGTGTGCGCCGACAACAGCTCCCGCGCCCGTTGCGTGCAATAGTACGCTGATTGTGCTCGACGATGATGATACATAACCAATGCCGGGGCCGTCTTGCTTGTTGCTTCTGCGTCGGCGGGAGATTGGGTGAGGCGGACTGCGCGGGACGGGGCGCCTTTTTGCGTACTTGAACGGCTGCGTTGTACGTCTGATAAAGCGGAAGAGAGACCTATTATATTTCGTCAGACTATGTTTCATCATATCGAATCGTGCATTTCGTTATCATCCACTTCTCCCCTGCGCAGCCGGAACATCTTCTGCTGCATGCGTCGGTTTACCTGCAGAACTCGCTTCAGTTTAGCACTCGTTTCGTTCGCATATCGCTTCAGCTCTTCCATTTCCTCGCTTTCCTCGAGACGCTCGACATCTGTCTTCCATTCCTTCTTCGTTTCCACTTCTTGAGCGCCCTCGTTGTCGTTCTTCATGCTGCATCTTTCACACTGCCTTCCTTCCAGGTCTTTCACCTGAGCGATCAGCCCTCTTAACGCGGCATCTTTTTCTCGAACCTGATCCTCGTTTTGTTCTATCGTCGCTTGCAAACCTTTCACTTGCTGTTCCAGTCCTTCGATGCGACTCTTCATGCTCTGCACTTCCTCTGCACTTGCTACCTGCGCTTTGATGTCCAGCCCCAATGCCTCCTCCAGTTCAGCCGCCCTGTAGATTTCTTTCTGCAAGCGATCTTTCAGTTCGTCTAGTTCGTCTTGCATACTTTCGATCTTTTCATCCCTGTCATCCTTCTTTGGCTTCTCCCTGCAGGAAGATGTTTTGTCGTTCTTTTCGCATCCATCTTCACCTTCTGCTTTGTCTGTAATCGCACCCTCGTCCTCGTCATCGTCATCACCCATACAATCTTCGTTCTCATCATCTTCATCACTGTCCTCATCATCGATAGCATCTCGCGAAAGTGATTTATCGCGCTTTTCCTTCTCTGCACTTTCCTTGAGCAGCGAGCTTTTGGGCGCTTTCTCTGCTCTCTTTCGAGGTGACGCCCCCCCTGCCTTGTTTGTTAATGTCCCTACCGTCGTAAGCATTGCGCTGGTTCCACTCATCAGTCGCTTCGTCTTGCGCGTGTCGAGCTTCCCATCGCTGCTGGGCGCCCTTTGTCGTTTCTTCGCTACAGGCTTAACTCTCTTCTCTTCGCTAGAGGACGACGATGATTCGATGTACGTTACAGTTGTTGTTTTTGTGGTACTACTCGTTTTCTTCCTTCGCTTTGTCACTTGATCAGAGCTTCCAGTTCCCTGAGGAGCATCTGCCTGCAACACACTTCCGCTTGGTTGTTTACAGCTTTTCTTCCCCGTTTTGGCCGTTTTGGTTGTAGTCGACCTTGTGGCACTTGTTGCAGTGGCTGCTTGTCTCCTAGTCGCGGTGCTCAGTCTGTCAATATCACTATCCAGTCGTTCACGAAGAGTCTGTAATCGGTTGCGCTGTTCAATGACGGATTTGCTTGGCCGACCTCTGCGCCGTGGGATGCTCGACAATACTGCAAGTTGGTCCAGTGCCTCTCCGATCGTAGCAGCCGACCTACCGACAATCTCAGCGGCGGACTCGCATGTTTTGCTTCGAATCGACAAAGGTACCACACGTGAAGAGCCGCTCTCAACGGCATTCTGTTTGGGTTTGCTCGCATAATGAGATGGTTTTCCGCGCAAAGTGTTTCCCGAGTTTTGTCGCTTTCGAATGGTAGCACGCTTAAATACTTTCTGAACAGACGGTTTTAAAGACCGATTGGGAGCAAGAGCCGATCTGTTCCGCGGTGATGAAGGTGTAGACGAGTGATAATTCGAACTGCTCGAGTAGGACGCGGAGCGAGAGGGTAAATGCGCAGACGATGAGGAGGAGGAGGAGGAAGAAGAAGAACGTGACGATTCCGACGAAGATGAATCTAATGAATCAGAAGAAGAACGAGATCGTGACGATGATGGCTTCCGTCTATGAGGAGAAGCATCCGGCTGTCTTTTATCACGTGCTCGTGATCGGTTGTTCACTGGTTGTTTTGATGATTTGCTAGGAGACAAACGTACGGATCGTAGTGGTGGCAACACAGGTAACGGAGCTTGTGACGATGACGAAGGCATGCTGACCTGGTAGCTATCAAATCGGCGTAATCCAAAAGCCGTTTGAGAGACAGGAATGTTCAGCCTTGTGGGGAGTGAAAGATGACCGATGCGCCCGGATCAGCGTAACGCTTGTATGTACGCAATCGGTGTTGTAATACTGGACCAGAGTGCCTTGCCATTCCCCAGTTCCAACGAGTATCGCTGAAACTAGAGTATATTATGGGCTTATCGACCGCGCTGCATGGGCAAAGCTTCATCAAATGGAAGTCTCGCTTAGCTGAATGGGCCCTCTCGGGTCTTATTAGTCGTGTTTAAAGATAGTACCTTCGTTTGTATGATACCAGCGTCGCACTACCAGGTTTGCGCTGTGACGGGGCGTGGCGCTGCGCCGTGGCGTGGGACAGTCCCAAGTTTGGACTCTCTACCACATAGTGCACTAAGCCAAAAATTTAAACCTGTACGTCAACGGGTCACCTGTGCACCCGTTACGGGTGCATTCGCAATGCACTCTGGCTCGGAACACCTTCATTCTTGAAGTGCGTACGTAATGAGCGTCTCTTACATTGAGACCGCTTCGCAGACTTGAGCGGCGCCACGCAGTATAAGAATGTACCTTCGTACCATGTGCGCGTTGAAGATGGACAAGCAGAGCGAGCCAAGATAGACGACGCAATATGGCGGTGGGATCGATTTCGTCGGCTCAATCTCACGTACCTCAATCCTTTGTTACATGTACGCCTTTAGTGGTGCTCGTACCTTCTCCGTTATCGCTGCAGCTCATTCCATGGTTGAGGAACGCCAATTATCGGCTCGTTACGCTGGCCTCTTGTGAAACAAATGCGTCTGTTTTAACACGATTGGGCTGTCGCGTGGTACGCGGTTCCTTTCATTGTGTTAGGGACGTCATGCATATCACTAGAACGTGCACGTTTGTGATATGCAGTGTAGCCCCCGTTCAAACGCGGCATGAAGCCGCAGTACAGATGACTCTCATACGAAACATTCTCGCCGCGTGTCGCGTCAACGGTGTCGCCCGACTCATCGTACATACGAGCGAAGCATCTCTGTTCGACACAAGAGCTATTGAATCTGCTGACGAATCCATCTCATTTCCGTCCAGTCCGTCTTCATTCTGCGCTCGTGCGTCTCAACAGCTGGAAGATCTAATACGAGACGCGCACATGAACAATTCACCGCCCTGTACAATTCTGCGCACGCGGTTACTATGGGGGATGTTACAAGATCCGCTTCTACAAACCCTGGTATCGCAACTCTCACGCTGTCACTCGTTACTGCTTGTGAGAAATGGTCAGTTCTTGACAAGCACATGTCACATTCAAAACGCTTGTGAAGCTGTCCTGTGCGTGTTGCGAACTAAAAAGCCACCAAACCTTAGTTATATGATCACAGATGGACGTGCCATATTGTTTTCTGATTTCATCATGCTGATGCTACACGCCTGTCATTTTCACGACGTTCGCATTCACGCCATTCCGTTCTGCGTGGCGTGGCTGTTCGCGCTGTTCAACGAGCTGTTAGCGGTATGCTTGGGAAGGGTTCCAGTGTTCACGACGTCTCGAGTGAGATTATTTTCCACAGAGATTACATTCTGTGACCGAAATGCTCGCACTCAACTCGGGTACGTGGGGCGAACTGGATTGGAAGACGGTATGCGACAGCTTTCAAGCCAACTGAACATTTCATCTCGGTGCAAGAGGTGCAGCGAGTATTATTAGGCAAAATGACAAGGCGGCATGTAGAGGTTTAAAGAAGGCAAGAGCAAGCATGATAGAACACGGAGCAGGTGAGGGCAAAATGGAACAGGCGACGCAGGTTTGTATTTGTGAATTCAAAGATGAAGAAGCGAGTTGAAAGAAGGTAAAGAAGCGAGTTTCTGTATCTTGACGACAATATAGTAAGTTTAGTCCATTTCACACAGCATGAATGCAGCTCAGAACCATTTACTTGTACCGAACTAAAAAGGACAAAATCGAAAGATAGACCAACAGTCAGAAGCAAACAAACAACCGAGATAGCAAAAAAGACCAAGAACTTACATGTTATCCGTCCCTTTGTAAGATCATACGGAGAAAGTTCACATTTGACACGATCACCAACAAGAATACGAATGTAATTCTTCCGAATCTTGCCAGAAATATGGGCTAGAATCTCAATTTCGTTATCCAATTCGACCTTAAACGTAGCGCTTGGTAAACTCTCCATGACAGTACCATCCATCTCAATCTTGGTGGCCAACTCCGACGGCGACGACGACGACGGCTGAACGGCCTTGTTCTCCCGCGCATTTTTCGCGCGTCTCCCGCCTCCAGAGCGATCAACCTTCATAACTGGCGCGCGACGCGGCGAGATAGCCGCCTGTCTATCGGCAGTAGACTGCAACCACAACGCATTCGACGACAGCACGAACGCCGGTTTCACGCTACTCTGCCCCATGTTGGCTGTGGGTCCGTGTCTCTTCAGAATATGACGAGCCTCAAGCGCGGTATAGCGGGAGCTCAGGCTGACGGACCGGGCGGAACGAACGCAACGCAGCTCAGCGCTTTGAGCGACGAAGCGGCGCATCTCCAGCCAGACAACCATTTACGGCGTAGAATGCACATCTCTACTAGAGATTCTCTAGCCTCCAGCGCCGGCAATTACATCGGAGCTCGACAAATTAGCGCGGCGTGCACGCGCACCGCGCACAGTGTGTGCACAGTGTCCACACGGCGCCGCCCAACCGGTGCCGCGTGATCACATCCGCTCTCCCAGTCGCGGGCATTCCGCCGCTCTCTGAGCGCGCATCCCCCCTCCAGTCGTAACGGTCACTGCGCGTCGCACCCGCTCCGCGCTCCGCGCGCTCGCGCATCGTCTTCAGCGCCGTCGCCGCGCCGCCGCCGCCACCATGAGCAATCGCCTCGTCGCGCAGCACCATGAGTTCCTCCAACCCGTCCGCCGTTGACACGACGCCTTCCGTTCGCACGACGCCTCTTCCGCGCCGCCTCCCACCGCCGGCAGTCGTCTCGCCGCCCGATGTCACGCCGCGTCGCCTCAAGCTTCCGTCGCACGCTTCGACTCGCGCGTATGCCCGCTCCGCGCCACGGCGGCTGGTTTCCTCTCGCTTGACCGAGTTGGACGCGCGCGACACTCCCGTTCAACGAGCGCTTTCACCGCGTTGTTTTAGCGCTGCGTTCGATGACGATGAGCGTCTCGCAGAGGCGACGCTTTCTCCCGTCGACCATATCTCACACACGCCGGCGCGCGCGGACAATGATGTGTGGTTGGAGCAGTTTGGCATTGATATTTCGCTGCTTCGAATCTATGACAGTGATGACCAGCATGAGCAGCCATGTCATTCTAACGATGAGAATCAGCACCCGAATCTCACACCCTCTCGTCAAAGTGCTGTGCTCAGATCAGCTCGTGGATTGAAAGCGACCTGCATATCTGAACCATTTGAACTGCGCTCGGCGTTCTCATCGCCGGAACAAGAGAGCTGGAGCAACCAGCCCATCACCCCACGTCGCCTGCCCGCAGCACGTTCACGTCGTCAGAGCGTCAAGATATCTCAGCGAGAGCTCATATCTATCAAGCAAGAGCCGTCACTTGAGCCTCTGCCGCCCAAATCGTCAGAGCCCAAACAACCACTAAACGCAGACTTGGGCTCGTCTAATACCACCACTGGTTCAAATTTGTTTCTTACTCCGGTTCGAGCTTCGAGAAAACAGCGTCTTGAACTAGGCGCTGATACGGTTGTCACTCCGGTACGAAGATCACTCAGACTTAGTACCAAGCATCAAAACCTTGCTCCAATTGATCAACCACAAGCACGTACTCGTATGTTGGAACAATTCGGTTTTACCTACACTCCGAACCATTCCCTTCAATGAACACCGCATGCGTCATTGCTGTGAACGTCGAAGAAACATCTCAGGATCACGGTGAGATTTACCTTGTAGGTGCTCGACGTATGCACTTGCGGCTATCGTTCTGTGTATCGACATGCACTTCACAGAGAATCTGTAAATCATGAAATCTTTGCAGGTGATCTTCTTTTCTCTACTAGAACAACTTGCAGCATCGGCGAGCAAGGTTGAAGTTACGCCATGGCGTAAATCGTGATGGTCCCGGTTTAGGGTCATGTCCGACATCATGTCACAGGACTTGGCTCAGCTTTTTTCTCTGCGCAGACAGTAAAGCCAGCATTTTATACCTCCGCATATTTCTATGCCATGTCATTCCTCACCATTGATGATCGTAAGGTAGCCTTTCGTTCTTTCGTTCGTGAATTTGATTCGCCTTACACGCATTGCAAGAGTGTGCGTCGGAACTTCCAAACGTTGAAGGCTTCAACTTGAAGCACTGTCATAATGCTAAGGAGGAACATTACCGTTGGTATACGCAGTTGACATCTCGAAAGCAAGCAGTCAAACATGAAGGGCAAATGGGAGCCTTACAATGTTGAAATCAAAGTTTACGAACTTGAATTTGATAACGAAAGCATGCCAGCAACTTCTATGGTCGGAAGCATTATTTCTTCACAAAAACTTCACTTCTCTCAGTTTCTTCGAGTACATCACGAATGGTAAATGGAATGCGCAGCAACACACTACCTCTATGTGCTTTATTGGGCACAGAACACATATTGTCAGCAGTAAGGCACATGCTTGCGCGTGGCACCTGTTTACAAAGCCGCCACATGTTTACAAAGCCATGAAGTAGATCATAACCAAGAAGAAAGCTCTGACCTGCAATTTACACACTGTGAATAGATCCCCCTACAAAGCGTTTGCCCGGATGTCGTACGGCTAAAGCTGGTGTGTTAGCAGGAATTTCATTTCCGAAATGCACTACTCCCCTTTTTGCTTCAACGTATCTCCATTTTCCTCTCATGTCATATGCATATTCTTTCCCAATGATGACGACATCGTTCAAATCGCATTCCCGGAGAGTGAGTGGCAATTCCACTGTCCCTGTTTTAGGACCTTCAACATAACAGGAATTGGCCTCTTTAAGGAACCGAACGCTCTTTGCTCGCGCTAGCGAAATCAAGAGAGTTCTCATGCTTGTATCATGGAATTCCGCCAAGCTTTCTAATCCATGTAACCTTTTCTTTCCACATAGCAGAACACTGTATATATCCTTAGTCCCAGTTAACAGAGCGATTGGAATTAACGCTGCAAAGAATATGAGGAGCAACGCAACCGCGTCAAAGATTCGTTGTAGAGCAGATATGCGCTGACCCCAGTTGAGGGCAGCAGCAGCAACGGCGACGGTGATTGCTGCGGTTAAGTACAAGTATGCTATTACGACAAGAGTTGGATTCGTTGCAACTTCAATATGTCGCGATTTGGGATTTGAGTAAGTCCAATCCTGAATGTCCGCAAAACTTGCATTATGGTAGGTTTGCCCTTCTCTTGTTCGGATTGCTCTCACGGCATCCGAGGTCAGCACATCCAGGGCGTCAGGAATCTCCAGGTCTTCTCTTGAGAGCTCGTATACCTCTTGGCCGTTATTCGTCATATGTTTTAAGGGAAGACCTTCCAAACAATCCCAGAGCATGCGAGTTGTGTCTCCATTGGTAACGTATGCATACATATCAACGTTTCCGATTGCAGGGTACTTGATTGTGACTAATCGATTGTCCAATAGCTGAGAGAACAATATAGCGGACGCCCTTCGGTCTGACTGATCCTCATACCGCTTCGCCGCTATCCGGCAAGCTTCTTCGTATAGATCTCCAGGTGTCTGAGGCCATATCCGCGTCTCGTTTTCTGGAATTTCTTTGTACACTGAGTTCAATTTCTTGAAGTGAAGGATCGCAGATATCATAATTCGAACGTCTTCAATGTGGACGTAATCATGTCCATACTTAAACTTGTACATCAGGGATTCTAGTTGAACCCTTGCTATGAGGCCCTCGATCAAATCAATAAACTCCTTGTTGAATGGGCGCTCAACAAGGACACCATTGACAAATGCATTGGTTGCGAAATGCTTCAAACGAACTCCATCGGCTTCTTCATTGGGAACGTCGCTGAGCATCATCTGCTCGTAGAGTCTCGAGAACTGAAGTGTGAGCCTAGCGAGGCTAGCTTCAACCTGAGCCAAGATGGCTTGTACCTGTCCAACATCATAACGACTTCCGTTGATAACTAGTATCGCGTCTTCCGGATCAGTTACCGATTGTGTGGGTGGGATAGTTGGTGATGTCTCATCGAAACGTTCGACTTCAGCTGACATACTGCGTTCATGTTCAAGTCTTCCGAGTCATGAAGAACTACAAGGACGCATCATCCAATAGCAACACAGCTTTACAGCCAAACTAGTGCAGTTGACGAGAGAGATAGAAAACAGCTTAGAAGGTTGTCCGCATGTAACGGAATGACCTACTTTGTGGATGACGAAAGCAGGCACATCTGAGACGTGTTCCGGACAAAAAGTACTCATACATGATGTTATGGCCCAAGATTGAAAGCCTATATATCATAATATGTCATATGATGGTGTAGGCCAAGTAGAGTGGGCCCGAGCACTCTTGATAAGGTCTCTGCCGTTGGATAATGAAGAGAAGCGCAAAACGACGGCAGAAAATAGATAACTTGCAGTCATCATTAGAGGCTGGCCCATTATCATATCAGTTCTATAAAACATTGGTGACGATGGTCAAACGAAACCGGTGGTAAAGCTGGGTTAATGATCTCATGCCGATGCGATGATAGAATGGGTCGGTATGGGTATTTCGGAATCCTCTAACAATAACAGTTCCACCCCAGGGCAGCATTCGACGTTCTCTTGGAGTCCCTCCTATTCTCAGTGGCAGGGGATGGGACGCGCCAGGGCGTGGGAGTTAATGCTGGTCTCGCACAATTTCTCGCCGGTCGGACGAACTTGTACCCCTTCCCCGAGGGGTCGAAGTGGAGCAGATTTCCGCTAAACGTTCCACAAAGAAACCCAGAACGAACTGAGTTCAAATGAAAAATAACTTCAACTGAAGCCCAGTGTTCTGCCTAGCCTTCCAGCAAGAATCAGGCCAAAACTACGAGCCGTTCAATCTCCGCATACCTACACTCCGCGAAGACCTTAGAGAACCAAATACATAATGCTCATCAGAGTTATACTTTCCCCCGGACGTCTCGAATGAGCTCAGCTGTATCCATTTCAAGTGAAAGAAGTAGGGGCAAGCGCAGTGGCAATATGGTGGAATAATCAGGTAGACCCTCAAGCAGAAGTTGCCCCAGCGGGAATTGGAGTATGTTCGTTTAATGCTGAGACAATAGCGCTGCGAATAGGTCTGAAGAACGTAAGCCATAGAGTTGACAATGGCTGGAGAGGTAGAATCCGTATCTTGCTTGACTCGCTGAGCCTCTTAGAAAGTTTGCAATCGCCGTTGCGAAGACAGTCATACTCGGTGCAAGAAGTTTCACGTCTGCTGTTTCACGTCGGTGCGGTTTGCCCGGTTGACATGCTTTGGATACCAAGTCACTGTGGGTTAGAGAAGAATGAATTCGTCGATGGATTGGCAAGTGAAGCTCTGAACTTGCCTGTTGAGGCTCAAATTACTATTCCAATTGACTATTCTGATGTTTTCAGAAGGATAAGAGATCATAATGAGAGAGGACCTTTATTGCAGGCAGTACCAGAAGTGCTTGGAGATATTGTGTCCTTACGAGAAGCGGAAGCTACTTTAGCACAGCTTTATGTTGGACATTCACCGTATTTGCATCCTTTGGGTACTTATTTGCAAGGAAAGAGGTTGGTTTGCAGCTGTAGACCTGGAGTACTGAATTCAGTTGAGCATTATCTTTTGAGATGCCCAAAGAGGACTTTGTCCCGACGTTTGTGTTTACCTGCTCTAAGTGATCGACAGGGTCTAGCTGTTAAGACGATAATTAGAAAATGGCCTGAAAAGGTTTTGGCCTTCCTAGTGAGAGAACGTTTCTTTCAACAGAAACGATCTGTAGCACGCCGGAATTAGGCTGTTACACCCATAAAGAGAGAGAGAGAGAGCTGTATCCATCCACAGTGGCGTCCGCTGCTCCAAAAGCAAGAAAGCCACAATTTGGACACCGCGTTAAGCGGATGGAAAAAGCAAAGCAAAATCAAAGAATGGACCGCAATTCTTTACACAAACGAACGAACATCTTTTGCTATTGCAAGTCCAAGTTCCAGTAGACTCTTTGGATGTGCGCGCCATCCTTCGATGCAGAGCAACAAGCAAATCCATTGCCCAACACCGCTGGGAAGGCACAGACGACTCGTGTGAAGCAAGAAAAGCGGAGGTTGTTCTTGCGTAGTTCTCCACGGGCCATGTTTCAGAGCTTCATCCTGTGTCTTCCTACGTGAACAAAAAGAGTCTTCGGTGGGAATGCGGGGTACATGTGCACAAAGACGTTCAACACGTACTGTTTAGATGTCCGCACACGAACAGATCCCGTAGCGAAGAACTTCCTACAGCCAGAGGAAGGAAAGACAAAACAATGATAGATATGATTAGGCAGCAGCCGTCGAAGTTTTTGGCCTTTTGTAAGAAAGAGAGCTACATCTAAAACGGTAAACTCTCCCTTTACTTCGAAATAAGGAGTAGAGGACCATACTAAAGAAGAAAGAAGAACAAACATCTTTACTCCAAACTTTATCTTTATAGGCTGTAGTACAGCCTTTTAAGATAAGTCTTACAGCCGCTGTACCTTTGGTAGTCCCACCTAAAAGGTGAAACTAATAATTGCGGAAAGAAGGCGGAACGCCTTGTTTAAGCCATAGCTGAGCAAGAGAGGATCCAGCTGGGTGGCGCTTTAGCATGGTTGGTGGGTTTGATTAGGTATGATTTGAATACGGTTGTGGCACTGTGCTGTGGTTGTGTCGCTGTGCTGTGGCGCCGAGTGGCGGCGTGAAGGGCGAAAAGCGCGGAGAGCACGGCGGTTGAAGACAAAGCTTGAGCTATGAGGCACGCAGAGAAGGGCAGGAATTAGAGGTCGATGTCCGAAGTAGAGAAGAAGAAAGGCAGCTACAGGTCCACTCGCGCTTCGAGGAGCTCCACGGACCTGAGCCTCAGGCTGACCTACTACTGTACCGTCGGTACCGTCGGTACCCCGTGGCACGCGCTCGAAATCCTATTTTCCGAATTATTCTGAACATCACGGACCGCAAAGATCTGAACCAGAAGACAGTAGATAAGGCACACGTCATTGGGTTTCCTCAATCCGTCGCTGATTTCTTTTCCCTCGATACTGCTTGTCTTGCACGGGACAGAAATCGCGGTGATGATCCCAGCGACAGCGATATCATACATTTGCTGCTGACGTCTCTCTTCTGTTTCACGATAGAGCTCATCAGGAACGAGTCTTTGTAAGCAGCGGAGCCGCATCATTCGTAGCGCTAACTTACAGTCCTTGGTCACTACCGCAACCGTTGCAGTGCAACGCAAAGAAATCATCGGGACGCACCCGATCGAGACATCCCAAATTGCGAAAGAAGACTTATCACAGTATAGCGGGCAGTAGTGGGAGACCTCGAAGTCCTTGGCTCATCGCTGACCAACAAATACTGGATCTTCATTCTCCAACGACCGGGGCCGCGAAATGTCGTTATTGTGGAAAACGGTGTCTACTGTTCTATTTGTCGAGCTAGCAATTTTGCTGGCATTATGCGCACCACTGCCGTGGGGTGTTCGAAAAAACATTTCGAGATGGATCTTCCGCATAAAGGCTCAAGAGATGCTGAGCAACTTCGTTAAATACCTCACTTTCGCGCTTTTCTTGGCTTTGGCAGAAAGTCTCAACGGGCTTCGCATTGCCGCAAAACGCTCGCAGAAAGAACTGGGAGGTGCAATTCATGACCCTGCCTTTGTCACACCTGCGACTGACTATCGATGGCAAAAGGTTCGAGCAGAGCGAAATTTCTACCTCGCAAGCTTCGCTATGGTGGCTCTGCTGGCAATAGCTCGATTGGTACGTCTTGCTTCCATCGAGGTCCAGCTCCGAGACCGAATCAAGTCTTACAATGGAAACAAACCGATTACAGAAACAGGAGAAACCATAGGCGAAGAACATAAACGCAACTAGCCGAAAATGTGCACTTGCCCATATTCGCTGTGAGTTCACATGATCGCAGCAAGCAAATGCTCCGTTACAACATTGAAGGCTCGAAAAGGGAAAAGATCATGTACATAACGCGTTATAATAACATGTAATTCTGGTACGTCATCTCCGTCGACGACCTAAAGGTTCAACATTTGTTTTCCGCCGAGATGCATTGGCAATCAGATACAGCGACCTCGCACATGTTTCGAGCACCTTCTTTTCTGTTTCCATGTACCAAACTGGACGACTGTCTTGTGAGCCCCCTTCATCATCTACATTACCTTCATCGCACATTAATGACACCGTTCCAAACGACTTGCCCTTGCTTGTACCATTTGCTTCTGGGGCCTTCGTAGAAGCCCCTCGGCACAGGGAAAACGCAGAGCCAGATCTGAAATCGCCCGCTGCCTCAACAAATATCTTCAGTAGTAGGTTAGTGTCTTTCTGGGCTTCTGCAATAATACCGCTGCTGAGCGCTTTTTTCGCAGCAGCCATGATTTTTTCAGGGCGATCCTCATCAATTCTAGAACTCTCATAATGGAGTCCACCAGGAGCACAGGGGTCGCCTAACCTGGACTTAAGCGCCGGTCCTTTTTGAAACAAGGCGCGTTTGGCAGGTGGTTCACTCAACTTGAGCGGCTGTGCTTCGCGTTTTCCGACAAATGATTCACTCGAAGAATGTGACCGTCCGAAAGAAGCGTTCGTACCTCGTCTCGGTGCCGCAGAGTTTCCAGTTTGCAAGACTCCGTTACCAGAGCGACTTGAAGCTTTCTTCGCCTTCACGAAATGATCCGAACCTTCAGAGTTGCGACAGTTGACACATTTGCACAGTTCCGAACACAGCACAGACGCCTGAAAACATTCACAATAGCGTTTAAGACATCCGCTTTTCCGACAGTTGCAGCCTTTTTGGTGCTTCTCTCTGCCCAGAGCGCCAAATGCTCCAGTTGCTTTTCGCTTAACTTTTGGCTGGAAGGCGTTGGGATTCCGCTCTAGTATGACCTCGACTGCGGCTTGTTTCTCATCTGGAAACTTTCCGTTGTTCCGACAATTACGGCAGTTGCAATGTGGGCCGCAGGTGAGTCCCTTTGCGAAACACTCGCAATAAAGCTTGAGACATCTGGAATTCTTACAGTTGCAGCCTTTCTCGGCTCGCGACTCTTGTCCGTTGTTGGGGGCAGAATCGTCAGGGGGTTGAGGTTGTGGATCATCATTCACATTTCCAAACTTGATCTGTCTAGCTACTTGGAGAGGAGGTTGAGAACTGAGAGGCTGGCTATACTGAAAGGCGGGTTGCAGTGACGGAAGCTGGTATTGGGCGGAAGCAAAGCGCGGAGATGGGGATAAAGGAGGCGCACGAGATACTGGATCGGGGTTTGCTCCACTCTGCAGCTTTAGTTGCGAAAACGAATCAGACATTGACGAGGAAAAGGTTGACACGAGAGAACAGAAGGGTGAGTTTGCAAACGTATTAGAAAGGCGAACTCTTGAACAATAAGTGACAAAGAAACAAACTTACGCGATCATTGGTTCTGACATGTAGCGGCGACGGCAGTGGGGTGTTTTTAGCGCTGTCCAATGCGCCGGCACTTATCGATTACGAACGCAACGACAAAGCGAACAACGGTCAGAATTGAGCCGAACGATACGTGTGCAGCGCGATTTGAATGTGGTCAAAGGATTGAGGACGCAACTTACGCTGCTAGTACAGCCAGACCATCGGTGAGACCCTCCGACATTTGCATTTTTGCTTCTCGAAGGAGGGTGGGCTTGGTGGCATGCGGACGGACGCGATGTTGTTGATGCTCGGGAGGAATGGTGGAACGGGATGCACGAACAGCACAACGAATTCGTGCTTGTCGCCAGAGGCAGTTGCTCTAAACGGTGTGAACGCAAGAGATTGTCGCACGGATAGAGGCGGTTCTAAACGCGGATGAAGCAATGGGCGAAGGCAGGGAGGAGCGAGGCGCAAGTTTGGAATTTGTCGCGAGAACACGCACTGAGGGGCACGACACGACGCAGCGAAATTTCAAACGCGCTGACCACGGGGAGAAACAGCGGAGTTCAAAAGCACGCAGCGGCAGACGCGCGCACACAAGCGGGGGAGCGCCAGGCAATGTCCTCGACGACTGGACGGCAAAGCCGAACAAGAGGGACGCTCGACGGAGGCAAATCAGCGCGCGGAGGTCACAAGCTGCAGACGGCGCGGGGTGGAGGTGGGGGGGTCGCGGTGGAGCGTCGTGGGATGTGCGTCAGCAAAGGCGCGCCAGGCCAAAGTTGAACTTGAAAAAAGGGCAGCAAACCAAATGCACTCGCATGCGCGCGGCGCGGCTGGCGCGCGTGTGCCGGACACAGTGCGTCATACGCCGCGGCAGCCGCACTTTTTGAAATTTGATGCGGCGCTTCAAAAAGCGTCGCGTGCGCTGCTTTTGGCGGGACGTGCCATTTCTTTGAAGTTGCGCCCACGTCGCACACGCGCCGCGTCGCCGTTGCAACTTGCAAGCCACGCGATACACGCATTCGCCAATGCAAGCTGCCGGGCTTGTGCCACTGTTCGGCCACGTCCACGCGCGCGGTGCTCGCCACCGTCATTCCCAACGGTTTTCTATTGCAATCACTCTGTTGCTCACGCGTTCTTGTCTCCCGTCCCTGATATATATCTAGCTCGTCTTTGTTCGCACCGGTAGCGACCTTACGCACGCCCAATTCACTCACACCCACCTGAAATATGGCCGGCAGAAAGACGTACAAATCGCGCGAGGGCGGCTTCTTAATCGCTGTCATTGGCGATGAAGACACCACAACAGGCTTCCTTCTCGCTGGTGTTGGTGACAATCAGCCGTCTACTGGCTCCAATTTTTTCGTCGTTGATCCAAGTACGCTACAATAATCTCCGGGCTTCTCCCCATTTCTCATGTTCGAATGCGCTGACGCATTTCCTTCTTGTCAAACTTGCTCGCGTGAGAAGAGGAAACTCCGGTTCAGGCCATCGAAGAAGCCTTCAAGAGATTTACTGAAAGAGAGGACATTGCCATTCTTCTCATCAATCAATACGTACGTGTTCCAAGTCGCTTGCTGCTCGAAGCCTATCGTCGTGCTTCAGCTTCACATCTAACGCGTCGCTGTGTGTCATCAATGTCATAGATTGCCGATAAGATTCGTTCCACCGTGACAAAATTCAACATGCCAGTACCTGCAGTTCTTGAAATTCCGTCCAAGGAGCATCCGTACGATCCCTCAAAGGACTCCATTTTGCAAAGAGTCCGCGGAATGCTTGGATCAGCCTAAATTCTTCATCCCTATACTTTTTAGAACTCATTGCCATAACACCGCTCGCATCATTGCTTCTCTTCATTATCGTCCGTCTCATTTCGACGCCAGATATTAAGGAGCGCGCCAAGTAACAACGTCCTGACGTGTGCTGCGCAATGCACAAGTATTTTGGAATCGTGCACTATATTTCTAAGAGCTTGTAGTCATATCTGCTTCGGTCTTAACTAATACTACAACCCGTTTTGCTTATTTCATTGTCACTTGTTATTATGTGTTTATTAGCAATGACGCTTTTACGTTCAAGTCGGAGAACATGGGCGGTAGACTCAGGTCTAGACCATGCTGTCGATGCGTTTCTTCTCGCACTTCCTCCAGGAGTGCATTCACACTTGGTCGCCACCCCTTTAGACATTCAGCTTCCGCAAACCTCCGAAGAAGTCGCACATTCTCGCTCACGTGCTCCAGTTGCTTCAAACGAATATATTCCATTAGTCGTCCCCTAAGAAGCTCCACGTGAGCACTCTTCACATCGCATGCGGTGCGATTCATCCAGACGTACAGTTTCTCAGAGAACGATTCGATGTCCTCGTCCGCATAGATTTGCTTGTGTTCTATTCCTTCTCTTTCCATTATCTTTACAATCTTGTCCGCATCCTCCTCGTCGCTATCACTACTCATGCTCGGAGGAGACGGTATGTCAAGCGTATCAGCTTCTCCCACTGCATCAGATCTTTCGCCCTCCATGAACGTCACGGATTTCATAGCGTCTTTGCCACTGTTTCTTCGTCGATACCCACCCAAAACAGAATGGCGACGTCCATGATTCAGGTCGTGCAGCAGTTCAATACACTCTCTCAACGGTTTTGACCGAAATTCTTCTGCATCGAGTACCTCATTACCTTTGTCTCGCAGCTCCCGGATGTCCGCGAATTGAGTCATTGTGATCTGTGCCTTTTGCTTTCTTCGCGGACGTTTCGATAGTTTCGCTAGTGGCTTATCCCTTTTGTTGGTCGATGTTCGCCTCTTTCTGTCACGACGACCAGCGTCAATTGGTGCATCAACGTGATCATACTTCTCTGGAGCTCGGGTAGTGACAGTTTGATTTGCATTACTCTGAAGCAGTTCTGCTTGAATTGATGGGGGTAGAGCCTTGAAGACTGCTCTATCCCAACCGGGTGGTATCTTCTGGGTCAAAGTCTTCTCCCCTTTTCGCATATGAGAAGCACGGTCATGGTCATGAGTTTGAAGTGCCTCAATTTCATCTTCAGCATTATCGATTGCTAGGACTTCGCTGCTTTTCATTTCAACATCACGGCTATCGACCTGCTGATGATCTATTCTTTTCTCGGTATTCTTTTCTGGGTCTGGTAATATCTCTTCCGAGTCGCTAGCGTTCGACTGGCTTCTTCGATTTCGTGTGCCACTCCTATCGCCATTCTTCACAGCAGGTGCACCCGTATTAGTTGCAGCCTTCTTCGTAGGCTCAGGAGCAGGGACGGGACGGCGATTCGACCCAATGGCTGTATCACGATTTGTTGCCGTGAAAAAGGTATCAATTCGTTTGATGCCTCTCACCGCGGTTCTAGAGTGATCAAACTTCAAGTCTGCAAACTTCAAGTCCAATACTTGTAAGCCAATTCCTCGGAATTCATCATTTCGAATCTTGGTTTCGGAAAACACTCTCATGCAAGCGTCGCGAAGAACACGTATAAGCGTTTCAGTCCCGCAGTTTCTGGGAACATTATACATCCTAGACAACATGGTGCATGGACCATGACCAAGGAACTTGTATCCCACCATACTGGAATTTGGTTTCTTTCTGTAAAGTTTGACAGCCATCTTAGACCCGGTGGCACCGGCATTGGCAACCCTACATGCCACCTCAGATGCCATATCAGTGATAAACTTGTTGAGCTTTTCATCCTCGTCTTGTTCGAAACGAATCCCCCAAGAAGCCTCAGCTCCGATTGACTTTCTTGGCTTGAGTGGCTCTACAGGACGACGATCTATCGCCCGAGCCAATTCGTGGAACGTCTGGCCTTGGCGATCACCAAACTTTGTTTGCAGAAATGTGAGGCTTTTGTTTCGCAGGTCCGGCAAACTGTTTACTCCTAACTCTGTCATCTTCTTCGAAGTGCGCCATCCTACCCCCGGCAAGTCGCCAACCTTGAGCGTATCAATGTATTCGATCACTTTCTCTGGACGCACGCGGAATTGGCCATTTGGCTTGGCGGCTTTTGTTGCAAGGCGCGCCATGAGCTTAGAGGGCCCAATTCCCGCGCTGGCAGTACATCCCGTCTGCAAAACAATGCGAGATCTAATGTTTTCAGCGAGACTTTCGGGGTTGAACTGGGAGGTATCGGCCTCTACGGCGTTAGTAGCATCAAGATACGCTTCATCTACGCTGACAGCCTCCACATAAACGCCGGGGTAATCGTAGAACAGCGAATAAATCTGAATACTGATCTCCTCATAAGTAGGAAAATGATATGGAACGCTGAGCAGCTGCGGACAAAGCTTGCGGGCGTCCTTGGCGAACATGCCGGCTCGCACACCATAGCTACGAGCTTCATAACTACAAGAGGATATCTCGCCTCCGCCATGGCAAACAGCGATGCATTTTCCACGGAGTGAGGGATCCTTCTTGACGGCGACGCTGGCGAAGAAGCAGTCCATGTCAATGTGAATTATGACGCGCTCGCGCGAGGTGGCCTTTGGGGCCGGACTGATGAGTGATCCAGGGCTAACATTGAGCCTCTTGGCGACTGAAACCATCATGGACTCGTAGCGTGCGCGAAAGGAGCCGATGAAGTGAAGTCGCGAAGACTGGAAATAGTCTCGCACGAAGTTGGGGTTGCGGTTGGAGGGCCTGGGATCGGACCAGAACGCTGTGTTTCGGTCGGTGTGAGCGGTCTGGGTGGAGGGGGCCACGGTGTTGGGGGCATCATCAGGTTGCATGGCAGTTGTTGCTGTTCACGTAGCAAGAAGCTCCCGTTGAGAAGAGGGAGCAGGCTGGCTCACATGTGTGCCACTGGTTTGGGAAGGATGAGAGACAAGTGAGCCGTGCTGGCGAACGTTAGCCAAATGGGGAGCACTGGGCGGCATGACGAAGACGCCACCAAGGACAGGGTTGTGTATCTGAAAAAGGTTAGCGGTCCAATCGGCGCGTGATGCGCGGGCGCCGAAGCGCCTTTGGTTCCTAGCCGCCGTGTCCACAATCCATGGGCGAGAGGCTACGTGGGCGCGCTGAATTTAGCGAGGCGCCCCACCGGCGGAGCGCGGCGCACGACGCGCAGCCAAATCGAAAAATTGTGTGCAAGTGCGTGCACCGTCCGCATTTCGGTCGCGCAGCGCGTGCCGCAGCGGTGCCCCAGCCGCCACTGTGCACAAAAGCGAGCCGCTCCCCGCTCGCCGCTGCGTCCGGGACGGCGGACTGTCTGGCACTCAGCAACGTCTCTCCGTTGCCAGCCTTTCGCTCAACTCATCCCCGCAAGCCACCAAACCCGCTCTCTCCTTCCACCACACAGCGCCTTCCCCTTCCACTTCTCTCACAATCTACCACCTTGGAAGCCCGCCCCGCCCCGCCGGCCCACCCACCGCGTCCGCAACGCTTTCTTTCCCACTCGCAACCTTTCTCCGCTTCCTTCCCGCTGTCATTAATTTTTTTCTACGTGCGCCAAACCTTGTGCGCGTCGCAAAGCTCTACCACTCCAAAACTCGCTCGCCTTCCGTGCCATTGCGCTGCACTGCTCCCTTCCAACCCCACATTTCCCCGACCCACCGTTTGCAATTCACGCACGTCGGCACGCACATTTGATCACCACCGTCTTGTGCAGCCCGCTCCCAACTTTTTACGTGAGTACCTCCGATAGAGGAAGGCGCTATCTACAACGGTAGCTTCGCGTCGAAACTGCAACATGGCCCACACCCTAGCCAGCGAGAAGGCACTCGCCTTGCGCGAATCAGAGGAGCTACACATCTCCATCATCGATCCCGACCAGGAGGAGCAGATTCTGCGACGGCGCGAGGAGTTGACGCGCCTGCGGGGCGGACGCGGAATTCTGCGCAATCTGGTCCCCACCTCACCTTTGCTTCGAAAGCGTAACAGAAGGTAAGTCACTCGTTTCGTCTAATTCTGAACCATTCATCTACTGTCGATCATGTCCTCCGACTCCCAAATCACCACGCCGACAAACTCCTAACCCTTTTCATCTCCTCTGCAGTACGACACGGCTTTCCGAGCCACCCTCAAGACGCATACGGACGGGGCTGCACTCAAAGGTAGACCTCTATCCAGCCAACAAGAAAAGCAGTCCATTGGATATGCTGACAGACGATCTCTTGATTGAGATATTCAAGTATCTCCCACGCTTTCCGCACTTGCTGCGCATCCGGCAAGTTTGCCGTCGCTGGCATACCCTATCTTGCAGTCCACGGCTGTGGACTACCCTTTCCTTTGAGGGCCATGAGCACGTTACGTCCGCAGATCTGCAGGCACTCTGTAAGAATACCCCTTCGTTAAGGAAGCTGAGAAAGCTTTCTCTGGCCAGAATTCACCACGTTTCAGACCACGCCGTTAAGGCAATCCCACGAACCGAGTGCGCAGCAACCCTGCAAGCCGTTGATTTATCGTGGTGCAGCGGTGCCACTGACAAGAGCGTTGTTGAGTTCTCTCGATGTCCAGGACTACGAGAGTTGCGGTTATCTCACTGTCGAAACGTGACTCGGCGCAGTGTGAGAATTCTAGCAGTTCGCTGCCCTCGATTGGAAGTATTGGACATGAACTGCATAAGTGGGGTCAGAGATTCCCTGCTGGAAGTTATTGGTCAAAACTGCCCGTATCTACGCGTACTTAATATTGCCAACGGACGATACGTCACAGACGAAGGCATCACGAGCATAGCAAACGGCTGCCCACGGTTGCAAGTTTTGGATCTATCGTGGTGCAGTAGAGTTACAGACTGGTCTGTCACCAAAATCGCTGCCAAGATGCCCAACCTTCGTGATGTAGGACTGTCCGAGACACGAGTGTCTGATATTGGTATCGCTGAGCTCACAAGATGCTGCAGCAAACTAGAAGTATTACATCTTGCTCGATGCATGAATGTAACCAACAACAGCGTTGACAGCATTATTCGTTATTGCAGCAAGCGGCTGACATCTCTGAACTTGGCAAGCTGCGCTCAAGTTACAGATCCATACGTTGAGAAACTCATCGCGATGTGTCAATCGCTTACGTGTCTCGACGTATCAAAACTCCCATGCAGAACCATTTCGGACATGCTGGAGCGATTCACAACAGGGCGAAACATACAAGTGTATTTCTAATGTGTTAGAGAAAGGAAGCGCTTGCGTCAAAGCAAGTGCGGGTTCCACAGGGTCCGCGCTGGTTCGTTATTTTTGGCCAAAACCCTCGCAATCAATAGGCTCAGTGACCACTGCGGTCATATCCAGTGCTCGGCCATTGAACACGGACAAAGTTTGTACATCAACGCTCTCACCCTACCAGCCCTGGCCGCATGAAAGTCTTGCACCCAACTGATGAAGAGGTGGAAGACGGCATTTGCAATCTGCTTTGAGAGCTTAGGAACTACTAATACGGGGTTGGGGACTGCCTAGTCTGATGACTATTGGTCTCTGTACAGGCACGGGACATCTCTACGGAGGCCGGTTAATATTATTTCCAAGAGCACATAGGAGACAGGACTTACTCAGAAATCACTATTGCGTGACTACTTAGCGATAAATACAATTATTCGTATACTGGGGCAGCACCTTGATGCAGGGTTGAGACCAGGCCTGATTGAGACAATGGCTTACATGCCAGAAACATCGCCTTGGAAAACCGCAACTTTAGTCGATGGCTCCATCCACTTCTGTCTTTTTCGTTTTGGTATCTTGTGAAGGACGTCATGGCTTGTGGCTGAGTCTATCGCCTTAGTGTGATTCCGACATGGTTCAAGCTCGGAAGGGCATCGTCTGGAACGCCCACATTTTGTCGCTGTCTGAGCTATGCGCTCTTGATGAGAGATAACGCTTTATCATCTTCCAATACTCGCTTCCGTCTGATGTCAGATGCCATTGACATCAGCTGTGTTCTCTTTTTTTGCAACTAGAGGTAGTCCCTCATGCGAGTCTAATATTTTGTATGTTGTACAGCGATGTAACGTAAGGATTTAGTTTCTTGCTCGGCTCTTGCGAACCTGACGAGAGCATCTTCAGTTTCTCGTAGTCTGATTATGATATGCTCTAACCGTATCGTTCACCTCAACTCGGCATGGCTGAGAATCATCAAACTCATTGTGTCGTGGTCAGCTCCGACTGACAAGAAAGTTTCGAGAAACGGCATTAGTTGCTTCCAAAGATACTCTGCAACACACATCTGGCAACAGGGAACGCAGAAACTACAAGGTCTTTTCCCTGTCCATGAGAGTGTTTGTTGGAGCCGGCTCACTATGGATGGCCCATGAAGAAATTCCACGTCGCATTAGGCATTCGATGCACTCGACCCTTGAGCCACCGTCCAACCGGTGAACCACCCAGCGATCACAATGCAAAATTTGCACAACTCCATCTATCTCCGCGTGGTGGCAACGTGTTCCACGCACTAAAGTGGCATAACGTGTACACTGTACAGTGTTCAAACATCCCAGGTTATTTTGGCGAAGACCATCTGCCCAGTCTGTGTGGTCCTTTGTTGCTCCTCATTGCTGCAGCCGTTCTGTCACCGTTTGGCGATCGGAGGTCAGCATCGGATGCTACGACATCCGCAGCAGAATCAATCCCCAAAGCCATCCGTCTTCTTGCGCCAACAATTATATCTGGTCCCTGCAGAGTGATCTCGTAATCCAGCCTCTCAACTAGCGGCGATCGCGTCTACGTTTCACAATGCTTCGTCTTGTCTCGCGAAGAGTTCCTCGTACCGGACACTCGCTTTGGCTTCGAAATTTTTCTGCCGAATCAACGGAAGTTGGGCACCTTCCCAAGGCGGTTGACACCGCTGGGAGGTACGCGTATGCACTCTACAACGCCGCGAAGAAGACCAATTCTCTCGATGCGGTTATCTCCGATGTGAACAGTATGCAGGACATGGTGTCTAAGAATGTTACATTGAGCGAGTTTCTCATCAATCCATCCCTCCCCCGCACGGCAAAAGTTGAAGCTATGACGGAGATCGTCACCAAAGCCGGATTTTCCGATACTTTCTCGAAGTTTTTGATGGTTATGTCCGAAAATGGGAGGACCTCAGAGGCCTCGAAAGCTCTTACATCCTTTCAGGATATGATTGCAGCCCTGAAAGGCGAGGTTGTCGTAAAGGTAACCACTACGATTCCGTTGTCGGAATGGGAACTTGCGCTTCTGAAGAAGAAGATCAAGCAGAGGTTCTTTGCCGGAAAACCTGATGCAGAACTAACTGTAGAAACTGCCATTGACGAGGAGCTGCTTGGTGGTCTAACGATCCAAGTAGGGGATCGTTTTATGGACCTTTCTACTCGTACGGAGCTTCGCAAATTGCAAGAGGTATTATCACAGGCGATGTAAAGATATTCACGGTCAAGGCACACCATGAGACGTTTTGCAGGCGCAGTGATACATGTGACTATAATCCGAAGAAGTAGAGAAGAGGAAAATACATGGCAGGGTTTAGTACGATCTCTGTTGGTTAGCCGATAGAAGCAACTCACGATTTCTAAAGAGAAAGCGCATATCTTTTTTTGTAAGAGCCCTTTGTCGTAGAGATGTTAAACTGCTCTCCGCTCGCGAATGTTATTTGCGAGATGGTGTCTTTGTATGGAATCACATGAACGTACTGAAGACTATAAAGGAAATTTCTTTGGACTCCCAGGTCCTCGAGGATACTTCGAGGGAGTGGGTTTCTCCTTTCTAACTTGAATCATATGCTTTGCATCGAGATTTTTGTCGAGCTCTTTCTCACCACCACCCAGCAGTTCTTTCCAGTCAGGTGGCCATGCAGGTATAATTCGTTCAAGCCGGCCACCACATTCCCTCACCGACTTTGTCGCGGCGGATATCTCTTCGAGTTTAGAATCGACTGACTTCTGCGCTATCACGCAGCCACCAACTCGCACGAACGGCAAAGTGAGTTCCGCCAGGACGCGCATCTGTGCCACAGATCTGGCTACTGCTACGCAGAAATTCTCTCTCAAGGGGCCTTGGGCAAGCTCTTCAGCTCTTCCCCATTCTGATTTAACGTTGTTCAGGGCAAGTTCATCGACGACCTGCTTGTGGAAAGCCAGCTTTTTGCGTACAGAGTCTATAAGAGTCAGGGACCACTCTGGACGTGAAACAGCCAGCACCAATCCAGGAAAGCCAGCCCCTGTGCCCACGTCGACGATGGCTTTCGGGGCTTCTTTATCCAAAACTGGGAGCAGCGTCATGCCATCAATGAGGTGCTTCACGATAATTCCATGACGGGTGCGAATTCCAGTTAGATTGAAGTTTGAACTTCGCTCATGCAACATTTCTGAAACCTTCAACAACATCTCTTGTTGCGAGCTAGAAAGCCCAACTCTGTTTGCCACGTTCCGAAAATTGTCTACCGCAAGCCTTAGTTCCTGCTCTGAACTCGTGTATAGTTTGCTCTGAATTGAAGACGTGCTTGTATAACTGCATATGCGTGAATGACAAGACAACACCGAAGGCGCTGGTCGCAAGAAAAGGGAAGTAGAGTTAATGATAAAGGAAGGCAAACGCCTCGACCCCGAATTGCATTGGAAGTATGTCACGCAGTTCAAACTTCCAGACATGCCGTATGGATTCTTACAACCTCTCTAGTAGAGAGCCTCTTCCGCAGTCTTGTGTCCCTCGACCTCTGAGATTCCAAACTATCGAACGAGGGTGGCAAGCAGGCCAAAATGTTTGCACTAATTATGGACGCGCTGAATCGTGATCTCGCCAAGGGCAGTAATTGTTCAGCGCGTCCAAAACTGAGTGAAGATAATCGTGATCATCACGCGCGAACGAAACGCAACGGAGGAGGCTTGGGTACCAGGCAAGGTCTTCCTCGGATAAGGGAGCCGTCTTCGAAATTCACATTGTCCGTCAAGGTTCTGGTTTATTTGTTTCACCTAATGATATCTATTCATGGCTTTCCGTACGAGTTTTTGAGAGACTGATGTGTGAGCTCCAAGCACATCGACAGTATGGGCACATCCTTTACACTCATTGCGGCACTAAAGAAAAACGGACAAGGACATTCTCGCGATATGCATTAGAAATGGCATCTGAGCAAGTCGTTTCTAAGCCAACATAGGGCGTCAGGCTCGACGTATTGTTGCATAAAGCCATTCGGACGAACGTGGAGACTAGGTATAAGAACTCGTGGATAACGATTCTCAAGAAGCTGTCCAATCTTGATCACATGTATCCTTTTTCACTTAACCAAGTCGCGCATTTTGGTTCCAGTGCAACAGCACGCATACCCCTCTCTAGGAATTCATTGCTCAACTGTTCGGTTGAGATATGCTTTGGGCTCATTAAATTGGATACATGCCAGTTTACTCTTGCGTCCGGCTCCCCACCTAAGGGCACACGCAACCGTGATACTTCATCCAGGGTGCTTCGGTAGTCTTTTTCGGAGTATTCCCACGGAAGACTGGATCCCAGTTTGCGTATAAGTCCCATCAGACTTGATAGAGTACCATCTGCCCAACTCTCGTAACGGATATCAAGTACTGGGACTGAGGAGCCAGCTTCCAGAATAAGAGTGTTCCTTCTTCGTATAAGAGCCTGACATTGCTCTGCCCACTTGTTCTCCGATTCCCATTCTGATCTATTCTTCGCAAACATTTTGAAAGCGGAAACAGTTTCTTCTCTGAGATCCCTGTAACCTGTTACCAATAAGTCCACCTCCTCAGCGAATGTGTTGTTATGTGCGGGTCCGACAAAATCGTAATATTGCTTTGCCGTATGAACTTTTACAAGAATTGAAGTTCCCATCGTCTTCAGCAAGGCGATTCGATCGTATCCTGACGCTGCACTGTCCTCCGGTACGAGCTTTGCAAGCATCCAGTTACTACTGGCCACCGTGTTCGGGTCTCTTATTCGCATTAGCACTCGCAGAATGTTGAATATAAACGTTGAACCCGTCCGAGCTCCCCCACCGGCAATGACGAAAATTGGACGCGGCGCAACGTCAACAGGGGTGTGTTTGCCTGTAGAAGATTTAGAAACCCATAAAGCCATCAACCAAAGAGCACGTAGAGTCAACCACAAAGAAGATAGCAGTCCCAGAATCGAAAGACAGAAGCACAAATTCGGATATCGCTTGAGAACTGAATGAGCTGAAAATCGCTTCCGCCGGTGGCGAAATTGAGAAGCCGAAGTGTGCGTGGGATGTTCATCTGATACTTTTCTGGTATAAGCTGTGTACTCTCCCATAACAAACCTATTCAGATTTTCATTCAACAAAGTGTGAACAAAGAGCACACCTGATCGAAGGGGATACGACGACTTCATTTCTGACTCAGAACCCTAACGAGACGGATTTCTCTGTGGGCCATAGTGCCCAAGGAGAAAGCCTCTTTCATCAATGCTGAAAATACCGCCAAAGACGAGTCATTTTGCCAAACACGGGCCAACTTTGCCCACCTAAAGGATTTCTCAATTCATGAATGCTTCTGTTGCTCTCCTTATGGTGCTTCACATCAGAAACTCGCGGTGTGGCAGTAATAACATGCGAGCACATGCTTTAGAAAGCAATGCCTTGCATGGGCGTCATTCTCCTTTTCCCGGGTCCGCAATATCCGACAATAGTTGATGCAGTCTCATTAGAACGGTTTCGTTTTCACTGAAACTTGAACTGCGGTCGTAGGGCGGCATAATCCACGCTGCTCCGTCGAATAGTGATATATGCTGCTCTCCATCTTTCAAAATGACTTTTGCATCAATCATTCTCTTTCGGAATTCCTCAAGCAAATGTTCACACGAATGAGGCGGCTTGGGGTCTCTTTGGCTTTCGAATGGCATAAGAGGATATTTTGCCAATTCTTCATCGTCTGCTTTAATTTGTTTGAGTGAGACAACCGCAGCTTGCGAGAGGATAACAACTGAATCCATACTCTGAACGACTAGAGTTGCAGATTCAGGATCTATGACGTGAAGGAACCCTTTCAATGGACCTTTGCGTGTTTCAACTTCAACAAGTTTCCGCTCTTTGTCGAAGTGATGCATGTAGAACGCATCCATTTTGAACACAAGTCTTGTACACGTAGGTTCTTAAGTATCTAAATATCCATCGCGGGTATCGCAGCTCGCTTTGTGTTAGCCTTCGAACGATGAAGCCAGTGGCCCTCTGTTGTAGGTGAAATTCTGATTCGCACTCGAAAAGCGAAAGCCCCCACCTTCGGCTCTTTATTCAAGAGTCTTGAATAGGGTCTCCCGGTAAGCGCTCCGAGTAAGATCTGTACGTGTACCTTTCTCATGTAAGTACATTTCATATCCGAAAATAGTTGTAAGCATTTTGAAAGGACTTGCAAGCTCTTCATATCACATCGCACCAAGAAACTCTCGATGAAGCTCTCGTTTTCTGGGCAGGCAGCGACAAAGCAAACAGTTTGTTGAGTTTGTACATGATCGACGGGGATTAACTTAAGCTCTTCCTCCGTTTATACTTGAAGAACGTCCCAGTCTCCGTGCAATACGTTAAGCATGTCCGAGAAACAAGTAGAGACAACCCAGATGGATGATTTGTCTCGACTCCAGAAGAAACTTGAGGAACTTGGTGTAAAATTCTACGAATGCTTGGGGGTTCTGCAACGCGATGCCCCTCCTACTTCTCGTGCTCCTGATGAGAAAGAAGAAGTGGCCAATGATGAAGCAGCTCGGAAGCGACTTGCTTCACAGATACCAGAATTCGCGACGGATATAGTTAAGTGTAGCCGCGACGTTGACGCCCTTATTGACGTCATCGAGGGCAAAATGAAGCAACAGGAAGGACAGGAAAGATCTTTGTTGGATACTGCAAACTTCGAGAGCAATCAAGCTGGAGAAGAAATGGTGGATGCTGTGGACGATGCACAAAAACTACTTACTAGCGTTCGAAATCTTATAGCTGCAAGAGAACGAGAATCCTGAGGTCTACGGTGTTTTTGAATCATCTAAGGAAGATGTCGGAGCATAAGCACTCATCAGCTTCAAGTCTCACGCCGAGAGATGTGACGCAGGTGCGACGCCTAAACTGCTTTCTTCATGAAGAGAGAATCGTTCTACTTCGATGTACCACGCAAAAGGAGCATATGAGGAAGAGGGGGAAGATTTGCCTCATGATATTGTGCAGCCTGATGCCACATTATGAGACGCAGACTTCTTGTTTTACTGGCATTCATCATTACTGAAGCAGTAAACGATGTGATACCTCAGCTGTTGATGACGATGTGCAGCAAGCGATAAAGTGTACGCACCCATATTCTCAAAGTGAAGCCAGTCGCCAGCCTCTAGCATGGGAAGCTTCACATCTTTGGCAATGACATCCGCAGAATCGAGCGAGGGCCCATAAAGATCATATGAACACAGTTGTCTAGCTACGGCGCTTTTGGTCGACAGGAGTTTTGCCTCAAAGCTCGAGTTCAAAATGAACGCATCGCGAAAGGAGCCGAAAATGCCATCAGCAATGTAACATCTTTTCCTTTCACCGTCCAAAGTGAGAACGACCTTAACCGCAAGGTTATAGGCACTGGAAGCATAAAATCTGCCTGGTTCCGCGATGACTCTGACGTGGGGAGGGAACAAGGAACGAATCAGTGGTCGAATAGCATCAGCAATTTGTCTAAACGTCACATTGGTATCACCGTCATAACCGGGGAATCCACCTCCAATATCAAGAACCGAAAGCTGGATACCTTCTTCCGCGGCAACGTCAAAGACAGCACGTGCATCATGCAAAGCCTGAATGTATGATTGCACCTGGCCGCAGGCGGAACCAACGTGGAAGGCAACTCCAACGAGATTGAGTGAATAATTGCTGACGGCTTGCAGGATTGAAGAAATCTCTTTACCAAGGTTTGCACCAAACTTTGAGCTGAGCGGGCACAACGAATGTGAATCGTCAACAGCAATGCGCAGTAGCAGTCTGGCGTGGGGATATGTTGCATGAATCTTCACAAGTTCATCGACGCTGTCAAAGGTCATTAAAGATGCACCCAAGGAACGTACGTATTTGATATCTTCAACAAGCTTGTAGGGGTTGGCAAATATCATGCGTTGATCAAGCGTTTGACCACCGTGTGGAGCGCGCAGTGCATCTTTAACGAGGTCAATTTCTTGTCGCGATGCACAATCGAAGGATAATCCAATACGAGCCAAAAAGTTTACAAGAACTGGATCAGGATTACATTTGACAGCGTAGTATGGGGTGATATCTGGCAACAAGGTTCGAAACAGATTGACCTGCCTGAGAACGACAGATAGATCCGCGGCGTATATGGCAGAATGCGTACGATGTATGAGAGTGGCGAGTAGCTGCTGAGGTGAGGCAGAGGTGACCGACGGGACACAAAGTTGGTGGAGAGTTGGCAACGCGTGATGCGTGCGCTGAGAACACGGCGATAACAGCGGAGCAGTCATGGGGATATAGGAGGAAGGGAAAGCGAGTTGGTTAAGACGCTGGTGATGGCGGAGATGAGGAGCAGACGGAACGGAGCGCGTCGGGCGGAGCGACCGGTTGCGGGAACAGGAGCGGCGGGCTGGGGGGGGAAGGGCATGGAGACAAGTTCGGCGGAGGCGGCAAGGCGGCGAGGCGGTGCAGGCGATGCTGTGCCGGAGCGGAACGGCTGGCACGGCGGAGTGGAGTGGTGCACGTTGGTACCGTTGGTATCCTTTATACCTCTGGTAGACACCGTCGTGCCTTCGGACGCTCTTGTGGAACGCGGTCAGCGCGGACCGGCGGTAGCTCGCCGCGAGGGAGGCGTCGCGCTGCGGCGCACACCCAGCGCGCCGACACGTACGTGTACGTGTATGCATCTCGCCCGTGCGGAGCGTAGGGGCTGTAAGGCGTGTGTAGGGCTGTGTGCAGCAGCAAGGAGCACGCGCATGCGACGTGGCGTGTAGAAATCCAACACGTCAGCCACATGTCATTCTGCATTTGTTTGCACGTGCAGTCCACGTGCGCTGCACGCAGCGGCGTGGACAGCCGGAAACACGCCGACGCCACGCTTTTTAGCGCACGCGGTGAGCGCACGATACGCCCGCGCCGCTTGGTCGCAGACGAGCATAAGATGCACCGCGCCGCTCCGCCTCCGAATGATGGCGCCACCGCCCTGCTGCGCCGCCCCTTCGCAGCCCCACGTTCGCTGCTGTTAGCTCAGTCCAATTCCCATGGTGGTCAGAACAGACCATCTTGTCCCGCCGCCGGCTCACATGCCCGCCGCCGTTCTGCTCCAGATTGGCTCGTTTTCGCCCATTACTCACGCCCACATGCGCCTGTTTGGTGCGTTCGTCTCCCACACAACGCTGAATCAGTTTGCGCCTTCGTTCAGACGTCGTACTGACAGTTTTCCAACATCGCAACCGTGAAACAGAGGCTGCCACGGATTCCCTGAAACAGCTTGGCTATCATGTGTGTGGAGGTTACCTTTCTCCGGCCAATGATGCTTACAAGAAGGCCAGCCTAGTTCCTGCGAGACATCGGCTTGCGATGTGTCGTCTGGCACTTCGGGAATTGGATCACATTGTCTTGGATGATTGGGAGGCTCGCTCCAGTCATTATGTGCAGAGTTATGACGTCGCTAATCGAATCCGTGCCGCCGTCGTGGCCTGGTCGAAGAATGTGCAGTTGTTTTTGGTGTGCGGCTCAGATCTTCTCCTGTCCATGGCCAACTCCAGCTCGTGGCCGAGGCAATCGGCTATAAAGCTTGCCAACTGTTGCAGGTTTATCGTCAAGGCCAGGAATGGTCCCAAGCCCGACGTTGCAAACTTGGTCCCATTTGTCAAGGATGTTACGTGGATTGACGCATGGGTTGGAGATCATAGCTCAACGCTTGTAAGGTATGTGTGCTTTCCCAGTATGCACCGTGTCAATGAACAGCGACTAATCTGTTTCCTTTTGTTTTGTGCTCTCTGCTGTGCAGGCAACATTTGAGGAGAGGCCACAGTATTGCCTTCATGACGCCTACTCCTGTCATAGACTACATTCGAAAGCATCACCTGTACAGATGATGTTAAATGACGTTCGCAATTGCTTTTGCGAACAGTAGTCGTGCCACGTCCAGTTTTGACGAGTTTTGAAATGCTGCGTTACATTCCCAAGAGAAGCTGAGGATTCTTTCCGAAATTGAAGTGTTACCAAGTCCTTAGTCACAAGCACAAGACCCACCGTTTACAATTCCTCCTCTGCGTTGTTGATACAAAGAGCCCCTCCGCCCAATTTGACTTTCCTTCGTACGCTCTGTCTTTTTCTCTCTTCCTATTTATAGGTTAAAGAGCGCTACTGAACTTTCCGTAGTACAGTTATTAATACTATTGCAGAACGCTAGCCAGAAAGGCCAACACATGTTAATGCCACTTTCATATAATACGACTAATAACAACTCCTTCCCCCTGGCGAAAAGGATGCACGTATACATAATATTCTCGAAGATAACCTCGTGGCGGCAAGCCAAAATTTCTGAATTACGTCTACACCTTGAGAGCAACAGCGCTTGCTCGCTTCCTTCTCGCATTGGCGGCTTTCATTCCTTCTGTCTCCATAAACTTGATGTTCGAGTTAGGCCGAGAGGTGGTTGACAAGGTTTCAGGACTGCCAGAGTGAGGCGAACGGTCACGCAATCGTTTTGAAGCTTTCAATGCAGTACTGTTGTCTCTTCTATACATTCGGTAGTTCTGAACCACAAAAGATACAATTCCGTACACGGCAGCAAGAACAAGCAAATCATGTACCACAAAAGAGAGCAAATGTGACGGATTATAGGCGCGTTTCCAGCGGCCCCAGTCAAAGAATAAGGCGGTAGTATAAGCAGTTCGCCGAAACACTGACGTTATTGGGTCTGGGAATGGGCTTCTCCAGTCTATTCTTTCGTACGTCGCATCGATGTCGGAAGTAGAAAGCGGAAGAACGAGGTCAGGTTTTCTACGCAACACAATAAGACCTTGAGGCTCGTCAATGGGGCCCTGGGTGGGATCATTGTTGCTTTGGGCAAGTATGCGTGCGACCTCGATATAGTACTGTAGAACCTGAGAGTAGTGATCCAATCGTGTATAAAAGTCGTGGATGAAAACCAGAGAGTTGTCATGGAGATACGGAAGAACTCTTAGGGCACATGCAAGGCCTTTGGACAATTCGTAGCGGGGTAAAACGCAGTCACAGTTGCATGTAACTTTTCAGTTAGTTAACAAGGGCGGCATAGAAATCATCGAACGTAGAAAGAGTGTGGAAGACGAAGAAAATCAAGTCAAACTTACGAGCACGGCCATCAATTAGCACTTTATCAAACCTCTTCTCAGGAATGGCCTCGATGAGATCCACATATTCCTTGAACTGTTGGTAGTTTCCAGGTTCAAAGGGCGATATGGTCCCCCATCCCCGAAACCCTGGATGTATATCGACGCAAAGAAACTTTGTTTCCCCTTCTGCTGGATGAATGCCGTTCTCCGACATCACGTTCCGGAGAGCCGAAGAAATTCTACAGTCGTGATCGATGGAATAAGCTCGTTTCACGAGTGTGGTAAACGCCACCGAAGAACCGCCAGAGCCAAACTCCACATACACATCTTGACTAGTAAGATACGAAGAGATGAGATCAACCTCTGCTCGATGCATCATGACTGACGGATAAGACATACGTGCTGCAAATGACGCGTTCCTAGTCGCCGCTCCAGCCACATACGGAGCTGGTGGTTCAGGAAGAGCCCCAGCGGACGATGAAGTCTGGGCAGTACTGTCGCGCGGATGCGGAGCCGACGGATGGGATGATTGTCCCCAGTTAGCACCCCAGTGGAGCCAGTGGTACACAAGTTTCTGCAGAGCAGGCTGCTCTGGATCGACGGACGACACCAACCTGAAAGTTGTGATGTTCAATATCAGCAGCAACGCTGACAAATGCCATAGCCTGCACGTATCGAAGTCTCCCACCATGAAACAATAGAGCAAGTGTCCGCAGACATGAAACAACAGAACAAGTGTCCGCAGAACCGCTGAAACCCCGCGCCAGTCGGTGCCTACGAGGTGCGACTATGTTTCCGATACAGAGTCTTCGGGGTGTGAAGTAACTACCGACGGTAGACCTAGTGCGAACTTCTCACACTGTGAATTGACTGATGCTCAACAGGTAGTCGAGAGCAGTGTTCGACGACTTCAATAAGTTTTTGGCTCCCCGAGAAAACTTGTGACGCCGTGCCGTCCCCTCGCGTTACGTGACAGAGGGGATGACACGTGATATACTATTCAAGTTGTGGGCAACTTCTGAGCGCAGGCCTTCAATTACAAAATCGGCGCATTGTATATAAACCGTACGGTGTAACCTTCTCAAAGGCTCAAATATATACACGGCGCAATTTGATACGGCGATTTTCTCCGCCCCTCCGAAGAAAACAAGTTGAATTGATGTTGCTACCCTTGCTGCCGTTCGGCTTTAACACTCTTCTTCAGCACGCAACTCCCCCGCCTCACGATGACAGTCTTACTTGGTCTCATTGCCAAAAATGCCAAAGTCAATGCAGACAATGTCCGCACACTACAAGAGACAAAGAAAAGCCCGTGAAAGTAAATAATTGCGACGTAAGGCAGCACTAGAGCTTTTGCGTACTGGTCTGTCTCTTTGAAAGACAGCGACGGAGACGGACGTTTCCTTTGCGACGGCTCAGAGAATTCGAGCAGGGCTACTCAAGAAGAACGACAGCGAGCTTCAAAAGCTTCTAGATCCCATAAACCACCACGCTGGAAGAAGATTTGTCGTCGAAATTCCGGAGCAGTTGCTCCTCGTTAACCGCGCATTCGAAGCTGCTCGCAGAAGGTTCGCAATCGACTACGAACAAATGAGATTGTTACTAAACCGTGTCACAGAAGACAACCGAGATGGATTCAAGAACAAACTACCATCCCATGATACTTTGCGCCGTTTCCGTGCACTACATAGACAGTTGACATTTCGAAATGCGCAAAAAAATAACAGCCGCACGTTTGGCTGCGCAGTCATACAGCCATGTAAAGGCTCTGAAAAAAGTTTTGGAGCAGCTTTGTGAAGAGCATCCCGGCATTTTGAGCGATGCTAACCGCGTTTGGAACTATGACGAAACCAGCGTAATGCCTGAGTTTGGCAGGCGGGTAAAGTGGTTCTGTCCAGCCAACAGTAACCGAGGGGGCACGAGACTAGCAATGAAAGAGAAAGGTAAACACGTTACAGCAGGAATTGCTGTGTCAGCTGCAGATCACGTCGCACCCCTGCTACTTATCGTAGCTGGAAAGCGTAAAATGTCCCACTGGCTCCCTCCATTGCACTGCAAAGACTTTCATGAGTCAGACGGAAGGCCACACTGGCTGACGAAAAAAGATTGGTGCCCAGTTGATACATGTTTACTGATGAGTGCGAATGGCTCCGTTGAAAAGGAAAACATGAAACTTGTAGTGAAACATATCAACGACTACATTCGAACTATCGTCCTACAGGAGAAACCCGTTCTATTGATGCTGGACGGTCATAGTTCTCGGGACGGCATAGGATGGCTTGAGGTTTGTGGGGTTGCTAACGTGTTCGTAGTCAAGCCGTCGGCGAACACTACCCACTTTATACAGCCATGTGGCAAGGCAGTGAACAAAGCATTCCAAGTTACTATTAGGAAAACTCGAGATGATCTCATGCGTCAGTGTCATATATCTCACTCTAACGTTGCTCTGAAGATCAAGATGGCCGTAGCCGGATTCCACGCGATAACCCCGGTGGTTGTAAAGAAGGCGTTTAGGGAGGCCCGGCTATGGCCAATGGACTATCGCTTTATGAAGCCGTTTTCTCTGTCAGATGGAGAAGGTGTTGCACACCGAATGTTGCAAAGTGGCTGTATGATTCATCATGACACATTTAATCTACACTTTGTGTCAGAATTTCAGAACCAGCGTGCCAAGAGAATCTTGATGTCTCAAATTCATGCCATGACATCACCAGACAGTAGACCATCCTTTGCGTTGGCGAAAGTTGCTATTTTGATGCGTAATAGATATGTTGTCGAGCAGTTGTTGTGGAACGGTGTTGGCCCGTCGAAGAAAGCAACCGCCTTACAAGAGCCGAACAAAATGATTGGGGCAGGTAATGAAGCTGAATTGTTAACTGTCAAGAAGATGAAAGCAAAACTTGCTGCGATGAAGGCCAGTAAGCCTTCAAAGAAGCGTGTGAGTGGTGGCAAAGGCTTTAAGGTTGATGATGGATCGGCTGATAAGGAAAACATTGGTGCACAAAGGAGTCAAAGCTCTGTATCATCACCAAAGAACCGCAAGAGCCGTAGTTTTCATGACCTACCAATTGCGCAGTGGCCAATTCCTTATCGTCGTCGTGAAGTGGCTCCACCCGTTTTGCAGACAATTGACTGCAATAGGACAGCGGCTGAAGCGTTGGTTTCTCTCTCGGAGAACAGCGGGAGAGGAAACAATAGTGCCAGCCGCTGATTCAAATTGCACCGGCCGGTTCAAATTGACAACAAGGTGTGCTCATTTGGGCAACAATATCGCGCAAATAGGCTACGTAAATGAATGTTTCTGTACTGTCGTTATGTGTATCAGATTGGGCCGGCGAGGAGGGCTACCTTACAAGAGTACCCTACATTTCTAGCCTACCTCTTGTAAGCGTCGGGCTGTTTGCCAGACCATTCCCATTTCACCTGCAGGAGGGCTGCTGTCTGCAGGGCTTGCAGCTACCTGCAGACAGTAGCGCCCCTGCTACGCTCCATTAGAGTCCAAGATCCCCAATGCAAATTGCATTGCATGCTGGAACCGTTCCAGCATGCAGTGCAGGGTTTCAGCCAGTAGAAAACCCCTTGTGGCGCACAGAGAGCTCATCAGAGCGAAGCTGGCTAAATCAAGGCTTCCATGAAGGAAAACAAAGTCCTATCACAGGACTTCTGTGTATCGTGGTCCGTTCAACGAATTTTGGCACTGGAAGAAAGCCTTTGCACGGAATAGATCGCGGTCGCCAAATGCATATCTCTCCTCGACCTTCGTGCGACTGTTTGCGCAGAAAACGCTCTGACACTTTTGCACTTACTCCTCCTGCTGCGCTGCGGTTCCCTTCCACTACATTCATTACAAAATAAGATGAACTCCAGCCACGGAGAAATATCAGCCTCGCAATTCACAACCTCCGGCAGAACTAGTTGCAAAAGGGCGTGATGGCCTACGGAGTGCTTCTCCCTACAGGCTCTAGATGATCCTCAGACACCAGGTGAAAGTGTCTATACTACTTGTAACGGGTGTGGATGGAGACCGCGTGCCTCTACACCCAATACCGCACAATTACGCCACCACCTTTTACAGTGTTCGTTTACATCCTCTGAAACTTTGCAACGCCTTCTGAAGGTACCATTCTTACGTCGGGCGTACGAGAGAATGGGAAGTTCAGCACAGTGCTTTGGAGTGCCTCTGATTCCATCAAAGCGAAAATCGACGGAGATTGAGGTTTGCGCATCATTCATGAGGCCTGTTGTTCGGAAACAAGCTTCTGTCGTGCGCACAAGCGCAGATCGGTCCGCTGTAGCGCAAACAGAAAAAGCATTAGATAAGAAGCGGTCTTGATTGAACGAACTTATTACGAGAATGGTGATTAACAGCATGCTTCCGTTCAGTTCTTGGTAAGAGGTAAACAAGAGAACGAATTTTTCGAAATTGTCAGGCTTCTAGATGACCGATTCGTCAACGACGTCCCAACAGCAGCACAGATAGGCGGAAATCGGTTGCAAGCCTACTACGAGAAATCTCTCGCTACGGTCAAATCCCATATAATTGCCTCTCTCCGACAGACTTTTGGGACACTAACGTTTGATGGTTGGACTGACTCCAATTCGGAAAACGTAGTCAACGTTTTGCTCACAATAACTGGAGTGGAGCGAACGCGACAAACGTTTTTCTATATATACCGGGGCTCTCAGCTGCGATGGCGATTTCTATGCGCGCGTCGTGAGCTCTGCATTTTCGCAGTTCGGGGATATGAAGAACATATGCGCAGTTGTTAGCGATAATGCTAGCTCGTGTGTGAAAGCCAAAGAAGAACTATCTAAGAAGTTCGATCATATTATTTCAGCGCAAGATCAAGCCCATGTTTCCAACCTGTTGATGCAGGACATTGGAGAACTGCCGTGGATAGCCGATATACTGGGCTCTGTTTCGGCTGTTGTGACAGACCTAAGAAGGCACTCGAAGCTTTATTTTCGCTTCAAACAACTGAAAGAGCAACACAATTGTAAACTCCGCAATAGTGGTTACACCACTTCGATCAGAGAAACGGATCAATATGGGCGTCTCAAGCCGTTGAGAACGGCCGTCTTACCGATTCGATTGGCTCAAACGCGTTTCGCGAGCTCCGAAGGCATGCTCCATTCATTTTTAAGGGACAAAAGTATCTACCAGAGTTTAGTTCATTGCTTTGACTTTCGTACTTCCCTCCATGGTGGGAGACAGGAGCACAAACGGGATATGTTCGAAGCTACGGTGCGGAACGAATCTTTGTTTGAAAAGTGCCTTGATATATATCATATCTTGCGCCTTGTCAGACAATACCTCCGTATCTTTGATGACGACAGGTCGGTACTGTCTGAGGTGTATCCGGCAACGCGACAACTAGACCAACAGCTCATTGCGCTCCCTATCACTCCATTCTTTACATCGGAACGTAAGGAAGAAGTCCTAAGCGTTTTTCGCCGACGCCGGGCTGGGGGAGCCCGTAAGATACCCCTGCTTACATCACTACATACCGTAGCATTTTTACTGGACATAAGGAGCCTCAATGAGAACTGCGTTCCACACACATCTCACGTTTTGGTGCACATGAGAAAGTACGTGAAGTCCTCTATTTTTCCGCCTACGCAAAAGCTTCCAAGCGCGGGGGGTGAGGAAGGAGCAGTTGACCGTCTTTTCGAGGCAGTCAATTTTACAAGGCTGTCCTGGAGATCGCAGGCGGACCGGCCTGAACAGCGACCGGTTTTAATGGCCTTTAAGAACATACCAGTAGTTTACTGGATACAGTTTGGAGGTACTTCGACGTTGAAGGACTTTGCTCTACGAGTTCTATGCACGAGTCCGTCCTCCTCGAGTGTCGAAAGGAGTTTCAGCATTCAGCGGAGGATCAGAATGCCAACGCGTAACCGCCTACATCCTATGAAGGTGGAAAAAATGATGTTCTGCGCATTCAATAACGCGCTAACTTCTACAGGCGGGTCTTCCTCAACGAAGGTTTGTCGGACTTACACCTCAGCCGCTATTACTGGTGGGATCGGAGCGCTGTCTGAAGACTTTGTGTCTTATTTTGGTGCGCATACCACTACAGAAGAAGATATTGAAAAGCCCCCAACGAAGATGACATAGCTGGTTGGGATGATGGTGTGGGAGAAAATGCTGTCCCGGAAACACTCCCAGACGCTGGTATAATGCGTGTTTTGTTTGAGGGGGGCGGCGATATCGAAGAGTAATCGCCGCTGTCACCGCGCCACGACCGCACAGAATCCGCGTCGAAGCTCCAGTCCATTGGTCTTCCCGCTAACCTGCTGCCCGTGTCAATCACCGTCTTCAGCTGAGACGGGCTTAGAAACGGCATGTACGAGTCCTCTACGCCCACGGAAGACAGCGGGATGATTTGCGCCCCAAACAACGCGCAGCTGCGAACAAATTTCGGCTCTTGTGGCCAGAAAAGTTCGTACTTTCTTCCGCGTGGATCTTTCAGAGCTTCTGTCGCCCCGCCCGGAAACATCATCGACCACTTGCCCAGGGACAAGTTCCGCACTAGCGAGCTGGGGCTGATTGCCGTCACCCCAAACTTCTTGAGGCTCTCAATGTTCGCGCATGGCACCATCGGGAAGTTCATGGTCCCGGACTTGAATAGGTAAGGGTGCGCTAACGCCCTGATTAGAACCCCTCTCGACGTCAAGATGCGTTGAACAGGATGAGCTGCATCCAGCCACCCCATCAGGAAGGGGTTGCCGACGAACAGCACCGGCCGTTCTGGGTCATATTCAGGCAGATTCTCCTCTCCAATGAACACCGGTGAGAACTCGCGCGTGCTCGCTTCTACGCTTCTACGTAGTCAAGTATCGCTCGCATCTCCTCTCGAGAAAAGCTGTCCCGTGCTTGCGGAGCACGGGAGCTGAATCGTTTGCGACATGCTGCGCGACGCCTGAGCACGCCTTCACTCGCTTTTGGAGGCGAGCCATTTGTCAAACTTTCCTTCACGTTATTCAACGGACGAAGAAAAGCCGCGAGATTAAATCTTGGATCCATTGCTGCCGCATGGCCCCCGTAGGGCAACACCATGGTATATAACCCAGGAATGAGCCGCTCCAATCTGTTCACTTCTGAGAAACTTGGAAGAAGATTGTCATTCACTGACGCTATCACTGCCAGTTTTGTCCCGCTTTCGGGGCTCTACAGTGCTTGGTACTGCTCGTGTGATAGATAGAAGCTGTTCAGCAGATCGAGACGCCACCGAACTGTATGGGGAGGTAGAATGTCCGCCACCGAATCAAGACTTGACAGTAATTATTGAAGACGTTGTGCCAGTTCTGGCTCAAAGTTCGAGCTGACGGAATCAACATCTATCAGGAACGGAAATAGAGCAAACGGCAAGAGGTTCTTGTAAAGCTCGTCAGATAGGCCGAAGGAAAGCAGCGTATCCCACAGACTTCGGGTTGAAGAGCGCGAGTAGCTGGTAGCAGGGTTTAGCATCATCACCAGCTCCAAGTTCAGCGATGGCAGCTGCTTGGGTCGATCCAGAAGATGAGGTCGTTGCACAGCAGACAGACCAAAGGCTCCTAATGGCCCAACATCTATATTAATCTTCCGCAGCACATTATCTACGTACGTCTCATCCAGGCCATGAAATTCTGCGCCGAAAATGGCAGTCTGGACGTACCGTCGAGACGGAAGCGAAATAGACGTGGCGAGCCGTGTAAACGGCGGCAGCTGAAACACGATAGTTCGCGCCTTCACTTGTTTGCCGTCCGCTATTATACAAGTTACATGTTGCAGGCGGGCAAGCGTTGGAAAAGGAGGCGGCAAAAAGCCCTCTGAACGCGCGACGGACCTGAATTCTTCCGCCGATATCCAGTGTAAAACACCGTGTACGCCCCACTCATTCCGATGATCAGGCCGGACGCTTGCGAACACAGGCTCACTGGGAATGCCTGGTAGGTCGAACGAAAGGGTGTATCGCGGGAGGCGCGCGGGCTTCGAAGAAATTGATCGGAGGCGACGGGCGCGTGTTGCGGAGCGGGGTCCGAGGACGTTCGGATTCATGTTGGAGAAGTAGACAAAGTACGGTAGGGGGGAATTGGGCGGCAGATTAACTTGACGTTGGATTTCATTTCTCAGGGGACCTTGTGACGGGGGTGGCTGTTGACGGGCTGTGCGGATAGGTTGGGTGGTTGCTGAGGGCGGAAGAAAGGATGCGGTACGGTGGCTTGTTCGGTGGGCGCCGGAGCGTCGGGGGAGGGGAGTTGGAGGGTGAGATGCGGAATCTGAGGAAGAAGACTTGTGAAGACTCGAGTGCGTCGATATGTCTTCGATTCGCTTATAGTCAGGAAACGATAAAAGAGACTGATGTGGCTCCTCTACCACAGAGGAACGAGGCGGAGGGTAATCGTTCTCTACCTTTCGGCTTAGGCAACCACCTTTGTCATGACAAGATGACGAAAGTCTTTTTGACCCGCACTGACAACTATGAGTCGCACAAAACTCTCTTTGGTAAAGTGGGCTGTCATTCGGCACATTCGGATTCGTCGTAAAAAGCAAACGCGTATTGTAGCCATGCGGGAGCGATGAGGATGAGAAAGGTTTAGTGATTAAAAGTGAGGGGTGTCCTAAGGAGTTATCCATAATTTTTGAACAGTACAGACGACGATGATGCGGAAGAATATGTAAACCAAATCGATGACGTTTCCTGAACAAGAATTGCGTTTTCAGGAGATGAGCTACACACGCGTTCGATTGTTGGAAGCAAAAACTTGTAGAGCTCAATGCAGCAGCAAGTTGCCACCGGCAATGTTCTACCTACTAACACTGACCATTTGGTCAGTGAGACTTACATTGGTTGTGGACTGCAAGAAGCATAGTAGACGAAAAGTTAAACATGTTTAGAACTTGGTTAAATAAAAGTCTTAAAGTAGATGAAAACCGATACAGAAGGTCGTCACAGACAAAAGTTTTGTACTTCAACAGGTCACGGTAGGGGTGACGAGAAATTTTTTTGAGGACGTGCAACACTGGTCGAGAGCATCCCCCACCGCGCAGTTCCATATTCTCAAAATATTAGAACTTATTTAATCGGGCAAGCTTTGGATCAAAAGGCTTTCTTGCATTGCTGGGTCTGCCGCGTGCCCGCTGCGTGAGGGCGGCCTTTCCGCATAGATACTGTCAAACAGCATTACAGTCCAGAAACAGTACATAGTCGCCGACCAAGCAAGAAGGAAGTAAAGTCCAGTCAGTGCCTTCCCTCCACAGGTTATGGGCCTCACGCTACGACCAAGACACCTCCGTTAATCTTTACCTCCCCGCCTTTACCGCCTCCACCACAGCCCAATCCAACCCCCTCACAGTCCGACGCCAGCGTCGTGACTACCGTCAGGCACTCAACGAACTCACCAAACAGTTATACAAAAATGTCATCATACCAGTAAACGACGATCATCACATAGAAAACTCCACTTAGCACCATAGATCACCCACCAATGCATATTTTACGACAACTCAAAACCAATTTGCAACGTCTTCCATCCTCTACCAACATGATAAACAGCGACAAAATACACTGTAAAGCACAACTCAAACCTTTTAATTACGCCTGATAGTACTTCTCACTTAAATTATATGTCGCTATAATCAAGGCCTATCTTTACTTTGAACGAGAATTTTTTGCACTCACAGAAGACAAAACTATTGAGCTACACCACGAGAAGAAACACAAACTTCTCTGAGCCATTTGTTTAGCGATCCTGATAATAGTATGGACCTTATACTGGTCCTGCAATATATGCTTACAGCGCACGCACTGGTGACCAAGATCATTGCACATATTAATCAATCTACGGGGATAATCATTTATTCTTGAAGAACGAGGCAGAAAGTATTTCCGTCAATTAGAATGATTCCATTAACGACCATCTTCAAAAACATCTCAAAGTTTGTAGGCAAATGATCGCAGCCAAATCTTCACGTACTGTGGTGCAATGACTGCGAGCACTTAATGCAACTAAGATGTTCGAGATCTTCCTCCACTGAAAGCAACCCAGTGAACAGAGCTTTTCTGAGCTGGCGCGACTAGCTGGGAGTACGACCGGGGCCTAACCGTCAACACGAGGCGTTGAGAGTTGATTAGGGAAGCGTGACGCACACGTGAGCGTAGGAGCCTCGATAGAGGGCCAACACCACAGAGTGGGGAAAGCAAAAGAGAGAAAGTAGAGAGAGTAGTAAGGGAGGTACAGTGTATCGCCGTAGTATTCCTTATACAGGGTCGAACACAAACAACAAAGGTTAAACACTCCCAAAGTTAGGTTCTGCGGGGCCACAAGGTAGATAGCCGCACCGTGACAACTAGGAGTCCCTCTGATAGGGAGTTGTGCACCGCCGAAGGCGAGAATGGCTAGAGCCAAGATGAAAGTAGGATCACCCTGGTTGGGGTGTAGAGCAAAACGCCCTTTGTGGGGATGCACCGAGGTGTTTTTCATAGTTTGTTGATCCGTTACCGGCTTCGACACCTCAGGTTATGAGAGGCTACTGGGGTAGTGGCCCTATTTTGGGGTATGCCTAGGAAGGGTAGTATTTCTGCACACGTGTGCCAAGTTGGCCCGATAGCGCGGGCGCCGTGGCAAGCCTGCCACGGGGGCACACCTGTAGTGTATTGGCCGGCACTGCCGGATAGTTAGATATTTCAATGGATATTTTCAAGTGCCGTATATAAGTGGCGGCACTTGCCGCCACTGTACGGGAAGTAAACCTGAAGGAGGCCTTTGGCTCTGATCTTCTTGCCACTTGCGCACGGTCACAAGCCCCATCCTGGGGAATACCGCCGCAATTCTGGGCTGATCAACCAACCTCCATCTCTGAGGAGTACTAATCCGTCGTCACGGCACCTTTACTATCTATTCTATTGTTTTTACTTCCGTCTTACGGCTCTTCGATACTCTGCCCTGTCATACAGGTTTGGCCCATTAGCCTCGGGACTTATTCCCGTTATCTCGAGTCAGTGCTCCGCAGTGCGGCTCGCTTGCTAATCTTTTGTCGTCCCATACTGTGGGGCTGGATGCCTCCACTCGCTGTTGCTCGCCGGAACCATCCGGATAAGTACGCCGATTCTACCCCCTCCACCTCCGACTGCACGCCCAGATCGGGGCCACCCGGATTTACACCCGGCTCGTGTTGGCCCTATCGGAGGGTTCTGTCACTGCGCCTACCCCTGTAGGGAGCAGGGTTCGAACACCCCTGTCGGTGCTCTTCCGCGACGCGGCTGTTGTTTTCCCGTCACCGGGTTTGCACCACATGGGGCACTTTATTGGTGCGACTGCGGCGACGCCGTCACAATAAGTAGTGTTCTTGTTAAAATTGATACATAGTATTAACTAAACATCGCACTAGTTGTAGCAAACGCTCACGCGTAGTGGCCAACCTCCGACCAGCTCCACCGTGTCCCACGCGTTTAAACCATCTCGATGGCAACCACTAGTTACTACTAGTCATATACTGGTGTGTACCAGGCAAGCCCATGAACGAGAATTATGACTGAATCCAGCGAAATTCCTCATACATGAGCGTTGCACTACATCTCCCCCTCCTTGGGCGGCAATACAACCTCGAAGAGAGCAGGATGGCGCCGAGCCAAGAGGATATAAGTGCGGCGCTCCCCGGTCCTCCGGTATGTCCTTCTCCTTCTCCCGTCAACGACGTGCTCCCTGCTCCTGCAGTAGCCGTACCTCCTCAGAGTACCGAACGCGCCCTCGCTTCTGCGGTGAACTTTCCTCCGACACTGGAACTAGACCTCACTATGAGTGGCGTTCGACCGAACCAGCCTCCGAACCAACCTCCATTCCCCCAAGGGGGCTTCACTGGATTCCGATCCGTTCCACTCCCTCAACAGGGCTCCAACCCGTCAGCGGGGCAACAGAACAACGCCGCTGGGTCCTCTGCGCAACATCCCGCTCTCGCGGGGCCCGTCGTCGGCTTTCACCCGGGCGCGGTCTGGCCATCTTTCAACTCTCTTGTAGGGGTCAACCCGGCAAACCGGCGACATGCGAGGCGTCTCCGGCTTGCGCCGTGCTTTCACCCGAATGCGGTGTTCAACGAAAGCCTCATTACTGAGTATGCCGACGGGCGCAATACCCTCCCAGGGGACCTTCCAGCGATGATGACCACTCCGTGGGATTGGCGTAAGCGAATCGCGATCCCCCTTCATCAGGTCGCACGAGAAAACCGGCAATACCCGGAAGAGACTCACGCGAACTTCTTGTCGGTGGCCTACAAACGGCAAGCCCGGGCGCCCTTCGAGTTCCCAGTCCCACCGCGGATGGGCTTTGACGTGGCCTATTACCGCACCCGCGGGGAAATTAGTTACTGCGACCGCTTAGCGGAATTGGAAATCTTCGCCTAGCGAGGCATGCCCGTTGCACGGCAGGAAGCCATGTGCTAGACACGACCGATTCTTCGGAATGAATTTCGCTATCTTCCGCACCGCTCGCGGTCCAACTTCCTTCAGAACTTCATCCGCCATGAGAGTCGGTCTCGGTCCCAACTTGGGTATTTCGCTCCGTATGAGAACGTTGAAATCCGCCACATCGCGGCGGCGCACCGACAAGGTCGGTATGTTGTTCTACCACAGTGGTGGAGCTCCCTCGAGGCATGCCGGGATTGTTACATCGAGTTGCCCCCGGTATTCACCTACTTAGGGTCATACCTGCTCACAGATCCCAGAACTGGGTTGTGGTCGGTTGTCGTTACCGAGTGCGCTGTCCGCACCGCGGGCTTTATCCTCGCTGAGGCTTACGACCAGTATCGACTGTGGTTCATCCCTCCCCGCGTACGGGCGGCCATCCGAAGTTTGGACTTGGAAGTCCCCCTCGGGGGTCGTGCAAACAACGACGAGGTGTTGAGCTTTCTCGATTATATCGATAGTGTCGACTGGACTGAAGTGCCTCTGTCTCAGAGTAGTCGTGGTGATTCCCCGAACACGGGTGGGTACGGCCCAGGTCTGGGAAGAAATACCGCTCTTGCGGGCGATTACGTCTTCTTCGACCCGTGAGAATATCGGGAGATTACCGCTGAGGAAACGGGTGAGCTACGTTCTGCTCCCGGCGCGTGCCGGACGATCACCCAACTGGGTTCGTGAACTCGGATGAGTATTACAGAGAGTACCTCGGGGGAGATCCAATGGTGGACAATCAGCCCGAGGACACGACGACATCGAAATGACCGAAGAAGTCGACGCAACCCCTGTGGGGGAGAGCGCCGGCTCTGCTCGGGTTGTCGGTTCCGTCTCGGCGGCTGACTTCGTCGCTCCCGCTCCAGTTCCCATTCCGGTACCCACACCGGCTCAGCCGGCTCCTTCCGCAGTTGCGGCTGCTGTAGCTCCTCCCCCGCCAGCGGGTGTGAACGAAGGTGCGATCATCGCTCGCTTCCTCCGCGGCGCGGGTTTGAGTGCTAGTGCGGCCTCTGGCGACGTCACCGCTATGGCGGATGTCTTGGCTCAACGCCTTGGCGGTATGCCTCCTCAGGATGAGGGCGATGCCGACGGCCAGTAATTGGGGGCCGAGCTTCCTCATGCGTGGGTAATTAGCTGTTCACAGTAGTATAGCCTTGAGACAAAGTATCCTTTGTTTCATACACGTCTTCGACGGTGTCTACCTTCTTCACCGGCACAGCCGGCTGATGCGATGCGATGCGCTGCAAAAAACGCACCCTTCCGAGGGGAAAAACCATGCTTATGGTGTGGCGGTAATGCCGTTACCAGCGAGCTGGATGAAAAACCCTCAGGCACGAACTTTCCTTCAGAAAATCGGTGTTCTCGCGGCGCGAGCCGATCGAACCGTCAATGCGGTGGGCATCTCTCCAAGGTAGTATGGGCTCAATTCCCGTCGCACGACGTGTGTTACGAACATGATGTCCATCCGTTTCCACGGCAACCTTATCCCATTTGGGCATTGTCCAGCGTCGCTGGTGTGGCCGTTCCCGCGTTGCCGTGGTACTGTACGACCTTCGAGCGCGGTAGGTGCTCGATTGGTTCGTCAGTATCCCACGATGGTCCATAGCCGTACCAACGGACGTGGTATTGTAAAATGCCCTTCTGGTCCCAGGAGTGCCCGATAATTCGGTAGACGATGTACTCTTGAACGTACACCTGCCGGCCTTGTCGTGTTATGGTTACTTCATCGGCCGACAACCCTTGCGGGGGAGCGGTTCCCGTGCCGGGGGTAAAAGCGCGCCCCTGGCTCTGCGTGGCCCGTTTCCTCCGTGGAGGGCCGTTCGAAATATCGCTGCGTGCCGCCAGTCGGCGTGAGTCCTTCCGCTTCGGCGGTGTTGGCAGAGCTGCGTGCTCACCGCTTGCGGCGGGAGGCTCCACCTCAGGTGGCTTTACAACCGTGCGTGCACATGATTGTAGCAACGGTTGGCTGTCAAGCTCCCTCGGGAGAACCGTCTCCCTGTTACAGGTGTCCTCCAACGGCTGCGCCGTTTGCCCTTGAGATTCTTTGCAAGAATTTCCGTCCCGAACGGTTACTTCTGAGTTACCGGGGTTATCGGCAGCGCCTGCAGCTTCCGATCTCGCGATCTCCGCACGCGGCTGCACTTGCGCCAATATTTCACTTCCAATATTTGGTGCTGTACCGTCCATGACGTGAACTCTTTCGGCAGTGTCCGGTATTCTCACGGCTGTACTGCCGGTTTCCACCGAGTCACTCGGGACTTCTCTTCCCTCAGCTCGTGCCTGCTCCGTAGGATTTCCCAGACTTCCTGGTTGTTCTGCATCGCGTTGCGCGGTGGGTCGCGATGTTGCTGCGCTTTCCCCAGTAGGGCTTCGTTCCGACGACGTCGGCTCGGTGCCGACGGCATCCTTCAACTTCGCGTTACCCGGCGCGGCTGGTAGGCCACGAGGCTCCGTTGACTTAAACGAATCCGCTTCTGCGTGAGTGTTCTTACCCGGTGACGGTGTAGACTTCCCGGCAACGGGGCTGTGTGTTTTGCGAGCGAGCGTGCGTTGCGGAAGCGAAGCCCGCCCACAGGCCGGAACATCCGGAGAGCTCCGCACAGTCCGTGCTTCACGGTTGTCCTCACGACGTGACCTCGACAAGGAATTCTCAGCAGGGCTGATAACCTCCTCCCCCTCTTTAGATGGAGCGGCGTGGGGATTACTTGAATGTCCCGCATCGCGGGGAGGTGAACCCAGCGATGGGACAGAAACGGAAGTGCCATGCTGGCGATCATTTTCCGACACAGTCGGCGTGGCCGACTCTATCGAGAGGTCTGTAAGGCCTCGATGGGGATGGGGCAGGACGGAGGGTCTTGTCACCACATTTGTTTCCGGTGTTGCCGGCGTTGTTGACTCCGTAGACACGGGCTCTGTACCAGTTGGAAGAACCTCAGACGAGGGTGGAGGGGCCGATACCACGCGGTCGCGGGAGATCCGCTCATGGGCGTCAGCGATCTCGACCACCAAAGTTTCCGGTGCGACCGAGATTACCTTATAAGGTCCATCCGCCACAGGCGAGAGTTTATGACGTTTGCTCTTCTCAGGGTTGTAGTGTTCCTTCCGTACGAAGACATGGTTACCCACAGTAAGTGGTTCGGGGGTTCTTCCTCGCAAGCGAGCATCAAAATCGCGCTTGTAAGCGGTTTGGGCTTTCGCCATCGATTTCCGGGCAGCCGGTACTAACTTCTTTAGCGAAGCCTTCCATTGTTGGCGATAATCACAAACAGATGGGAAATTGCCCAAGGTAGCTTGTGATTCTAACGCCAATGGCGGGGGTGCCCGTGACAAAACCAGTTCGAATAGGAAAACACCAGTAGTCTTGTGTACCTGCGTGTTGTACGCAAAAGTTAACGCGTCGGTGTATAAGTCCCATGTTTTTCGGTGGTCAGCGACGTAAGAGCGGAGAGATTCCAGCATCGTACGGTTGTACCGTTCAAGTTTCCCATTACATTGGGGATGGTAAGTGGTCGTGAAGAGGTTCTTCACGTCCATGATGTGACATACATCCTGGAAGAACCAGGATGCGAATTGCTTTCCGTTATCGGATAACAACTCCACAGGAGGACCGTACACGAAGATCCAGTGCGTGGCGAACGCCTGCGCGACTGTGAACGCGGTGATCCTCTTTAGAGGTACTGTCCGAACCAGTTTCGAGAACCAATCCGTGATAACAAGAAGGAACTTATTTCCTCTCCGAGTGGTAAGCAATGGTGCGAGAATATCGATTGCCACAAATTCAAGGGGCACCCTGGCAGGGAATAGTTTCACTTTCTTGGAATTCTATCGAAGTTTCACGTGATTTCTCGCGCAATCGGCAGAGAAGCGTACAATAGCGTAACAATCCACCGCCATGGCGGGCCAGTAAAAGTCTCTCCTCAAGGTCAGGTACAACTTTCTTCCATCTGCGTGGCCACCTAACTTTGCGTAATGCGGAAGTTGTAGGGCCCTCGTCTGCAACGAGTGCGGTACCACAACTTGTGGGTGTGACTCGACCGTCCTTATCAGGTAGCCGATGTCGTTTAACTCGAATGGGAAGGTGGCTCCAACGTTAAGTCGGGCACGGATCGTGATGCATAACGGCTTTCCATGCTGTTCTCGGACCATTTCTTCCGGTGATACCGAGACAAAAGTTCCCGGTAGGGGCTTTAAAGCCTCGGCTTTGCCTGCAGCAAGCAATTCATCAAACTCAGCGTCCATATCATCCCAGTCATCTGGCCAGTCGTCAAGCCACAACTCCGGGGGTTCCGGTTCATCATCGTCGACGAAGAAGCAAGGAATATCATCGTCCTCCACCACCAGAATTTCCCTATTCGTGGGTAAGCGCGACAGCGCGTCCCGCCTAGGTGTTTAGGGTCCTTTTTTTGTATACGACGTCGAAGTCGAATTCCGCTAGGCGGAGCCTCCACCGCATAAGGCGGCATGATGGGTCTGAGATATTCATCAACCACCTCAACGAGAAATGATCCGTGTACACGGTGAAGTGCACACCTAACAGATAGGAACGGAGGGTGGATAATGCCCATACGACTGCAAGGCACTCTTTCTCAGAAACGGAGTAGTTCCGTTCATGAACGTCAAGCGAACGTGACCAGTACCCTATGGGTTTCCGTTCTCCCTCGGGAGTGGTTTGGAACAGCGCGCAGCCTACTTGGTAGTCGCTCGAGTCCGTGTCCACGGAGAACGGCAATCCCGGTTTTGGTAACGATATGATCGGTGCTGATGTAACAGCCTCCTTCAAGGAGTTGAAGGCTTCCGCTTGTGCGGGCGTAAAGGGTTCCAGTTTCGGTGGCTGACCCTTTCGCAAGAGAGCGTTGAGGGGAGCCGCAATGTCCGAAAAGTTCGATACAAACCGTCTGTAGACGTTGACCAACACTAGGAAGGAGCGTAATTTCGTTTGGGTTCGCGATTCTTTTGCCTTGGCCAGTGACTTGACGCGAGCTTCCTCGATGGTCAGCCGTCCTGAACGGATGATGTGTCCAAGATACTTGACGGAGTCGGTGAAGAATTCACACTTTCTCAATTTGAGGGTTATTCCTGCATCACGCAGAGTGGTCATCACGTCCCTGACATGGGTGAGATGATCGTTCAGATTACTAGAAAACACGATGATATCGTCAAGGTAGACGAGACAGGTCCGCCACTTGAGGCGGCTCAACAAGATGCCGATGGAACGCTGGAACGTAGCCGGCGCGCTGGTTAGGCCGAAAGGCATCCGCTTGAAGCGGTAGGAGCCCGAGTGGCACACGAACGCAGTTTTATCGCGGTCTTCCTCCTTGACGGGGACTTGCCAGTATCCCCAATTGGCATCCAATGTCGTAAAAACGGTAGCGTCACCGAGCGAATCGATACACTCGTCCATACGAGGGATTGGGTAAGCGTCTCTTACCGTCACGGCATTGAGCCGGCGATAGTCGACACAGAACCTCCAGGTTCGGTCGTCCTTGAGATCCAGTACCACTGGGGATGCCCACGGCGATTGCGAGTGTTCAATGACACCTGCGCAGAGCTTCTCGTCCACTTGGAACTGTTCTTCCTCCCGAGCCTTCGGTCCTGCCCTGTAAGGGGGTTGTGAAACCGGACGCGTGTTCGGTAACAAATCATTACGGTGTTCCGTTGCATTTATCTCTCCAAGAGAGCCATCCCAAATTGGGGTAAACTCCCGTAACATGTCTCTTAGACGTTCACGGTGCGACTCTGGTACATGGCCGAGATCAAGTTCCTCGAGCGCCTTCAAGGGGTCAACCTTGTCAAAGCTCGTGGGCTTACGCTCTTCTGTCCCTGACAAAGGGTGTGGTTCCGAGTCAGTCAGTTTCTTCTCCGTTGCGACGGTATTGGTACCGGCGGAAACAGCAAAAACTGCAGCTCCCTCCCCCTCCTTAGATGGGACGACGTCCTCTTCGGAGGTAGTTAGTCCGAGGACATCGGCAGCAGTCATCTTCGTCGGAAGCATCGCGAGTGGGTGCGGTGTAACAGACCCAATGACTTGGTTCTTCACCAGATACTGGGCGGTGCTTCCAAGATTGGCAACGAGTATCCGAAACGGAGTATCCGGTGTGACTTGCACAACACTATTCGCGACAGCGAGTTGGCACTTCTCGTACAACGAGGTAAGTGGTTGAATAACCCGAAGACCGTGTTGACGGGAATTAACTGACACCATAACTTGGGACTCAGGTGGGATGCGAATCGACGAAGCGACGCGGAGCTTGTTGGACTCGCGCGACGCCGGTGGCGGGGCCTGCGCTGCAGGGAGTGGAACTTGCTTCCGCGATGACCGCTTCAGCGGACGACGGACGATCGGTACCGATGAACCATCGTCGAGTTCTACACGCCTGAGGCGGGGCCTGATTGCATCGACAAACCTGTCGCAGTAATCGCCACCCAAAATGACTGGGGCAGCCAATGACCGACAAACGATGAAGTCGACCCTCACCACGGAAGTTCCCAAACGCACAACTAAGTCGATTGTTCCCATCGTTGTCAACGGGTTGTCATTCGCGTCAGAGAAATCAGGAAACACGCTGCGGCGGATACGTTCCCGCAAGTGCGGTGTGAGAAGGGACTCCACGATGAAGTTCAGACCTGCACCTGTGTCTAGTACAGTCAGGTAACGCACCATAAACTGGGGGCTCAGGCCAAGGTCAGCGTACACCTTATAGTTTTGCCATCACCATGATTCGGTCCGGGATCCGGTTATTCCTTACCCGTATCCACGGTCGACGCAGAACACCGAGGTGCTCCGAATCCCCGTCTGCGGCGTCTTTCCTCGAGAGGACTTTCACCGGGGAGCCAGGCAACGACCCCTCGGGCTTCAACAGCCTCAACTCTGAGGACGCCTCTCCCGAAAGGGAGACTCCCTCGTTCAGTTTCCCTGAACTTCCGCCTGCGGCGGCTGCTCAGGTTCTTCGGCGACGAGTGCTTGGGCTCGCTGGCCGCGGGGTCCCAGGCAAAACTCGTTAAGGGAAATTTAAAAGGGTTTTAAGTAGACTTGCAGACAAGAAGACTGGTGTAGTAAGGTAATATGACCAACGTCATTGAAAAATAAGTATGTTTTTGTTTCACTGACATTTCCATGAGCGGGATTTTTTGAAAAAATTAAATTCCTCGAAAGTGCCATTACATTTTATTGGAAGGCATCAATTTCATTTACCTCCGCATGATGATTCAATGACAATGGGTTTTGCTAGGGGGTCCCGCATTAGCGGTGTGCTGTTCGGCAATAGGCCGAGGGTTTGGATGCAAAGGCGGTGCTTGGACATTACGCTGCGGAGGTGGTGCTGCGACAGCGTGAGAGAAGTCCGTCTTCGCACGCAAGTACGACGTCATAAGGACGGTTTTCTTCGCCTCCGGAGTCAAAGCTTCATAGTTCACCGTGACCATGGGCATATCTCTCATCGAGAGGAGGCACTGCGGCGAGATGTGCCCATGCGTATAGCAAAGGTGACAGATCGGCGTTGCCATTCCCGAACGCGGGGTACCATTCCGAGAATCGGTGAACCCTACTCTGGGGCGTGTCTCCTTCCATCCAGGCCGTTGAAAACGGGTTGCTCCGTTCGCATACGGAATTCTTGGTTGGTTCACAAGGTTGGAATCTGCGTAAAGCAGCGTACCGTCCCGAGCGGTGTCGAAGGAAGCATCCGTCGTCGACGGTAGTTCCGTGGTTGGAATGGAACTCGGACCTTCTTGGGCCAACTGAACGTTGTCATACTCCCTTGGGGAGGCCTCGCTCGCTATCAGCGACAACGATGGGGAGCCAGTCTCCATCATCAACGCTTTGGCGGACTTCGACCTGGTTACAGGACCTCGTGCACGAAGTGCATCACCCTCCGCTCGAGCGTACTGGAATAACTCGAGGTAGGTGATCTTCCGCCTATCCTCGCGGTAGCGGGCGACCAAGTTCTTGATGGCCGGGACTAAGACGTCGACGAACATCGTACAACGTTCCCCTGCGGGGTAGACATTACCACAACGGTGGAAAGCCTTGTTCAGGCCTACCGAATAATCGGTTTCCGTCTCTCCAGACTTCTGCCGGGTGTCCCGGAGTGCCAGGATGGCCGTGCCGCTTGCATCGTTGGTGGCGTACGAGCGCAGCAAGTACTGGACCGCTTCCGGCCAGCACGTAACTCCTCCTTCGGAGGCACGAGATGAGCCTCTTACAGAGTTGAACTGGTCTTCGGCCACTCCCCGTAAGAAGTACGGTAGCGCAGTGTAGGCCTGGCCTTCGTTCATCCCGAGAACATCGGCCTCCGCCACGAAACGGGCAAGAAAATCAAGCACCAGGACTGGGTCGCTTCCAGAAAATCTCTGGTTACGCAGTGAGAGCTGCATACGGCGGATGCAGTCCTTCACCTTACCCGTCCCACGGGGTGCGCAATCCAATGAGGAATCCTCCAAACGGTAGTACCGGTATGAAAGTAGCTTCCGATACATCGGGTTCGTCGGCTTCAGCTCCTTCAGCCCGGAGTGCTTCCGTCCCTTGGACCGGGTACGAACGACACCTTGGGTGGCAGATGACCCCTTAGAGCGTGATGAGTGCCCTGCACGACCATTGTCGGATGAGGAATCGGATGAATCCGAACTATCCGGAACATCCGGTGCTCGTCTGACGAACTCGAGTCCGAGTCAGAGTACTGATTGTCCTCCTTGACCTTCCGCCTGCGGCGCGGTTTGTCCCGACCGGTGTTCTTGTCGCGATGCGACATTTCAACCGGCTCCGCCGGAATGGAAAGTTCCGCGATAGCGGCCTTCTCCAACGTCTCTAGACGGCTTCGAATCCGATCGAATCCGGTCTCAATTCCTTCCACGAAGGCAGCGGGTTCTCCAATGCATTCTAGAACGGAGTTGATATCGGACCGTAGGATACGGAGATCCCCTGCCACATCCTACACAGGAAACGTGCGAACTTCTTTCCGGAGAGTCCGAACTTCTCCCGCGACAGAATCATGGGCTCACATAAGTGAATTGGGAGCAGCTCGCAGCATGAGAACCTGCTCTTCCAGGGTTGTGTCCTGGGGGTTGTCAACCCTCTCCCGACGAGACTGAGACGCTTCGGCGGTAGCCTTGACCTGCCCGGCAGGAGCCGGTTCGGCGACGGCAGATGCCGGAGCAATCCCATCAGTGGGAGGGATCAACCGGTAAAAAAGAAGCGTCCGGCGTGCCGACGGGTTAGACGTCCGCGAGGACGGCCTGGTACCCAGGGTCAATCCAGGGCGAACTGGTATCTTCGAAGGAGGCCGACCTTCCGTCGGATTACCACCGTTGGTGGAACGACTGCGGGTGATCGCAGGCTCCGCATCGGAGGGCTTCCGAGACATCGGTATCCAATCCAACCGTTATACTGAACTTTCCAAAAGAAAACGAACCTCAAAGAGAGTACACAAAAGCGCGTCAAACTTCCTGTCTTCTAAGTCGGGAGACCACTTTGTAGTGCAATGCCTGCGAGCAGGAAAAACCACGAAGATGTTCGGAATTTTCCTATACTGAGGGCAACCCAGTGAACAGAGCCTCTCTGGGCTGGCGCGACTAGCCGGGTGTAAGACCGGGGCCAGACCGTCAAGACGGGTCGTTGAGAGTAGAGTAGGGAAGGGTGACGCACACGTGAATGTAGGAGCCTCGAAAGAGGGACGAAACCACAGAGTGGGGAAAGGGAAAGAGAGGGAAAAGAGAAAGAGATAAGAGAGGTACGGCGTATCGGCGGCGTATTCCCTATATAGGGTCGAACACAAACGAAAAAGGTGGAACACTACCAAAGTTGGGTTCTGCGGGGACGCAGGGTAGATAGTCGCACCGTGATAACGGGGAGTTTCTCTGATAAGGAGTTGTGCACCGCCGAAGGCGAGAGTGGCTAGAGCCAAGATTGAAGTAGGATCACCCTGGTTAGGGCACTTTACTGGTGCGACGGCGGCGACGCCGTCACAATAAGTAGTGTCCTCGCTAAAATTAATAAATAATATTAACTAAACATCGCACTAGTTGTGGCAAACGCCCACATGTAGTGGCCAACCTCCGACCAGCTCCATCGTGTCCCACGTGTCCAAACCATCTCGATGGCAACCACTAGTTACTACTAGTCATATACTGTTGTGTACCAGGCAAACCCGTGAACGGGAGTTATGACTAAGTCCAGCGAAATTCCTCATACATGAGCGTTTCACTACACTTGCAGAAGACGATTAGAGCATAATGGACATCATCATTGCAGGATTACGACGCAACACAGCGTATAGCACGATACTAGGAATATTCTCCCCAACAAACCGACCAGCATTAAGGAATTCACACGAAGTTACAAGGATATAAGCAAACTCTACCAGTCGGTCCCAGCCTCAGCCTCCTTTTCAACCAGGACCCCTCCGTCATTCACCGGGGACCATGGACCACGCACTCGACCATTTAGTTGTCAATACTACCGCTCCTACGGTCGAGGACGCACTCCCGCACGTCGACAAGTACCACAGCACCTACTGTGCAAATTCCACAAGTCATTGAATATCTACTGCAATCAAACCGATCAAGAAAGCCGCGACCCACGGCATCCGAAATACAACAGTATGAAAACCGTGGTTCAATTCGTGCAGACACCATATCACTACCCCCAGTACCCCTACCCCAATCCGACGTCAACTGCATTACCACCAGCGGGCCAGCACATGTATTACACTCAACCCACGCCAGCCCAAGCACTCCCACCCACACCACCACCACCACCAGCTGGGGCACTCTCCGAAGCAGATACGGAACAAACGAGTACGTTCAAGCTCGATAGCGGTGCCCACCCCACTCATATACCTCATCCCACACATACCATGACCCCTCTTGTGAGCAGTACACTAACTATGAACGCCACAAACAAGAAGACACCGTGCACACACAGTGGAACAATCAGCATCCGCCTACACAGGACTAACCGCTGTATCCACACCCATGCAGTAGCCAACCCCAGCATGAAACACAACCTCCTTTCCGTACACGATCTCACCAGCCGCTACGGATTGGTTCTCTACACGGCCAACAAGGGCTATGTTCTCAACACAATGCTAAACCCTCCTGCAGTAATCTCTCAAGCCTTCTAGAGAAACAATTAATATCAAATACGCCGCAATATAGTATCCCCCTTCAACGCATATACATCACGAACACTAGCAAGTCACAAACGAAAAAGCCAGTCACATAAATCACGAGTTTCCAGAAAGCAAAACGCACCCACAAAGACCACCACCCCACACACCAAACGAAACAGCAGTCAAGCAACTCGCACCAACGCACCTCCCATACCGGTAGCGCAACATAAGCCCCGCACTCACACGACACAGGTCCTGAGACAACTACCCAACATAATCAACCGCAGAATATCAAACATCGACCTCAAAAAACAAGAAAGGCACCTCCGCCTCAATCATGCCAGCACACACAAACTCTCATTTACGGCAGCACAACGCCTCATTTCGCGCATGCCCACCTCCATCCCACCCGATAACAAACTCACTTGCACATCCTGCAAACATGCAGCGCAGCGACCAGCGCCACACAAAAGAACTACACACCACTATGCTCCAGGAGCCTATGTCAGCTCCGATACATGCGGACCCTTCAGACCGACTTCCACTCACGGCAACAACCACATACTTATAATCATTTCTGCAGCCTCCAGATTTGTCATCACCCACTTCATCCGAGACCCCAAAGATATACCACAACACATCGAACAAACTCTGCATCACATACGACATCGTATGGGACATATTTTCCACACATTCCGCTCTGATAACGCAAAGGAATACACCTCGTCACGCATGCAGAACATATACAACACTTATCAGGTACTACACAAACTCCGCACTCCTCACCAACCACAAGAGAACGCAGTGGCCGAGCGCTTCAATAAGACTCTCATGACGGCAGTACGCGCAGCTCTACACACATCACAACTAGGAGGGCGCCACTAGGAAGACGCTACTAGAGATGCAGTCTTCAAATAAAATCTTTTACATCAGTCATCAACAGGCACATCTCCCTACAATCTTTGGTGTGGAACCCCACCCCAGATCACACGGATATTCATATTTGGAGAACTCGGCACCATTCGAGTATTCGCCCCAAAATCCAAGCTACAGACCACAGCCCAACCCGCACGATATATGTATGCTGTCACAGTCACTCATATTGTCGTTCTGAATCTCGCCAACAACCAATACCAACAGATCCGGGCCACAGATTTCCGCCGTTACAACAAAGACAGTGATCCTACGACCAAGACAACACAAACACTCAGAGCCAGAACCTCTGCCATTCAGACGACGCCGACTTCCATTGAAATGCACACTCCCCCACCGTCTCACCTACAACAAGCGCGTAACTACCCAGATGCTCACCTCTGGCAAATCGCACACGATGCAGAAGTCCAAAACATTGATGAACATGATTGCATAGAGTGGCAGCACCCAGATTTCAAACCACCACCAGAAAGCATCATTCTCCTCATGATGCTCTATCGTCATAAGCGGGATTCTGAAGGAAATGTCGCCCAGCGCAAAGCACGATGCAACCTCAGTGGCGATTTGATGAAACCGGGCCTACACTATGACCCCAAGCACATCACGACGTATACTGCTGACCGTACCACAAAACGAATGCTTCTGGCCCTACATGCAACCCGCAGTTATCCAATAGAGCACTTTGACATTACATCGGCGTATCTCCACGAGCCACACAAGCACACGAAGCCGGTATACGTTACGCAAATGCCACAATTCAATGGCTCATACACTCATCCGGGGCGCTACGGGCTCCTTACATGCAACTTATATGGGTCCCCTCCGGCGGCCTATTACTACAACCACGGCCTCAAGTCGTTTCTCACACAGCTGGGTTTTACCCCAACGAAAGCCGACCCATGCCTCAACGTGAAACACATCGGCACCGATTTCGTTCTAGTAAGCACGACAATTGATGATTTTCTTGTCCTTGTAAGCCAACAACATTTTATCGACACTCTGTATCAGAGCATGCTCACGAAGTATCGAATCAAGCGATCAGGACGTCCTACACGTTTTCTAAATTGGACTATCAACTACTAAGACGATGGAAGAGTACACATATCTCAACCTGATGTCATGGCAGCCATACTTGAACAAACCGGTCTCACTCATTGCAATCCTAACAGCATGCCATACACAAACCTCATCACACTCGACCAACACCCTGCCACAGAATCCTTGTCACAGGGTGCAATCTCGCAATATATAGACACATTCTAGGCGAAATACGATATATTACAGACAGCACCCGCCCGGACATTACATACGCAACAAACACCCTAGCTCAACACATGCAGTCATCAAAAACTCAGCACTGGCAAGCTCTCAAATCTCTTCTGAGATATCTGAAAGGAACACAGCGTTATGGGCTTCTCTATCAACAAGCAAAAGAACACACAGCTCCACATAAATCTCTTAAAACTTATAGCGACGCCGACTTTGCCAATCCACGCAACAGAAAATCGGTAACCAAAAACCTCCACTGCTTTGATCAAGCTCCAATATCGTGGCAATCCAAGAAGCAAACGGTAGTAGCCCTCTACAAAACAGAGGCCGAATACGTAGCCGCCACAGCTGCTACACAACCCATGCAGTGGCTCAGGCGCCTTCTTCGTGCTGCACTTGCTCATAAACTCTCCCAGACATCACATTATGTTGATAACAGGTCAGCCATACTCATAGCGGAAAACCAAGCACAGACCAAACGCCGCAAGTATATCGATGTACGACATCACTACCTGCAACACCACATAGCGGACCACACAATTCCCCTGCATCGCCTACCCACTCACGACATGCTCGCGAACATCATGACGAAACCACTTCGCCGCACGCGATTCTGCAACCTCCGTCATCTCCTACTTGTACAGGCCCCGCCCCTTCGCAAATGCAAAGCATCAACCGGGGACTGTCAAACAGCAGACACACGCACTTTCTGATTTGCATTTCCGAAAAGCCGAACAGCATTACAGTCCAGAAACAGTACATAGTCGCCGACGAAGCAAGAAAGAAGTAAAGTCCAGTCAGTACCTTCCTTCCACAGATACAGACAAGAGGCTCCGTGGACACCACGCATTCTGAAAGTTGTTCCCATTTTGTCCTTGAAAACATTGGACAACTTTCGAATTTATGGAAACCTCTCAAGACCGTTCTTAGGACAATCCTTCCTTTCGCGCCAAATAATACAACCAGTTTTGTGAAATTCACTCTCGTGGTTCATGAACACTTGGAGACGTCGGAACACAACAGTGGCATGATACAGATGGTCAAGAACAAGTTCCTGCGCTGATTCCTTGGACTCTTCCCTTCTCAGCGATGTCACCTGTTTTATTTGTACGCTGTGAGTCTGTGTTTTGCGCACTCTCGTATTTTGCAATTACGTCTAATTTGAACGTTTCCTGTGATGTCGATATTGTAATGAACTGGTGATCAATTGAAAGTGTGCTACTTATTTCTGGTTATTCATCTTATCATTCCACATACCCCTCAGTTTCTTCAGTATCTCTTGAAGCAAGTTACGTCTAAATAGCACTGTTTAAAGCAAACGATCGATGCATTGGAAGATCTAGTGTTCCCGTTGTCGCCACTAAGTTCAACAGCTTGTGCGACTCTTTGTTTCTCTTAGTCAATTCGTCTGCGATATTAACCTTCCCTTGAATTCATCGTAACACGTTCAGCTCTTTTGATTCAAACGAATCTCTAATGCGTTGCACAGTTTGTCTCAAGCGGTATTCTTTTCCTTCGTGCAGAGTTGTAATTGTATCAAATAGACCTTTCGCGTCCACGTTGAGTATATGTTCAAATTTATGAGATGGTGTTATGGATTTCAATGCCGTCTTAATCCGAAAGCCTCTGCCGTCGGCCTCCGTGCAGGCTAAAACCTCTGCTCCATATGACGAATACGAAACGCGTCTTTGATTCATACTGGCCCAATCAATGAGATGATATGTCATAGCATCTTCATCAGTGCGGTATATGATGCCAGTAATAATCCCTGTCTTCCATATTGTTGACTAGGTGACACATTGAAGGCTGCATCTGAAAATGTAACCACCTCTGCGTTTCGAACGTTTCCTTTAGGACGTCTGAAATATGTCATTGGAGATATTCTCTTCATTCCTAATAGGCCCTGGTTGGCGTCAACAATATGTTTCACAGAAAGCCGTGGCAGTTCTTGTTGCATGATAGATCCAATTAGAGATGCTTGAGGTAATGCTCCGCTACCCAGCCAAATGAGTTCACCGGCCATCTTTCGAAACAATTTTTGTTCCATATCAGTAGCAGGTTCGTTCTGCATAGCTCGCCTAGCCTTGCTGATGTTCATTGGCTGCATGGAGTCACAGTATTACTTCATTGACAGCTGAATCGAACAATCATCTTTTTGCAAAATCGTGCATCCATTGAGCTTTATCTCATCTTCTATGATGGACTTCCCGATGGTAAATCTTTGACTTATTTTCTTTTCAAACTGTTTCATCTCGTGCTCTAATCTTGCCATAAGTAGATCGTGGGTAAGCCTAGCTAGTAGTAACACAATGTTACCATTATTATCTTTTCTCATGAATAGCTGGCTCACACCACTCACTCTTTGAAATCTACCATCGTCAAGAAGCCATTGTTCAATTGTCGTTGCCCACTGTCTTCCAGTCTCAATTATGCCATAGGGAAGCTTTGCAAGTTTCCGCAGAGTCCCTCGTTTGTGCTTCCACTCCTGCGGTGGTAAAACATATAGATCTCGGGTAATTGGACCGCTTTGCAGATATGCGCCTTTAACGTCGATGCATCCTAATCTAAAGCGCAGCAGGGCTGCAAGGGAGCGTAGCATTTGATTAATATGAAACTGTGCGCTTGCAGCGTAATTGCGAATGCTGCCTTTCTCTCTGTCCCGATGTCCGTGAGGACATAATCGTGCTTTTAGTCTCTTTAACCCTTTTTCTTCTTGCTTGACTTTGTATGCAACATGTGAGCTGATTACGTTAGCTCCTGATGGCATGTCTTGTTCTAAGACTTCTGTATATGCGCCATGCCATGCTTGTTCAATTTCTTCGTGAACTGCTTGGTCAGGTATCCAGGGTGGGGCGCAGTCCATTCTCTTTCTGGTCAGTTGGGCGCCGCTCGTTGCTTTATAAATCTCTGTAAGTATTGCTTGCTCGTCTGATTGTAAACAAACCTTCTCAGATGTTTTTGGTGCCATTGCTTCCGGTTTTCCAACATCTTTCTCTGGATCACCCACAACATTATTCGTGACGAATGACCTCTGGATTAAACCTCCTTCATCAAGGTTATCGTCATTCTCTGGTCCGAAAATGTCTGAAATTAGCTGTTCTGGGTTTTCCATTCCACTCTGCCCAGCAACGTAATTATCTGGGCTATGGTTGTCTGATCCCTGGTTGTCATTCTCGTCCTCAACATGCGTCGATTCTGGTGCATCTGTAGCAACTACATCTTCCGAAACACCCATCTGCAGTTTTCTGGTCAACGCATCTTGCGGTGCTTTTCGAATGTGCTCGTATGCCACTTTCGTCGGAGGACCTTTGCTACATCTTAAGATCGAAGCTTCGGCATTCAACATAGAAGGACGTCGCGCACTTCACTGTCGCTTGTACCAAGCGAACTGGTTCATCCTGCTTAGAAGTCTTATAGAACACCCATATCTGTGTTCAAGGTGTCAATAGATCTACTGATAACATGTTATTGTCGTGGGACTTGAGCAATTTTTGAAACGCTCTAGCCGCAGCCATCGATTTGTGGGCATCTGGAAGGTCTTGTGGAACGTGAGATTTAGGCACTCCCAGCAGCGAAGGGGAGTATCCACGTGTAAGTTGGAAAGCACTAAACGTCGATCGACAGTGAAAAATGTTGCAGAGGAACGATGAACGAGCTACTATGGTCTGTGGCGAAGCTCTTGATGGTTCGCGGCATATGCGTTCAAAGATGCGCTTGAACAAACCATTATTCCTTTCTATCTTTCCATTCCTTCACGATGATATTGCGGGTCTGTCCTGCACTATGATGCCATGAGCAGATAAAATTCGTTTTAGTACTGCTGTCGTAAATTTGGGGTCTGCGCTAAACGTCGTAGGAGCGCCATGGTGGTATATCCATTCTGTCTCCAGCATGTCTGTCATTTGGGGTATCTCGCGTTTGGGAGCTATGACGCGCTCTCCGTAATTGGTGCCACAATCGATAATGTTGAGCACTTCATATTCTTCTCTATCAATGTAGACTACTAGAAAGTCTGCTTGCACCGATTGATTTAAAGTCTTCGTTGATGTGACTTATGGAGACTTTCGTGTTATGTGCCGGCCTCCAAGAAGATGCGCAAGTATCAAAAGCATTGGCAATCTTTTCGCAAGCGCGCTCAAGGTTTCCATTTAGAACTCCAGCTTGCCCCAGTAGCAATTTCATCTCGTCTGCTGTTGCATGAGTAAAACGGTGAATCTTCTCTATGGCGTTGGGGTTCATCCTTCGACCAATGTTTCCAAGTAGCGATTTCGTAGTGGATTGTTTATGAGGCATAATTTCCAACCTCAGACGCGCGTTCTGTCCGCTTAGGGCATCTTCGGGCAAAATACATGTGAAAAAGACCCGTTCGCTTGTGTCATTAGGTCTCTTCATGCGAATTGTGCTTGGATGTGTTCTATTGATCGTATCGCAATATTTCTTGACATATAATCCCAAGATCAGTGGAGATTTGCCTTCGACAAGATCAAATGGTATGGCTGTTGGATTGACGTATATATCATTTGTAATCATAATCCATGTGCATACAATCAGCTTTGCCTCTGTGCCTTTGTCTCCCCATTCTCTCCAATATTGTGTACGTGGAGGATCTAGTTTCAACGCAATTCCGAGAGCATCGCAAAGATCAGTCGCATTTCGAATTCCTCCAGTAGAGGTCAGGGCTCCTTCGTCTAAGATACGGTTGAGGTCCGGATGGAGCACACCGAACCTCAACGCTGAAGAAGCGATTTATTCACCGCTACTCTCTGCTCTACAAACAGTTTGATATCTTCTGTTTCTTGCAAATTATCGACTGGATTCGGATCTTCTGGGGATACTCTCGAGTTCTTTCTCTTATTCTTGATAATTGTTCTACATTCGTCGCGCTCTTTTCACCAATGTCCGGGCAACCCACATGCTCTACAAGAGCTCTCTTCCTTCATTTTCCTGATATATTCATGTCGATTGGGCAATTTCTGTGGAGCTCATTTTCCCAGCATGGTCTTCTGAGTCACTTCATAACTATGATTCGCAGTGGTGTCATCTGTCGCATCATGGACGGTTGACAACAGTGCAGCCACCTTCTTCATGGTAATCATGAATACTTTTGGGCTCTTCTCATTCTCTAGTGTCAATCGCAGTTTCCCAATCTTCTTTTTAACAGCTTTCGCGTCATTGCTATCCTTGATATTGCCGTAAAGCGCAGACAATTACTTCTTTGAGAGTATGAGGGCCAACGTCGCAAGATCATCACTTGATTTCTGTTCTGAAGTGGGTTGGAAAATCAAATCGTGCATGGTATCTGGGGTGAGTTTGGCGTTATGCAACATGAGGATTGCAAATTGTCTCGTATACGCCTCATTCATGCTCAACGTATGGTTCGTGTTCTTAGCCACAGCAAATTCAAACTTGGAAGCATATTTCGAAACGGTTTCATTAGCTCTTCTTTGACAAATATGTATCTCAGTTAGCAGTTCAACCTCTCGTTCGACAATTTCTGCCGGAGTTTCTTGCGCAATTGTCAGAATGATAACATCGATCATTTTCTCTCTATTGGCATCAGCTTCGTCATAATCGAAAGATAGCCCCCCAGCTGTCTGAGCTTGGTTCAAAAGTTCCTGAGCCATAGGATCACAGGCCAAATATATCATATGACCGGCTCCTCTGCACAGCGGTTTTGCTTTCGAGTCGACCTCAGCGAAGGAATTTATCATCTTCATCCATGTCCTCAGCGTTTGACGGTATTGAATCTTGGAAGTCTCATTAGTGACAAAGCGTAAGGCATTCGTTGCACTTCCTTCGTAGTTAACCGAGCCAGACCTCTTTAGGCCCATAACTTTGTGAAATTCACTCCTCTCGTGGCTAATGAATACTTGGAGACGTCGGAACACAACAGTGGCATGATACAGATGGTCAAGACCAAGTTCCTGCGCTGATTCCTTGGACTCTTCCCTTCTCAGCGATGTCACCTGCTTTATTTGTACGCTGTGAGTCTGCGTTTTGCGCTCTTTCGTATCTTGCAATTACGTCTAATTTGAACGTTTCCTGTGATGTCGATATTGTAATGAACTGGTGATCAATTGAAAGTTTGCTACTTATTTCTGGTTATTCATCTTATCATTCCACAACAGTACAGTAAAATCAACACCCTTAACCCTTTTGAGACTAAGATTTCTGTGGTGCAAACCTGGTGACGGGAAACACACACAGGACGTTCGAGATCCTTCTCCCAAAGGAGATGGAATCTCGGCTGTAGAGCCCCTGTAGCCACCGAGGACCTGGGTCGAAAGCCAGTAGTGGTCTGAGGAAGAACCTACAGGGTGAGGCGGAGGAGCCGAAACGGCGAGGAAAATCCAGAAGGAATTGGAGAAAATCGACAGGAATACTCCAAGAAGTGGTCTGTAGACCCCGAGAGGAGGCGTAGTCTGAAAGGAAAAGGGAGTCGAGGGCCGTGCGTAAGCCAGCAGCAGGCCCGAAAGACGGGAGAAAACAAAGGAAAACCAAGAAAAGCACCCAATACTGGAGCGGAAATCTGTCCTGCAATCAGGAGTAATAAGCACACAAAAAGGTGAACCCACACTGGTTAGGCAGAGATCTTGAAGCGTCCCAACCGGAATATGCACACTTAAACCTCTTGAGGTGACCCTCCGGAGGGTGTAGTACACCGCCAAGGGCAGTAGTGCCTAGAGCCAACACTCAAGATGAATCTCAAGTGTTCCTACTTCCGAGTGGCAGTTCTCAAAGCGAGACTTGGTTGACTTTTACTGTAGGTGGTGCGGCGGCGGCCGCACCGTCCTAATTAATCACTAGGATGAATTATCCTAATTAATTAAAGCGGTGCTAACCCCGTGCGGTTTGCGCACGTGCAAAGACCTACTGTCAGGGTGTGCCACAATTAACTACTTAAAACTACTAATTTCCACTCACTTGAGTCCACTCATTAACACTCACACGTGTCCGTACCAACTGCTCGGGTGCACGGCAACAGCTCATCCACCTACCAACGGTCCTACCCCAGAAAGTTTGCATCTCATAACACTTGCGGTCACGTGCACTAGCGTATCACTCTATATGAAGAGTATTACTCCAAGTACACCCGAAATGGGTATGCTCTACAATTTCTTAAGTATAATGAGCTAGACATATAAATAGCAAATGAAAATAATAGAAATGACTTGATCTTGCGGCCGACGAAAAGTAGTGTAACAAGTCATGTTAATTGTAACACACGCAATACTAAAGATCAAATTTTATTAGTTTGATTTCAAACTGATTGAATTTGTAACCGACTAAAAAACTTTTGCTTACGTCTAGCAAGCTAGACAAAGCTGGGCAGACAAGTGGCACGCTGCAAACGAACGGTTATAATGGTTACCCAATCATGTTGTTGCTTATGTCTTACAAGCTCGACAAAAGCCGATTTTTTCAAAAACAACCACCCATGCCATTTTGAAAAAGGAATTTTCTGTCTAATATCTTAGGGTCATAAACAAGAAACGTTTTGTAATAATCCTGCCAGAGTTCGTCGGCCGCTGAGTTTAGAGACCTTTCTCTCGCTAATAAAGCTCTCTTAATAACTCGCCCAACAGATTCTGGCAGATTGTCTCTCAAAGGTCTACATCTTGCTCTTTTGAACTGCTTGAAGCGAGCTCTTGACGTCATAAGACATCCTGTAGACCAATGACAAAACTTGTGCATCAGAACCATGTCAATTCTCGGAATTGTACGTGGAAACCGATTGTGTCTAGCCCAACGCAGTTCGTAATTTGTGAATCGTGTCACCAAAAGTTGAGCAAAGTTAATGCTCCTTCATCAAAATTCGTTATCCAGTGCCAGATTTGTCAATCGAAGACGACGTTTTGTAGTCTTTCGCCCATGTTAACTTATAGAGTATCCAATCGAGCTTTTTTCAGAACTCAACGGCCTTGGAACAAACCCTAAATGACGACTGAGAGTTCCACAAGGCGTGTGAGGATGAACGTCAAAGCGTTTTTGAGTCTGAGCAACATTGGCCTTCGTCGGCATCTGAGACCTATTTAAATGCATCTATGATTGACCCTGTGGATAACAATGCGACGAATGCAGATATAATATCTACGCATGAAATCAGAGCTCTGAATTCCGATCAACGCCCTTACAAGACTAGCCTAAGTCTTGATATTGTAACTAAGAAGGTTGCAGAGTCTAGAACTATAGCTACAAAGGATGTGTGGGTGTCATTGTTCAGTGACGCATCAAATTGTGTATTCGAGAGCAGTTAAGATTCATTTCAGACGACAGTAAGCAACGACTCGGTGACGAACAATCAGGAACAACGGGGAAGTTTGAAAGGAGGTATGCAAGGCTGGAACTGCAGTTCCCCTTTCACATCGATGGAGATTGAAATTGACACTTTTGACCAGGAGCTTGGGAAACGGTTGGTCTCAGAGGGCAATGAAATTCTGAGGAATGTCTCGAAGGCAGTACGGGAGTCGTCAGAGGAAGCGTTAATGACCTCAAACAATATGACAAGGCTCGCCACACTTGATGTGTTTCTGCCAGAGTATGTCCTCGCCAAAATCGTGAATAATATAAACCGCGTGTTAACTCGGCTACGACTGCAGTCAGAAAAAGCATTGGAGTTGAAAGGGATTATCATACAGCATGTTCTCAAAGCATCATATGAAACATCTGTTAGCACAATGACGGCCGCCAGAAACAAGAAAATATATATCCAGCTTGTAAATTCAGGTTCGCGGTGTGATATAGTATGTATCGGGAGAAAACCCAAAGCGGTCTTGAGATGACGGATTAGGCTGTTGCTCGAGGCTGTTGCTCGAGAGAGCGACTGTAATTTGTCCATGCGTGGAGTAACGAGGAAGCAACGGGCGGTCAGCGGGTAGAGTGGGCGGTTGGTGTCGCCAAGCATGTTCAGGGGCGTGCAAAAGGGTACGAACGGCCTAATAAACCTTCTAGTACCTAGCCTTTCGGTTTGTCGGTAGCGCTACTTGGTGAACAAGACGTACGGCAAAGGGTCCTTGGTGTTTACAATGTGGGGTCACCGCAAGGTTGGGGTGCACCTAAATATCGGGTGCACCTGTCTTTCTACGGCTACGGAACAGTGACTTACAGTACTAACGCTATGGACCTCAACGCCCAAGTCGTACGCGTGGTCTACGCATGCTTGCAGACGGTGTCTGCTCCCGTATGCCACGCTGGCATACGCGGGGCGTCTGACCGATCTTACACGTACGCCACGTCATTGCCTGCCGTCCAGCCTCCGCCTTAGATCAACCACTGCGTACTATTCTACAGATCCCTCTCCTTAGATTGCACTCTGTCCTCGGAGTGCAGCACGGCGTCGCGTCCAAGTCCTTTTGGTAATGAGAAGCCACCGATTGCTTCTTTCCCGAAAATTGTCCGCCAGGGGCAGGGCGAAGCCATGACAAATTGTAAGTGCGGTGTGGGGGGAGCGGTGAAGTTAGCGTAGCTGAGAAAGACGATTTGCGTAGAGGTTGCAATGGTTCGTGCGTGTCACGTGGCCGTTCACGGAAATGTCAATGTGGCGACCGACAAGGAGGATCGCGTGGAAAGCGGTGCGCCCGCCCACGCGGGGCACTGGTCACCATTGCAGCGAGGGCATCGTAAGAACTGACACCTCCGCGTCCAATTCGCGAAGCGTCGTTGCGGCGACATTAAGTACCGCGAATGGAGTGATGAACTGGTCCCACTGGACGCCGCCGGGGGCCGCTTATCGACGGTGTCGGCGTTGCGAGGTGCAACTCGACTCTGCCCAGCGTGAGCGCCATGTGGACGATGCACGCAGAGGAGGTGGCGGAAGCGTCTGATCGTACGCATCCGAGCGGTCACCGGGGCGCAAAGATCCTCCTTCTCGTATGCTACAGTGCGGTTGCGGGCGCCCTCGCGCCCCCTGCGTGCCTGTGCCGTGTGACGTACGTACGCCGCGGCCGACACTGTCTCGTCTCGCAACCCTCTGACGGTAGCGATGATGGTAGTGAAAACCGCTAGCGCGTTCGTGCGCGTACCGATGCGATGGTGACTGCGGCAGGGTGTCCGCCACGGGAGGCACGTCCGAAGCCGGCCAACTCTCACGGAAAAGGGGAGCATGCACATCAATCATGCCCGTTTGGAAATAAATTGAGGCGTGCGAGACCGTATAGTGTACATATCGGTTCAATCCATACTGCGTTCTGCGAAGTCCAGAACGGTCGTCGGTGATGGCCAGTGCTCCTCAGCGTCTGACCTCATCGACATAAGAACCCCCTTGTAGGTCCGGCGTTCCCCCTCCCGAATTGGTTCTCAGTCGAGCCAATCGTCCGCCCCGCCATCTCCGATGGCGAGCAATCCGAATCAGCCAAGCGCGTCAGAGGGCGATGATCCTCCGCCATCGAGCAGTCCGTTCCGGTCCGCGCCTCTTCCCGGTCAGCATTTTGACCATCGTACTGGTTGCACGAACCATTCTCCAGGTCGCTCGGAACAGGTTCCGATGACGGTCAACGAGTACGTCCAGGACAATACCAACTACTTCGACGCGCGTAGCTTCGCGGCAATTCCGGTTTCGCTCCCGCTACATGAGGTGGCAAGCCGCAATCCGAAACGTACGCGAATGGAGGCGTGGCAAGCGCGCAGGAACCATCTCCCGTGTATTGCCGGCCGCACGGACGAGGGAACAGTTGAAGTTTCCGACATGCCGTACTTGAGGTGTCCCGAGGAAAGGGAGTACCAGCGAAGGCTCCAGAACCTGATGTACCGCCTCGATAGGGACGCGGAATTTCTGCCCCAGAACGGTAATCCGCTGGCGTTGGTGATGTTCGAACCGCCGTACGACCAGCTGTACTGGATAGAACGTGAGCACTGGGGAAGAAACGCCGCAACAGAAGCCCGTATTCCGACATCGCACTGCTTCTTCTACGCTTGGCACAACGTCGGGTACTTCGACGTCGCGAAGAACGACCATTCGGCGGTGAATTACATTATGACAGATGCGTGGAAGTCCGTGGAGGTGGAGCGGAACCTTTCCGGCCGACGCCGGTTGTGGGGTATCATTCCTGTGAGCTAATGGGTTACGGAGAGCTGAGCCGTGCGGTCTTCCAGATCCTTTACGCGGAGTGGGCGGTCTTCGCCTTTATGGCGTTCTTCCAGGCGGCCAGCGACGACGTGGAGGTCTTCACCCGTGTGGGCGATCAGCGTCTCTACAACACCGACGACTCTCTTCAGTACGGATGGTTGTTTCCTCTGCCGTACAAGCTGGTATGCATCCTGGCCGAAATGGGACTGCAGAACATACTGTGTGGAACCTCATATCCCTCGGCGGTCGGCGAGAAGCTCGTGCAGTACGCGCTGGAAACCGACTGGTCGCAGACGCCGGGGTATTTCTGGTACGATTATTTCGAGGATTCGTTTCCGGAGATGCCTGCGTCCGGTACGGGCGCTTTGTCCATTGGTCGCATCAAGCGGCCTACGTCTCAACTCCAACCATGGCCGTTCACGGACAAGCCGAACTACTTCCCGCACGGGTTCATGGAGAAGGACTTCGAGGCTGCTTCTCTTGTGCCGAGGCGTTAGAGCGGAATCAAAGCGGGCTTGCCGCAGCTTTCTTCTGCTGCCCAGCCCGAGCCGGATCCAGAAGTCGTGGAGGTGCCAGTACGTACGGATAGAGAAGTCCAAGTCGGGTTGTGGGGTCGGCAATTGGACGCCATGGGAATCAAGGTCTCTCGTGATCTCCTACGAACGTTCGTCAACGCCTTGCGGGCCATCTACGAAAATAATTCCCAGAAAGGATTTAACAACGAACTGAACAAAGGTAGCATAAAACAATATTCCATTGTTTGGAGACTTCTCAAATGAGACGAAACAGTCTCTCAAGATGGGAAAAACCGTACTTACGGGGAAACGTATCCCGGTAGTCAGGTGAAAAAACCACCATGGTAACCACCACAAAAGATATTTACAGAACTCAATACTACTAGTAGAGTGTAAAACGAAAAAGCACAAACATGTGAGCAGAACCACTTCTCTCTCGACTGGGCACAGTACCTCCATGAAGAAATGACCGTTCCACGCTGAGCAAGGAGTGACTCATTCAGGAATAACGATACAACGGACAACCAACATAAGCCTCACGATAAGAACCAGACATCAACCCATATAGGTGTCGCGAAGATCCGTGTCCTTCCAGGATTCAGATGAAGCAGAACCCTGCACAGGGTGGCAATCCACATTAACTTCAAAAACTGACCTCAGTTCACTTCCTGTGCGGGCTTCACTACGCACCTTGACTGGCAAAGGTTTAAACTTGACCATCCCTGGTGGCGCATCTCTTCCTGCATTAGACTCCACAGTAGTGGCAACCACATTTCTATTGGACGCAGCCACTTCTACGGTGCCATCACATCCTTCTCGATTACAAACCGAATCAATCGGATTCAAATACGATGGGACCGAAAATGTCTCCCGAGTTTCCGGTGCCAAAGAATCTTCCACAAACACCTGGTTATCAACGACAACATGAACGAAGCCAGCTTCGGGGTACACCCGTTTTTCATCGGTTTCATGCCATACATTCCAAAGACATTCGGGCCGACGTGGCGGTAGTCCAGACAGAACTGGAGAGACCTATCCTTTTTAGGAACCACCCAAACTGGTGCCACTGAACGTCCAGTACGAGTCAAGTGAAAGAGAGACCGTACGAACGGGACGAAAGTGAAGCGCTTCCTTTCCTTCAGGGCATCAACCACAGTAGACCACAGTATGGTTAGAACCCCAAGTAGGGAAGAAGATTTCATAACATCAGAACTTTCAAACTCACGGCGGGTATTCAAGTTCATATCCTGTTTAGGAACAGACTTCTCCATACGTGGAACAACCGAATTAGGACGCGAAGGTTTCCAATTCCAAAGGGTGTTCAACCTCTCAGCCTCGGGCTTATCAGACAGGCCTCAGAAACGTCCAGACAAGTGGCAAACGTACCCAGGGGGTGCGCATTAATTTGACCAACCACTTGCTGGTGTTATAGCGTGTGCGCGGAACGCAAGAAGTTAGCAAAAAGAACCTTAAAAGGTTTCGCACCTTTACAAAGGGTGATGCCTGGGTCAACAGCGAGATCATACTTCTCCGAAAGAGACGGTAAGTAGTACAAAATTTCAAGTCCATTTCTCTCGGTTGAGACAGTAACCCAAGCTTGGGACATCGGAGGAATCCGGAAAGTTTTGGAAACGCGTACCTTCGAGGACTCAAGACCTTGAGATTCATACTGCTGAGCTAGCGGCAGCGGAGCCGGGTTACGTGCCGAGCGCTTCTTTGCCAGATCCCACGGTTTTCCGGCAAATGGAAGAGACGAGCCATCTACCAGCTCCACTCTCGAAAGTCTGGGTAGGATAGACTCTACATGGAGGTCGCAAAAAACACAACCGTGCACAATCGGGGCCGCAAGCGTCTTGCACATAACAGGGTTAACCGAAACAGCGGTCATTTGTAAACGAGCCATAATTTGTATCATTCCCATTGTAACAATTGGGCGATCATTCGCATCAGCGATTTCCCTCAGGGGGCCGTATATTCTGGACACTCCTTCGGAAAGAACGATTCCAGCATACAGTTAGGACCAGCTCCGGTATCCAGTAGAGCGACATGGTGAACCATGAGATGGTCAGAGAAGCCGAAATCGGCGTGAACCTTGTAATTTCTTTTCCAGAAATTCTTCACACGTTCTGGACGCTTCGGATTGATCTTCTGCCTGCACGGCCGAACTAGTTGGCCCATCTCATCGTGCGAATCCGCAAGGGATAAAGATATCTTCCTAGAAAGGATCTTCATCGGGGAGCGAGGCGGTGAAGCCTCAGGTGGGGATGACCCCTGTTCACAGGTCACTTCTCCCAAATGAGAGGCTCCCAAATCAGTTTTTCGGAACTGTCGTCACCAAAAGACTGGGTTTTGACCCGTTTTTGGGAGCTGAAAGGTTCCCGGTCTTGGGAATGAAATCCTCCATCATTATTTGGTTCTGACCCGTATCGGTGTTTCCATTATTTCCAAAATCGTTTCGATTCATCACTGTGACTTCATAGAATGCTCTCGATACGCGAGCAATGCCATCAGGTGGGAGTGATTCATAATTCCTGATAATGTTCGACCAATCCCGAAGTAGGAACATGCACTGCGGTGCCGGATGCCCAAACTGTTAACATCGATAACAAAGCACCGGGGCCGGTTCGCCAAGATGACGAACGTGCAAAGCAAGTTGCGGCAAGGAGTACCTTACCTCAGGTTTTCGGCACTCAACTGAGTTCGCTCCAAGATCAACCTGTCTAAACCCAGCATGGATACCTTCACCGTGCAAAGCGGGAGCATTTTGCATCGTCAACGCTGACCTCTGCGGAAGTTCCGGCTTCGGAGAAAACCCAGAATCTTGGTGAGAATACCAATCATATATCTCGCGCTGCGAGTTTGCAAACCAATTTCAATCCAAAGAGGATGACGACACATCTGACGTAGATGTCTCTGTGTCATACGTGCTCATATGAGTGTGAACCGTCTTGTGGTATCCATGACGAAAACCAGATGACTTGGTACGCTTTCCTTTCAATCTCTTTCGAGAACTTCGACCTTGTGAACGGGAACGTTTGTGACCGTTCCGAGGAAGAGTTGAGTATCCGATGTATCGTAGAATGAACTCGAATCCATTGTGGATGAGTCAGTGTCAGTTGATGAACTCTCTGAAGAGGACAATCTCCTTCGAGAGCGGCGGCGTAAACCGGATTTATGGCTCCCTTTCCGAGAACGGAAACCATCAACAAGCGTAGCATCGGAGAGATCCTTCTTGGCCATCAAAGAGCATCCAAACGTTCACCAATTTCGTTCAACTTAACAGTAAACTCCTCAAATAAGGCTTCAGAAAAACCAATCGTCTCGATAATCGAGGAAACTTCGAGTCGCAATTCGCGAATATCGCCCGGCAATTCTCGCAGTTTGATATCAGAAATATCTCGTCTGAGATTCGAGAGAATTTCCAACTGGACTCGCTGACCAAGGACCAAAACTTTGGTGGTAGACTTCATCCTGGAAAACAACAAAGCGTCCCTATTCCGGCAGTCAGATATTCCGTGAAACACAGTTGTGGGATCAAAAGACCACCCGGCTTCGGAAACAGACATAACAGACAATACTTTCCGAGAGTCGGATGAAATTTTGTCTACATTAATCCCTTGGGGAACAGCTTGAAAATCCATACGTGGAGAATCGTCAACATCTCCCGAATGGGTCGAACCGTCACAGACGTCATTTGATGACAACATGAATATCATCATGATGAACCGAAGATTCAGTGCGAACGAAAACGCTCACCACAACTTCCGAAAAGCGGAGAACAACGAGAAAATGATCCAACTAAACCAAAACACGATATCAATCGAAACCAATATCCCAAAAGAGGAACCCAATCTCAAAGATTTCACACTCTTAAGAGTACCACTTGATCACAATCCCTTCTAGATCGGGAGACCAGATGAAGAGCAACAACTAAAGGGGGATGATCGACAGAATGTCCGAGTCCTGCTCCCGGTAAGGACAGACTCAGCAAAAGAGCCCTCTGTTCGCACTCACGCCGAGCAGCTGGCCGGTGTGTAAGACCGGGGACGGTGACTGGATATACCTACAGAGATGAGAAACCGAGAAAGAATGGTGATCAATACAAAGTAAGGAAACCCAGAAAAACGGGGAACGGAAGAAAAAGGGGACCGTAAATATGGGGAATACGAAGAATACCTCTAAGGAAACCAGCCCAGAAGCAGAGCCAAAGCCCGTGCCAACCGGCGGCAACAGGGCCAAGAGCGGAGCGACAACGGCGACCAATGCCGAAATAAACCCAATACAGAGGCGGAAACCAAACCTTAACCACGAATTGATATCGAATCCAAGAGAATGCAACTTCATTTCGGACGAATCTGAAACACTTCCGTGAAGTTGCGTTGTTGGGCATCATCAAAGACTTTCATAGCGCTTTCCAAAGCACTCTTGGAGTTCTGATTCCAGTTCAGCCACAATTTGGATACAGTGCCGTTCTCTCTACTGTTCACGATCTCTTGAAACTGTTTCACGGCCGCATCTGTGGCAGCAGTAATTTGACCATCAAGCGACATCTTGCACTCGGATGATAGGTTGGCACGGACGTCCTCTGCCTTCATGTCAGCGACCGTTTTCGTGCAATGTGAAGCCCCTTCATTGTACTTGTTCCAAGTTCTATCAAAAGTCTCTAGCAAAGAGCTGAACAATTCAGGAGCAATCAAGGGCATTGAGCGATTCGCGGGTTTCAGGTCCTCTTTGAGGGGAACGATTGAATCTTCAAAGATGAAAAGCACATCCTTTGCAATATTTTTACATCAAACATGAGCCAGCATTTCGTTCTGTAATGGAATATCAAGCTCCTAATTTTCATAAATGGTTTCCCAAACAGATCGCGCCTACTCCGAAAATCCATCTGCAGCAACATCTCTACTGTACTCTTTTTGGAAGATATCGCCGCCTTGGAAACGCTTATTGAGTTCGGCCACCTGCTATACAAACTCTTTGGGGCAGTAAACTTGTGATGTAGTTCTTCAAATCAAGTTTGAAGTAATCAGTGAGAGCATCAAGGTCGTAAAGCAGAGTCTCCGCTTCATCTTCGCCGCAACAATGAGAGTCGGAATTTCGTTTGTTCTCACTGGAAGGAATGGTTTCCAACACTGATTCTCTTTCCTGATTTGAATTCACTAGTAGTTTAGCCACGGAACGGCTTCTCTCAACCATCTCCGTGTCTCTCATCTGCTTTGAACCGTCTTTCACTCCTTGAGCTTCATATTTTCCAAACAGTAATTTTCTTCCTAAAGAACTTCGTCGCGAGCACAAACCGGGGTCACCTCTTCGTATTTCTCGCCCCTCTCGTGATCAAGCTGCGTCTGTTTAAGCCTGACTTGTTGCAAACGTTTTGAGAATGATCTACTCGCTGCGCCTACCTCATCGAGGAATGGATTCGAACCCATTTTGTTTCTTTTCTTTCTGCACGGTTTTACACCAGAAAGGCTTCCGTACACATTGTACAGTTCACTAGCATGGATGGAAGGCCAGAAACTAAACCGATTAATGTTGACTACAGGCCCGTATTTGTGACTACATTTTTGAGCAGTTCCAAAAGTCATAGTCATCCGTTTATTTGAAAGTATGTCACTTTTTAGTCACTCTTTTGAATGGCTTCTATTTTGGATACCTTAGCCGCAATTTCACGTACTATATGACAAAATTCTTCCCCTTGAGGATGCATCAGTCCCTATTGTACCTTTCCAGTAGTTCTTAGCTCGTTTTGAACGTATATGCGAAGCAGTTCGGTCATTTCTAACGTACTCGTCAGCATCGGCTCACATTGTTTTCTTTCTTTTTTCCAAGATCGCTAAAAAGCCTTTCCGCAGAGGCTGACGAAGCCTGAGAGAACAAAACGGCCTTGGTAATAGTATTAACCGGCTTTGGACTTATCATAATTTGACGTTCGTTAGCCAGTTTTCAGTTATTCAGAGCGTTTATTGGTTCCTTTCTTCCGTTGTTGTTAAGTTTCTCCTTCATTTTGTTATGAAACAAACCAAAAACTACCGACAATTCTTCACCCTCTGCTCCCAAAACCGGTTGAAGTTCAAATGCTTCTCTCATTATAGTATCATAAAGAGTTATCATATAATCCTCTCTTTCATTGGCCGAACCGGGCAAAAAGTCCAGTGTGCATTCATTGACATCCATAACTGCCGCAATGTGAAACAGAAGAAGCCGGCTAGGTTCATGCATTTCTGGCACAGGGGTTGAGTTTCCACCAGTTCCAGGTCTCCAGTTGATAGCGTCAGCGTCGAAGGGTTGCCGAAGCGATCCGATTGTATCATAAATTCTGTCAGCCAGCCTTCTTGAAAGGGCTCTCGCATGATTATTTCGCAGACGAGTAGCACGCGCTTTATTCCGGCCCTTGTCGGCCAAGGATACACTAGAGCGCGTTCATAAGGCATAAAATTCTCCAAGACCACTTAATCCTTCCTTCAGAGTATCCCAATAGTGCTCCCCTTTCTCAGTACTTACGAAAGGAAGCATATTACCGGCCATAATAAGTAGAGTTTTAAACTGTTCTCGTAGCAAACGCGCGGTTCTTGACATCGTGACGATTGCTTCAGCCTCAAGTTGACGTACGACCCTCCCAGAGAGGTGAATTGATGTCCGGATGATATCCCTCAGATAACCCATATTCGAATTACGAAACCTGAAGATGTCCATTGGATCTCCTTAAGATGTCCATATGATATACGTAAATGATGCTCGAATGATGCATGAAGTATATCCAAATCATAACCGCCTGATACGCATATGATGTACGAAGAGATATCCATTGGATTTTGTGATGTCCAAATGATGCACAGCAGATTTCCGGACATCCATGGGACATATCTTCGTCCATCATATGAAGATCTTCGGAATAGTTTCTGTACATCCAAAAGACATGTGAAGGGCATCAATTTGGCGCATCCAACGGGGTACCACGGCATATCATTTGGATGTCCTGGATGCGCAGAAAATATCCAAATGATGTCCCATAGATGCCCCAATTTTTCATCCGATGGACATCCATTGCGCATCACTTTATTTCATAGGGCCTCCGATCGGCAGCCAACACTGTTTTAAACTCAGAAAGCACATTCTGCTGATCTTCAGAGAGAGTAGAAAGCTTCTCTGGGCCTATATTGAGTTCCTGCGCAACTTGAGATATATTCTGAATTCGAGAGAGATACATTGACATTGCTCACAATCGAGAATGTCAACGGGTGGGTATGTCGAGTTTTAACGTCTTCAAGTGGTACTTCGTAATTCTCTCTTCCATTTGCTTCCGCACCGAAAACTAAGCTGCGTTTTGATGATGGTTTAAGTAGAACGTGGTTTTGATGACGTGGTTGAGGTATTTTTCCCACACTGTTCTACTCTCGAAGACGTCATAGACAGCCAGAGCTAATGCATGAGCAACGCAACGAACTGAATCTACGTAGCTGGTGAGGAGATCGACGGCCAAAGCCGTAGCAGCTTTGCTCTCACTTGTTACATTGTAAAAGTGTACTTTTCGAAATCAACAATTGAATTCTGCTCCAAAACTTCTTGAAATATACACCTAAGTTGCTTTGCATTCTTTGAAGCAGTTCCCATGTTCAAAATGAGAATTCAAGCACAACGTAAATTTCAGTTCGAATCGATGTAGTGCCATATCACGCCAAGTATAGGCGCGCCTAGTGCTGCGCTCCAACCAACCATCTTAAAAACTTTCTGTCTTTGCGTTGGTCACAGATGCTTTCAAAAGCCTACAGACAGCATCATAGATATTATACAGTGCTCTCTCAGTAATATCTTTGCTTGAAAACTGAATGCGGCGGCCAGCAGTGTCAACGAATTTTTGTAAAATAGAATACGTTACTTGCGACAATAGAAATCTGGGTATTTAAGCATATAAAATGACAAACAAGGCCTGCAACAATCTTGAAACAACAGGCGAAGTTGGGCTTGTTGTCACTACAGACCCAGAGAAAAAGCGACTAATGCTGTGGCGACGATTTTAGCGTGCGATTGTATTCCGTTTTTGGGTTATGCGACCACGCAAAAAGTGTTCACCTCCGTTGCTATCATTCAGAGCAAGTAGATCTGCATGTAGGCCGAGATGTTTCAGCTAAATTGGCCGCTAACATCCTGGTCTTCTGCAAAACCCAAAAAGAATCTGGAATTACGACGAAACAAGCGTTCTCCCAGAGTACGGCAAGAAAGTCAAATGTTTTTGTCCGTCAAACAGCAACAAGGGAGGGACGCGCCTGGGAATCAAAGAAAATGGCAAACATGTTACCGCTGGCATTGCCGTTTCTGCCGCCGGTGACATCGCGCTGCTTCTACTTATTGCAGCAGGGAAACGCAAGATGTCTCATTGGCTAGAACCGTTAAACAGAACCGATTTTACTGATGCGGAAGGGCGACCTCACTGGGTCACACAAGACAGTTGGTGCCCTCCTAAAACAAGAATAATAATGAGCCCCAATGGTTGTGTGGATATGGAAAACATACACCTCGCTGTGGAACATATTCATGAACACATTCAATCTTTGGATATTATCCCTCTACCAGTGATTCTTCTTATCGATGGTCACAGTTCTCGCTTTAGTTTTACTTGGCTCGAGAGCTGTGACGCTTTCAAAATTCTTGTCATAAGGCTGCCAGCAAACACCACCCATTTTCTGCAGCCGTGCGACAGAGCTGTCAACAAGAAGTTCCAAACCACCATAAGATTGACACGGGACAATTTGATGAAGCAATGACACATAACCCATGCGAACGTGGCCCTCAAAAAAAAGATGACAGTAGCGGGATTTTCAGCCTTGACTCCCGCGATTGCGCAGAAAGCGTTTGAAGAAGCTCGTGTATGGCCAATGGACTTCCGCTTTTTGACGCCGTTTGAACATGGCCAAGCTGCACAATCATCCTGCGCAGTACTACGCAGTGGTTGCAATGTCGAGCATGACACATTTGACATTAACTCTCTGCAACATTGTCGCTATTAACGCGTTTCCCGTCCGTTGGTGGAAAAGATTCACGAGATATCTCCACCAGGATGCAGAGCCTCACGAGGGCTCTCAGAGATTGCAATTTTAATGGAAAACAGCTATATTGTCAACCAGATCCTTCGAAAGAATGTCCATCCTGTTACAAAGGCCGCAAAATGTGCAGCCAAGAATGTTGTTATAAGCACAGGGAATGAGGCAGAACTTCTCACTGTTGGAAGTATGAGGAAGCGTCTTTCTCTTTCTAAGAGCAAGCAGCGGAAACCGAGGTCCAAGTTGCAGTCACAGACGTCCGGCAAAGCTGCTGTGATGTCAGAGAAGGAGAGCATGGCACCAGCTGGCCCTGGATCAGGCCAAACTGCAAGTAAGGAGATGAACCTCGAGGAGCTGGAGAACGTTCCTATTGCTCGCTGGCCTCGCCGGAATACTACTGGTGCTAGGCGTCGAAAGGCTTTCAGGGCAGTCGACAGCAACCGCCATGCCGCCGAAGCCCTCTTGGGGCTTTCCAGCGGTGGTAGATCGAAAGAGAATGAACTGGTCGGTGTACAGAATTAAGCCTTGCACTGTCAATTCGGTTCTTTCCAGCCCGGAACATCACAGTAAAGGCGTTGTTTTTGTGTCTGTGTTTGAGTTCTTTCTGAGTGGCACTATGTGTACACAATTACGCCTGCGGGAAGGATAGCATGAAAATGCAACTGTGTGACGTACAACTAGATAAATGCATGTTTTTCAATTCAAATGCAGACAAATACAAATACAATACAATACAATTAAAACAATTCAAGGTGATACATTGCTTCATTGTCAGCAGAGCTGACAGCAATACGGACATCTATTGTGGGATAACGCCGTCAGGCGAAAGAGTCCTAGAGGCGCGATCCGAGTAAGTTCGTAAGCGGGGCGTGTAGTCCCGTGATCCGGTCGGGTATAAGTGTAACGCGTGGAAACGAACGCCAGCACCGGGCGGTCGTAGGGAGACTGGGCGGTTGGGAGCGTCAGGCGCGGTCGAGAAACGCGCGTTGAGTCCGAACGGCCTGGAAACCTAGTAGTCGTCCGTCACGGTTCTAGTCGCAGGTCTGACTTAGCGAAGAGATAGTTCAGGACGGTGGTGCCTACCCTTTACTAGTTGGGTGTACGAGAGGAGCGGAGGTGCATAAGTAGCACCTCGACGCTGCAACTCACCGCGTACAGTCCGAATCGGCACCCTGCCCACGTGGCGAAAATATCCAGACATGGAGCGGGTGCCATCTATCTACAACTATGCTACGTGTAGTTACTATCATACAAGTCCGCACGGCGTGCCATCTCCGCACACGTGGGACACCTTGCGCTTCCTGCCAGTCTCTAGTATACCCCTTCTTACCTGCCATACATATCGGATCCACTATACTACAGACCCCCCTCCTAGAGTGCGCGACGCCCACGACGCGCCACCAGTCCAGCCTTCACGCGACACGCTGCACTTTCGCTCCGTGGCTCCGTCCGTGACGGTGCATATTTCATCCCATCAAGCGCAGATGTCAGTGCCATCACAACCTACACGCCCGGTCATGCCGACAGATCTCGACGACATCCCCGTCCCACGGCGTCGACCTCTTTTTGGCTCGCGAGGAGTTCCGAACGGCGAAATGGCCGGGGATAATCCCAGCGGCGTCAGAATACCCCGTACGTTCGAAACACCATTACCGGGTCAGAGATTTGATCACCGCAATCGTCGCGGTTGCCCGCCACCAGACACTGAGAGTCGTTTTCGAGAACCACAGAATGGGCCGCCATTCTCAGTTGAGGAATTTGTCACAGACGAGTTTCTGGTTGAATACCTAGACTCGCAACGGTTTGCCGCTATCCCCGAGAGGCGGACGGTGCGTCAGAGAACCGGACGGAACACGAAACGCAGTCGAAAAGAGGCGTGGGAACAGCGCTGGAGGCATTTGTCAGGTGTAAAAGGCGATGCGAACGATGAGACTGTCGGACGTTGCGATATGCCTTTTCTCCGATGCGTTGAGGAATTCGACTACCAAGGTAGAATGCGAGATATGGTCCGTCGTATGCTAGAGGAACCGGAATTTCCCCGTTCGGAAAGTAACCCACTGCAGCTCGTGATGTTTTCGCCACCCTACGACACGCTGTACTGGCTAAATCGTCAACGTTGGGGCGATAATGTAGCCACGGAGGCACGAATACGGGGGAAGCAAGATGGATACATGATCGGCTGGCATAATATTGAGTTCTTCGACATTCACTCGTCCGAACGGAAGTCATTCTATGTCAAACGTCCACCAAAATGGGACTAGCTAGACGTTTCTCGCGACCTTGCCGTAACGACGACTCCAGTATTGGCGTACTATTCTCACGACATTCTTTGGGAAAGCCCCATAGCCGATCGGATCATGAGTACGGCTTATGCGGAGTGGGCAATTTGCGCATTGATGTCCTTTCTACAAGCGGCGACGGAAGGAGTGAAGGTATTCACTCGTTCAGAGGATCCTAGGCTTAACCCGTTCTCTGGTTTTCCTGGAAAGCCAGAGTCGAGGGAACCAGCAGGGCTTGGACGCCTCTTTCCACTTCCGTACGCTTTGGTGTCGCTAGTCATGAAGATGGGGCTCCAAAACGTCCTGCGAGGTACCAAGTTTAGGGCCATGAAAGTTGAGCGATGGTTGCACCTCTCTGTCATGACGGATTGGACCGTTACACCCGGGTACTTGTGGTTCGATCCCCGCACGGAGGAGTTTCCAGATATGCCAAAGATGCCGAGTGACCCATATCTTCTAACGCATCGCTACCTTCTTGCTCACGCACGCCCATCATGGTCCTTTCCTGACGTGCCTGACTTCTATCCGCTCGGCTACATGAATGCAAACCAGGAGCGGAGCCCAACACACGCCCGCGTCGACTGCATGGAAATTGATAATCCTCAACAGCCGCCGGAGTGCCAGCCCGAATCATTCAGAGAACAAGCACATCAGATGTCCGAAGCCGGTGGGAGAGACGAAGGCCGAGAGCGAGCAGCGCTCCGTTCTCTTCAGCAGGCTTGCGGCTTGGCCGGTGAGACGCCACCAGCTTCTGTTCTAGACGCATTGTTACGCTCCCGAACGTGGGTTGAGCAGCTTCACCGGGCGGAACGAGTGGTGCGCGGTGATACGCTGGGTGTCATAGACCTCCTTCTGTTCATGAGCGATCTCGCCAGCGACATTGCAGAGCAACATATCGATACTTTCGGCGAAGCAGTGATCGATCAGCAGGCAGAACCACCGACAACGGTATTGAATCGCGCAGGGAGTGCGAGTAGAAGCCTCATTACTGCTCGGAACCGAGCTCCAGCATGGTTTGGCGCCGTTCGGTCTGCAATTCGCTCTCGCGGGGTTCCCCCAACCACGAGCGCAATAGTTGGGTCCATAGCGCCGGTGTTGAGAACGCGTCTTCGACGCAGTGCCTCTGATACAGAGCGGCTCGTGGACATGGCAGACAGTGTGATGGGAGCCGTGAGGAGCGGAACAGTTCCAGTACTTCAACCGGACGGTACCATACAGCAACTTGACCCATGTGCACCCGAAGTGCAGCCCGTAGGCGGAGCTTCGTCGCCTGAAAACGGTAGCGTGAGACCTGCAGAGACGTTGAACAGGCCAGCGACGCCTTGATCAACCATTGTCTACTACCACTAGCATCTGGATAGCCCGGTCGATGTAGTGGTTAAGCATAGATGTCTTTGGGTGCGGCGCCAGCCGCAGCGCAGAATTCGCGCTCAAAAAATCGTAAATATTCTTGCATTGAGGTACCGCGCGCGTTGCAGGACTGGGTAGCCGATTAAGTATATAGTATTGCATGTAGCGCGAGTGCGGCACATTCCAAAAAATCGCAAAGTATTTGAATGGTGCCAGGAGTCCAAATCGGCTATTGCGAGGCGCTGAAACTCCCCCGTTCCCGAGATATCGCCAAAACAAAGAATCGCCGTTTTCAGCACGGTTTCGAGGGGTAATTTCCGCCTGCAAATTTTTTGATTATCCTTGCAAGTAGCCGCGCGCCCACGCGGCCGATTTGGAAGCATGCGCTTCAAAAGCGGTATGCAATGCGCGCTCCTCAAGCACTTGGCACACTGCTCGTCATTGCTGGCAGCGCAGAGTGAGCTGCGGGCACTTAAATCGTTGCCATTCTGGAACAGCGTACTCATAAGCATTTGAAGCCGATGTGAGCCCGTGCCTGAGGGCAGCAAAGTACGTTGGGAAGAGGAGATGACTCTGAGATTACCATTGTGCTGCACGCGGGATGTGGTGGTTTGTCTCAGAACTTTCTCCGTTCGGTAGGCGGTAATGTAGAGAACGTTTCCACAGTGACATGCGCCTCCTGATTTCGCGAGTTAGAGCAGGTACCGGGTAGTTCGTTATTCAAATTCACGGAGTCAAAGGGTTCCAGAGCTGTATGATTTTAGGACGAGTGCCTGGCGGACGTTTCTATTCACAGAACAGAAAGTCAAGTAAGACTGAAACCAGATGATTACCAGTTATGAAATAACCCGTACGGTTCTCCGCTTGTGGTGCGAGAACATCGAGAAAAGGAGGGAGAGCTCGATGGTAACCGTTTTCGCGCATCGATGGAAGGCAAGGGTAAAACTTGATGGATCCCAAATCTGTCTTCAGTAATGGACAGAGCATTTCTCACACTAGGTCATGACGTATGATCCAGGCTAAAGTACAAGTAATTATGACAGATTCTGACAATCGACAGGAAACGTACTCCAACCTTGTAACGCGAGATGATAAGGGTGAAACGCGTCAGAACTGAATTCCGTTTGCTGTACTCGACTCAGCCCGTCCGGTACTACCATATCCCGTATGCGTTAAGCTTTGAGGCCAGTAGTTAGTGCGTAATAACTGTAAGAATGTTAAGAGTTAGTAGAAACTCCGTTTCTTTCAGAGCACCATTCGAAGGCCGTTCGGGGCGATAAAAGGGAGAAAAGGGGAGTGAGAAAAGGGAAGTGATCGAAAAGGGGAGTGGTCGAAAAGGGGAGTGATCCCCCCCTCCTAGATTAAGACGACTCCGTTCGGCTTATGCGCTTCCAGTAGCGCGCGAGGAAGTGCTGCGGGATGTTCTCCGGGGGTTCCCAGGAGTCACCCGCAGCACCATATCCATACCACCGTACACGGTAAACCATTCCATGAGGAGGGTCGTCGGAGACTCCGTGAGTCAGGATCTTCTCCACGACTCCGGTGGTATCCGAGCGGTGTTCTGCAGCATCAGATGGTCCAGTTGAGGTGTTAGCGGGTTCCGAAACGGGTTCATCGGCGAAGGGGCCGTCCGGGTCGGCAGATATGTCACGTTGCCGTTCGGAAGTCACTGGATGTGATGTTTTCCGAGCGGGGGCGCGTGTGACGCGGTCGACGCTGACGGTATCATTGATGCCGTCAACGTCGATAGTGACCGTAGTGTCCGTGGCGGAAACGACCTCGTACGGTCCTGTTGTCTTCGGTAACAGTTTCCGTGAGGTCCTTTCGTGTTCGTCCAGAACACCACCGGTCGGAGTAGTTTTCGGGCGGTCGAGGAATACTTCCTCACCGGCCGTAAACGTTGGCGTCACCCGTACGGATTTATCGAAGTCCTCCTTATAACGCCGTTGCGCGTTCGTGAGTCGGTTCCGAGCGGATTGAAGCGTCGCCTTCAGTAGGCGTAATGTGTAACGCTTCATCTGCACCGGCGTAGGTTGTGTCGGCGTAGTTGGATCCGTAGCGGAACTAGGTTCATTTAGAACGAAATTCTCGGTACACGGGTTAACGCCAAGTCAAATGGCGTGGTGCCCGTGCTTCGGTGAACCTGCAGATTGTATCCGTACGTAAGCGGCAGTACGTATGCGTGCCAGTTTGACTGGTGATCCGCAACGTAGTGTCGCAAGCGCTGTAGCAGCGTACGATTGAACCGCTCGGCCTGGCCATTCGTCTGCGGATGGTATGCCGTTGTGGTGACGTGTTTCGTACCCAGCGAGCGACATACTTCCTCGAAGAACTTCGCGACGAATTGAGGGCCGTTATCGGTGAGTAAGTAGTTAGGGATCCCGTACGGATAGACCCAGTTCTCCAGAAATGTTTTGGCCACAACTGGAGCAGTGGTAGACCGTAACGGGATAGCTCTGCAGAGCTTCGTGAACCGGTCGGTGATCACCAAGATGTATTCAGCCCCATTCACGGACTTCGGAAAAGGACCGACAATGTCCATAGCCACGAACTCGAGTGGGCCCGTTGCGGGAAAGAGCTTCAGTCTTTTCTGAAAACGGTGTCGTGTGCCGCGGATAGCAGCGCACGAGCGGAAATCCCGAACGGTTTGGTATACATCATTGGCCATCTGTGGCCAGTAGAAGTTCCTGCGGAGAGTGGTGTACATACGAGTTCCGCCCGGGTGTCCTTCCAAACGCGGATAGTGCGATAGATAGAGCACGCGCGGAACAAGGGAGCGAGGCACTACCTTCTGTAGTGCTCCGTCTAGGGGGGAGCGGCGAATAAGTACTCCGTGGCGGTTAACGTCGAAGAGGGTAATGCCGTTACCCACGTCTTTCCGTACAGACTTGCAGTACTCATCCTCGGCCTGAGCCCGAATGAGCTCTTCCATAGTAACCGGTCGGACTTCTGTTTCCTCCTCCACGATGGCCATGACTTCGGGGCATCCGGTCGGTACGTTTTCATCGCACCAGTCGATGGCGATGTCTGATATGACATCGCCGTCGACGACAACGTCTGCCACGAGGTCATCGTCGTCTTCCGTTCGGTCTGATATCAGGAGAGAAGGAACCTCTTCATCAAGAGGGGTTGGGTCTTCACCGTCCGTTTGGATACGTGATAGCACGTCCGGGGCACGGTGTTTAATACCCGGTCGGTGTACGATATCAAACTCGTACTCCATGAGACGGAGTCGCCAACGAGCGAGACGTCCGGAGGCATCCGCCAGGTTGAGTATCCACCTCAGCGCGTGGTGATCCGTACGGAGTGTGAATCTTCCCATCTCGAGATACGGTCGGAGGTGCAGTATTGCCCACACTACGGCCAAGCATTCCCGTTCGGTTGTGGAGTAAGCCCGTTCGGCTTTCGTTAACGAACGGATCCAGTATCCAATTGGGAGAAGGTCCCCGTCCGGTTGTTTCTGTAACAAGACACATCCAACTTGTTTATCGCAAGCCTCGGTGTCCAGAACGTACGGCATATCCTGCCTAGGAATGGCCAGGATGGGAGGCCGTATTAACCGTTGACGGAGCTCATCAAATGCTTCGTATTCCGTATCGGTCAAAGTCTCGAAGTTGATCGGTTGGCCTTTTTCGAGCTTGCGGTTAAGAGGAGCCGCAATTCGGGCAAAGCTCTGCACGAAACGTCGGAAGACGTTGCAAAGCCCCAAGAACGACCGGAGTTCCGTCTGGTTCGTGGGTGGTTTAGCCGCTCGGATAGCATCTTGGGTCTTTGTAGAGACCTGTAGCTTGCCCGGACGGATAACATGACCCAGGTAGTCGACAGTACCACTGAAGAAGTAGCACTTATCTAGACGTAGGGTGATTCCAGCCGATCGGAGGAGTGATAGAATGGTCCGAACATGGTCATAATGTTCAGCAACCGTGCGGGAGTAGATGATTACGTCATCGAGATAGACCAACGCGTACTGCCAATTCACACGAGACAGTATGATATCCAGCGCTCTCTGGAAAGTCGCTGGCGCATTCTTTAACCCGAACGGCATTCGAATATATCGATACAGTCCCATGTGGGAAGTAAACGTAGTCTTATCCCGGTCGGCTTCATCCACTTCGGTCTGCCAATATCCGCTGTTGGCATCCAGGGTGGAGAATATCTTCGCCTCCCCGAGTGAATCGATACACTCATCCATTCTCGGTAATGGGTAAGTATCCCGAACGGTAACTGCATTTAGACGGCGGTAGTCCACGCAAAAGCGTAGGCTGCCGTCCTTCTTTTGAGCAAACACGACCGGACTCGCCCATTCGGCCGCGGATGGCTCAATCACACCCATCTCCAGCTGCTTGGTGACGTCCTTGCGTTCGAGTTCGCGACGCACTGGACCCGCTCGGTATGGCATCTGGTAGATAGGTTTCGTACTAGGTTCCAATTGGATCCGGTGCTTCGCAGCTGCGATACGGCAAAGATGGCCGTCCCACATATCCCGAAACGGTCTTAGCAGCTCGATAACCTTATCCCGTTCGGATTCAAACTCAGAAGACAACTGTACCTTCGGGATCCAGTCGTCCTCTGTGTCGGTTGATGGCTGCTGTCCGGTCGGTTTATCCGTGTCCGTATCGGAAAGAGACTCGGAATTGGGGCCCCCCTCCTTAGTTTCGTCGCTCCGAGACGGAAATGTCGGAGTTATCAGAGCGATAGGAGACGGAAGGGCCAGGCCCACAATTGTGCCTTTATGTACGCGAACCGGACGGTCGGAAAAGTTAGCCACCTGCACAAAGAATGGGATATCCGGTCGGTGTTCCATAACGCCGTTGGCAAGAAGAGTGAGCTCTTCTTTATGTGCCGTACGGTGGTGTCCCTGAATGAACATCAGGCCAGCGGCCTTTGTGGTCACCTTGACATGGGATTCCGACATCGGTGGTATCGTAACCGGGCGGGCAACGCGAATCTTGTTCGATGGCGTCATCCGTTCGGTGTTAGGAGTAGGGTTCTCAGGTTGTCCGGGCGGAGGTGTACTCGGCCCAGACGCGGATTGGATCGCCACGGGGTGAGAGTGGCGTAACAAGACAGTCCGTTTCGGAGGTAGTATCGCCAAAACGTACCTGTCAATAAACGAGGTACCGAGAATGCAACTGACCGCAAGGTTGCTCGTTACCAGAAACGGTACCCGTACGTGCAGAGCTCCAATTCGTACCAGAAGCGGTACAACACCCAGAATGTCCATCCGATTACGGGAAGCGTCCGTAATGTTATTGAACGAACGGGGTTGCAAATGATTCTTCCAGTGCGGAGGGAGATGCCGCTCGTGGATGAGATTCGGACCTGCGCCAGTGTCGAGCACGCCTCTAAGTGGATACATTACCGATCGGAGAAAGCCGACGGAGAAATTCACTTTATAATTGACGCTGCTCAGCAGCAGTACTGGCGAGGTCGATTCATACTCATCCAAAGCGTATAAAAGCGACTGTTCGTCCGAATCGGAGGCAGGATCCGTACAGTCCGCTTGGGTGAGGCGCTTCGACCCCGGAGGGCGGTGCGCCTCTACGCATCCTGCGTCCCGTTTTCCGGCTGCGCCGCTACGTCCTCCTCGACCACCATGACCGGTCGGGGATCTATAGCGCGCCCAGCAGGGGTAGCCCGGACGGGGGTAGGTGAACGTACACCACTAGAAATCCGAGCGGCACCGTCACGGTTGTAGTAACCCTCCTCACGGCGGAGGTGGTAGTTCTTCTCCCGTGCGGCAAGTAAAGCTTCGCGAACACCGGGCGGGATCATCTGCCAATGATCCGGTTCCTAGATAGACAAATCCGACACGGGCGATCCATGAGCTTCCTCTGGGGTTGCGCGGGCTGCGCCCCCGCCTGGGGTGTCATGGCCGCTGCCGTGCGGTAAGAATCCGAACGGGAATAAGCCGACGCCGACGTAGGTGTCGTCGGCACCGACGGGGCGGAACTTCCTTGCCCGAAAGCAAGGACTGTTTCACCATCGTCCGAGTCGGTGGCGAAAGATTCCGTTTCGGTGTTCTGCAAGCTCAGGATCTTCCGTCCCGTGGAGCGGTTTGCTGCTGCCTTAGTTCCAGACGGACGCAACGTTGGCGTGTCAACCCGAACGGATTGACGTTTCGCCGAACGGTGCGTATCGCCGTATGACTCGGCGTACCTCGCGAGCGCATCATAGCCAATAGACGGATGCGTCGTGAGATGGTTACGCACCTTCGCCCGTATGGAAGGCAGTAACCCCTCCACAAAGAGGGATTTCAATCTCCGATCGGAGAAGACATTGCCGCAGCGGAGAGCCTTCGTCCACAGTTTCTGAGAGTATTCCGTTTCGGACATCCCAGAAGACTGGCGGTACAGAGTGACATCCGCATAGGCGTCAGCAATGACTTCATCTGTAGCGTACGTAGTCAACAAGAAGTTGACAACCTCCGAGTACGTACGGAGCATCTCACCCCGACGTACATCAACGGCGCCCGTTTCTCCCAGGAGCCTAGACTGGATCAAAGCATGAGCCGGTCCGGTCAGGTAGAATTGGAAGCACCAAAGTGCTGCTATCTCGGACAGTCCGTTGTGGTTGCAAGCGGTCTTGAACCGTTGCAGAAAGTTCAGGACTGATATAGAATCTGCCCCGGAGAAGGAATGTCCCTTCATTTGGACATTCAACTTCTTCTGGTAGCGCCCAATCTTGCGCGCTACCCTCGCATTGTACCGGTGACTGCGGTTGTCCAACCGATACGTACGGTAGTCCACCACCTTGGTGAACAGTTCGTTCAGCGGTCTGATGCGCCTGGGCGCAGCCTTCTTCGAGCGGGAACGATGCCGATCGGAGCGGCGTTTGCGATCAGAACGGTCTGAGTCCTCGTCACTGTCAGTTCTGGAAACGGCATCAGAACTATCCGAGCGGTCAGAATCAGTATCCGAATCGGAAGAGCGTCGTTTCTGTCTACGACGACGTCGGTTCTTCCGGGCGCGGGGGCGATCCGAACCGGAGGAATCATCAGCTCTACCGCCCTTCTTGCGGCGGCCTCTTCTCTCGTCTTCAGAAGAGTCGTCTGAATCTCCGTTCGGGTCATCTCGATGAGGAACCACCGGGAGGACAGGAGCCATGGGGGCACTCTGCTGGCCCCCTTCTGGGTGTGGCTCATTGTTCCGCTCGGCGGGTACGTAGCCAGTGGCTAAGTCCGGTCGGCCAAGTAAAGACTTGGAAAGGGGTGGCAACGTTGCCGTTGCCGTGTAAACTGCCTGACGGTCTTCCTGTTCACCTTCGCCGAATCCGATCAGTATCATCTGTTGTATAACCGCCTCGGCGGTCTCGCGGACCGTCGGGGTGATGACTTCGGTCAATAACTCCGGAAGGCGTTCATGAAGATAACGCTCAACCCGGACGGGAACACGAGCTTCAATCTCGTTCTTCAGCTTGTAATGCCAGTACGGCTCAAGCTGCTTCCACAGTTCTGGTAGAGTCTTCGGCGTGCGATCCGAAGCGATCTGTCCGGTCGGAACTGAGAGCTGCGAAAGCGACTCGGCTCCATCCAGACTCACTGGAGCTTCTTTGTTCCGGTCGGAAGAAGCAGGGGCGGCCCCGGAGCGCCTTGAGGACTTGCGCAACAGTACCTCGGGGTTCTCCAGGTGGAAGTCGGGGGCAGGTGTAGTGCCACTGGCACTTCGGCGGCCAACCGAAGCGGTGTCCGAAGCGGTCTGCGGAGTAGGCTCGACGGACTGAGCCGGTTCTTTTTCGACATCGACCCTTACGGTCGGTTCCACAGATGCGTCACGTGCATCCATCACGAGATATCTTCTTCAGATCTGTTGTTGCTCCGTACGGAAAACACGAATCCCACTTCTAGGTCGGGAGACCAATGTGAGATAGCGCCGTCAGGCGAAAGAGTCCTAGAGGCGCGATCCGAGTAAGTTCGTAAGCGGGGCGTGTAGTCCCGTGATCCGGTCGGGTATAAGTGTAACGCGTGGAAACGAACGCCAGCACCGGGCGGTCGTAGGGAGACTGGGCGGTTGGGAGCGTCAGGCGCGGTCGAGAAACGCGCGTTGAGTCCGAACGGCCTGGAAACCTAGTAGTCGTCCGTCACGGTTCTAGTCGCAGGTCTGACTTAGCGAAGAGATAGTTCAGGACGGTGGTGCTTACCCTTTACTAGTTGGGTGTACGGGAGGAGCGGAGGTGCATAAGTAGCACCTCGACGCTGCAACTCACCGCGTACAGTCCGAATCGGCACCCTGCCCACGTGGCAAAAATATCCAGACGTGGAGCGGGTGCCATCTATCTACAACTATGCTACGTGCAGTTAGTATCATACAAGTCCGCACGGCGTGCCATCTCCGCACACGTGGGACACCTTGCGCTTCCTGCCAGTCTCTAGTATACCCCTTCTTACCTGCCATACATATCGGATCCACTATACTACACCTATCGATAAACTACTATCAGTCGTACTGTAGTTTTTGTGGCATATTCCGTTCAATGTAGAATATTGACTAGATGTGACTGTGGTGCAATCCCACGAGTGGGCAAACAAGAGCCGCGTCGCGGAAAGCGCACCAACAGGGTGTTCAAAACTTGCTCTCTAAAGAGGTAGATGCAGCAGTAGAACCCTCCTGTAGAGCCAACGCGATGCCGGGTGTAAGTCCGGGTGGCCTCGATCTGTGCGTGCAGTCAGAGGTCAAGGGGGAAGAATCGGCGTAAGTATCGGGATTTCTGATGTGCCATAGCGAGTGGGGGTATCCCGCCCGACGGTTTGGGGCAACGAGTGATAAGAAAACAAGCCGCACTGCGCAGAACTGATTATTGATGAATGGGAGTAAGTCCCGAGACTAGTGGGCAAATCCTATATAACAGGGCAGAGAGACAAGAGCAGTATGACGGAAATAATAAGAGGTAAACAACAGAAGGATGCCGTCACGACTGTGTAAGAGTCGTTCGAGACAGAAGTGGATAAATACTTCAAGCATGCGACGGTTTAGCCCGGTAAGGGACGAAAAACCGTTCGCACGCGGCAAAACGCTAGAGCCAAAGACCTTCTTGAGATGTACTTCCCGTACAGTGGCGGCACGTGCCTCCACCTATAAAGAGCATTTGAAAATATGAACTAAAAATATCTCACTATCCGGCGCTGCCGGCGAACACTCTACACGTGTGCAACAGTTTCAGGTGTGCCACGGCGCACCCAGTATTGGGCCAACTCGGCACATATATGCACAGAAACCTATCCTTTTTAGGCATACTCTAAAAGTTATCGATCACTACAGTCGTGTTTCATAAAATGAAGCCTCAAAGCCGGTAACGGATCTAAAAACTATGAAACGCACCTTTTTGGATCTTTTGTTAGGACGTTGTGCTCTACAATGACTACAACGTCGGCGTAGATGCCAGCCAGTGAGAAAATACTCAGATTTAAAATAATCAAGTCAGCAGTCAGTCAAAACTACGGACCTGATTGATTAGAATATATGAAATGAAATCAAAAATGCATATTGTCGAAAACAATGGGCCGATAACGATAAAAAGTAGTCTTAGCTTTTTAGACAGTTGAAACAGCGTCGTTTTTATCTTATTCGGAGCTTAGAGAACCAGAATGGACGACCAAATACCCTAACGTTTTAGTTTAGTTGTTTTTATGCCTTATTGTCTGCAAAAGAAAGATGTTTATGCTCGATGCGTAGATAATAGGAGATGTTTACATATGTAGATAATTTTGCTCTGACAAATGATTCAATTGAAGCAACTCCATGCAAACAAAATGGTTGAATCAAAGCTAAGAAAAATATAATGCTCACTTTCCAGTATTTTTGGGTTTTAAATTCACTTTGAAGAAGCGAATGAAGCACAGTAACAATTGAGTGTTGTCAGACACAAAATTTGTTTGTTCGTAAGTATGCTATGAAATCACAAAATAAGGACAACATTGGTTTTGGTAGAGGCAAAATTATATATTATGTTCGTCTTCATGGTTTTAACGAATGTTATGCTTATAGTAGTCAAACTGCGAGTGTTGTATTTGGGACTGACTATTTTGCGAAATAATAGAGATTGGCTGACTACTTTAGTCGTCATCTTATTTTTGATCTTAAATTCATTGTATGTTTTGCATTTTGTATACAAAATCTTCTTTACACTTATACTTCAACATATTTTGCACACAAAAAGATATATCACATTGTTCGATATCCGGACTGTAGAATACAAAAAAATAACTGTGCCAGATTTTTGTTCATAAGAACAGCTTTTTGTGAGGTTTCTGCGTAGTACTATATATGTAAATAGGAAAAGACATCACTTATTTCATCTTTTTAGAACTAGCTTTTATTTTGAGCCGTTAACAAAATCCATCTCCTCTGCAACGTAAGTGATATTGCTTTCAATTGAACATGGGTTCAGACTCCTTCGTTTTATGATGTTCATTTCCTTCTTCTTTGTTGAAACAGTTCTAAACTTGAAATTGTAATTTAGTTTTTTACTAAAGTTATGAAGCTCACGGCGGTACAAGATTTCCATTTAGCTAAACATTAATTTAACAATATTTTCGTCTATTCCCACAAGTTCCAGTGACGATGACACGTGGAACCCTTACCGACAACGATCTTGTTCTTGATGATTGTTGCCGGTGTTGTAGTGGATGCCCGCTCGATGACAGAACTGCATTCTACAAAGGAAGATAGGTTACCTAACATTTTAACTTTGGTAAGCTTTGAAGGATAATTACGAACGGTAGGAGGTTACCTGAACTCTTCACACACAGACTTCAGCTTTGGTATCCAGTTGCTAAGGAGCATTATTTTTGATTCTTGTACGGGATTCTTTTCATTTGAGCGTAAATGATGCAGCAGCAAGGGTTATACCACGCTACTTAATAGCGTTTTGTTTTGTTTAGAATTCGATGTCCCTTTCCATTGGCAGCAAGTTCGAGTGTACATTTGACAGTAGATACAGTCGGTATGATTATGATACATAGTGCTATGAGTTTTGGGATGGTTGTCAGAGAAGGGGCTTCTGTACAGAGACCATCTCAAATTTGGTGCTAAAGTTGTAAAGGAGGGAATACTGCACATCTAGGGATATTACAAGCAACTGCTGGATTCAGGTTTTCCTCCGAAGCTTTTTGCGGTCTGACGACGAGCGGAACGACCTTACTTTTTGTGAATGCAGTTGCATCTGCAGTAGAAGCGCTGAATTTGTATAAAGGGTACCAAGGTGTGTTCTCCGCCATACAAGTTATCAAGGGCTACAAACAGAAAGTGGACGGTGAGTTTTCGTTGGCGACCGATACTGCATCCGTGCGGCTTCATCAGGGAGGGACAAAGAAAATGTCGTCGAAGAGTTACGAGGTCTAATGATAAGGTTATCTGCGTAGGGAGTTGCAAAGTGCGGACTAGTCTAGTGCGGACGTCGTCGAGGGACTCGGTAGAAAAAGCTCGGGAATCGAGCAGAGGCTCATGAATGTTAGCTGGTGCGGTCGGGGAAACCGTGTCGACGGGTGTTCAGCAGCACGAGCTCAGCCGCAGATGGCACACGCCGTGCACGCGCGCGGCGCAGGCCAATTAGCGCGCTGGGAAAAACATCCGCGACGGCGTTTGGCTCCACTGGCGACGTGGAAAAAGACACGCGAGATACGACCTTGGCGCCGCGCGCGCCGATATTTGGGCTGCGCGGCCCAATGGCGGCGCGGCCCATGCGGTCAGCAGATACGCACGCACCAGCCACCAACCGCCAAAGAAAAACGCAATCTGCCGCGCGCAGATCGCGCCGTGCCTCCGTCAACCGCCAAATGCGCCCGCGCCACTTACACGCCCCCGCATGCGTCGCGCACACTTTTGCATCCTCTCTCCCGCGCGCGCCGCAGGGCATACGCCCCCGCCGCTTCAACCGCGTCTTTGCCCCCCAGCCATCTATCTACGAAGGTACCGACGGTACTTCCAGCCGCACACCTCTTCCTCACCCACGTACCCCTACCCCCCCCACCACCTCCCTTGCCCCAAGCCTGTCCACGCACCTTTTCTTCTCCCTAACAGACGCCGTGTTATCCCCGTTACCATTCACACCCCACCCCGTCAATGACCGTCCCCCTTCGCATGGCTCATCACCAGCCGCCCCCACCCAAACTCTCCCACGTCGCCCAGCCACTGTTACCCCCACCTTCCCAGCCGCCCCCTTTGCTACCTCCCACCACCCCCGATCTCTCTGCCCCCCTTGCTTCTGCTTCTACTCCCACACTCGGAGCCACCGCTCTCTTAGTCACGGCTAGTCCCACAACACCTGCGCTTTCCACGTCTCCGGCTCCCCCCGTTGTCACCTTCGCTCCGGTTCCTGCTGCTGCCCCTGTTACTCTGTCCGCACAACCGCTTCCGCAGCCTACGCATTCGAAATGGCGAGTCACACCCGCTCAGAAGGAAGTTCTGCTCAAAGCCTTTGATGAGGAGCCGTACCCAGAGCTCCACAAGAAGAATACTCTGGCCCATCAATTGGGCGTCACCACAGCTCAAATATCAAAGTGGTTTCAACATCGTCGCGAGCATCTAACTCGCCTAGGTCAGTTTAAAGCCCAGTACAATCGCACTCGTCGTACTCCCGAGGAACTGGATGTTCTTCAAGCCGCTTTTGACGCCGATCGTTACCCCACTGCGGAGCGATTGCAGCAATTGGCAAACCAGCTTCAAGGAGTCACCCCAAAGCAGATCAAATTGTGGTTTAAGCACCGTAGAAAGCAGGATCAGAAAAGAAGGCGTTCCAACTCCTCGCCAATCTCGCTGCGATCCTCACCGTCACTACCCTCACATTCTATGCAGCCCGGTCTTCGATCCATGCGTCCAGTCGATCTATCCCCCTCTTCGCACGATCCGACCAGACCCGACTGGCGCACTACCCTTCCCACCAATCTTGTTCCTAACGTGCAGCAATGTCAGCAGCTACCACATCCCACTCTTATGCAAACGCCGTCTGCCAGCAATGTGCCATATTCATTTGATGCGCATCAGTACTATCGGTACAAACAGCATCAATTCCTTGTATCACAATCTCCATTTTCGAAGGCAGAGCTTTTGGCTTTGCAGGCGGTTCAAACCGTTCTCAACTCCATCCCACCCCCGGATGCAATTGCAAAGCTGGCCCAACTTCTCAACAAGCCGCATGATGCCATTCGCGACTGGTTTAGATCTCAGGATAGTGTCCGCATGTCAGATCCCACCACAGCCGCTGCTTCGCAAGATTCACAGCAAAATGCACTTATGCAATCTCCAATTATGCAGGTGGCTGAGCATACTATTCGCCAGTCAACAACTCCCAAGCCGTCTTTGATTGACAGTCATTCCCCGTCTACGCTGCATGATCTGCGTAAGATTGATAATGACATTAGCATGTCCGAAAAGAGTTCCAAGATGGTCACTGAGGATATGAAACCACAAAGTACACGAGAAGTGGACGCCCACAAAGAATTTGGTACTCTGGATGATAAGCAGTGCATGGACGCTTCCCTAAGGACAAATGCCCCCAGAGAAGCTGCTTCGGCTCAGAATAACGTTGTGCCCAACGTTGGCACTGGGATTTATCCGACATACGTTTATCCCAACAGCGTAGTAGATGGCGGGCTTATGGTGCAGCATCAGCCTGCACCGTTTCAACAGGCACAAGCGTCTTCGACCCCAACGCTTGCTCCATTGCGATTTGTGCCTTCAACTTCAAGCGGCGCTCCATACATTGCCCAGAACGCTGTCTGGTATCATGCAGCACCTAATCTGCAACCAAAGTAATGACAAAGAAACAATGCTGAGTCTGCTTGGGTACAGATCTGGCGGAAGCGAGGCACATGAGGAGGTTCCAGTGCTTCCTGCTTGTAAACTATCGCTTTGAAAGACTAACTGTTAGCTGTGAAAGCTTTTCACGTGCTGGCGTAGATTATGGAGCAGTGGTTGATGGATTCTGATTCTTCATCTTTGGTGATGCTGCGGAAGGTAGGTCCTGCACGCAACGTATCCGCTGAATTGAGAAGCATGCGACGTACCTAATCTTATGAGTTTGCTGTAAAGAAGACAAACCCTTCTGAAGCGTGCGACCGAACTCAAGAACTTCCCGGTAAACAAAGAACAGTAGGGGTAAGAGGATTAGTCTTAGGTAGGATATACACTTTCGTTAGGTGAGCAAATGGTTGCGTAAAGAGATGTCAGTCATGGGTAAGAGGGTATGAGGATAAACCTCGACAATACGACCATCCTCTCGATAGGATACGACGTAGATGACGAGAAAGTGTCAGCAAAGAAGCTCACGCTGGACTGTCTGCCAATGTCTCTGTGAAACATCCTTTCGATCCGAGTCGAAATCGATTGGGACGTGGGCAACCCCTTAGGGAACAGCCAACGGCAGGTCTGCAATTTTTGCCCCATAAGAGTTGGAAGGTACAGTGTTTTATGATACGTCGTTAAACATCGGTGAGGTGCGCTAGGAAATCCGCAAGCCCGATGGATGGTCATAAGAGGGAATAAGAGGGGCTAATCAGGGCTACACCCTCTCCCACATCATATCATTCTAGACGCTCCCTCTGCTGCTCTCTCTGACCATTTATTCGTAACATCCTCCTCACAGAAGCAATCAGGTTTGGAGTGGATATATATTTTGATCGTCAGACTGTACCACACAGACACCTCTGCATCTGCCTATGCTGAGCGTCTTCTATGGAACAACCAAGCGTATCGACTTGCCCACATCTCTCGCGACTCCCGTGGCGAGCCGGCGGCGGCGAGAGAGAGAGGGTCAGAAGGAACTTATTGATTCACTATAATAAAACAACAGATCCTTGGGAATGAGAACACATTTTCAGACGTCCGCATTGAAGGTAAAGAAGAGTGAGCACCTTTGAGTTCGTTTTTGGATTGGGTATGGAGCAATGTCTTACGAAGTCTAAGATGGAGTCTTAACGGATGCTTTTCCATTTCTTGGCGTATGGACCAGAAGGGCGAAACAATTCTCGGAGAGAGAAAAGGGTGGAGTCAACACCAGGCCAGACCAATGGGCTCTTGGTGTAAAGGAAGCTTTACGCTTCATCAGAGAGGACCCTTGGTAACCTTGCGCGTCCGCTTGACAATATCAGGCATCGATTCCAACAAGGCTTGGTGGCAAGAAGATTCGATGCGCCACAGAGACAACGAGGTCCATGGTTATGAATAATACCTGTGCGTCCAAGCCAGGATGAGTACAGCCTCTTAGTCATAAGCATCAGATGATAAATGTGCGGTAGACCATTCATGCGTCCAAGGATCTTCGGTTATCACCTCTATCCCCTGCAATCTTTACCCACCTCATTCTCCCAATAAGAAGAGTGAGAGTGATTTGTATATCTCTAGCTCTCCTACTGTTTCATAGTCAGGAAGCGCAGATTTACTTGAACCTGGAGCAGAGTTACATCAGAAATAACTGCCGCTTGGAACGGGATAGATACGCATGTCCATATTTTCCATAAGATTAAAAGCAAGCCGAAGCGTGAGGTCGATTCCCTTGGCAACAGCAAACTCTTGTTCAATACCGCATGTCAACTTCACAGGGTCGTCCTGTGGTTTTCTGGAGCTGCGATAGTTCACATTTGCAAACAACTTCGTTCCAGGTAGCTTTGGGATAGGCCACACACGGTCTGCCTCTGCACCGATATACGCTGGTCTATTGCCGGCCAAATACAAGCCCGCCTTACCGAACACCACCGCGTTTTCCCCAAGATCAAACAGCTTCGTCCGAGCACTTAACTTCCATTCCTGTTCAATGGGTTTTATCGTCGAAGTCATTTTCAGGACGGCCCGGTTGACGTCGCCTTCTTTCAACGCATTGGCATCATTCCAGATAGTTACAAAGGTCAGACCAAAGTCATGGCGATCAAAATCCCATGGCGTAAGCGAATCGATGAGGAATAGAAGCGTGTTTCGCACTTGATGAGTGATCGTAATGTTATCGTCAGCAGTCTCTGAAGGACGCGACCTCTGACGAAGGGGTCTCAACCAAGATAAGTTAATTCCGGACGCTTTTTCTCGGAAAGCATCCGTGTCTCCCTTCACGAGAAGTTCACCAGACTCTAGGAGCTGTTGTCCTGTCGTTGAGATATTTTCCTTGTTCTCTCTCCAAAAGTTCAGCACTCCAAGTGGACCTTCGTCCGAGAACAGATATTTGACTTGATCAGGAATCGAGGCAACCGCTTTCTCCACTCGACCTGTGGCGGTATCTAGGAAAGTTGGTAACGCGTCAAGAATTGCTTCCAATTGCTGTTTGAGAGTTAGTGTCTCAGGTGTTGGAGTAGTAGCACATATCACGAGGGCCGCTTGGTGGTGTGGGCGTGACCAAACTGGACGACGTGGACTGATGCTCAAACGATTCATCACTTGTGCAGACGTTCTCCCTTTTGACAGCCCAGCTGGATTAATTGTCCATGAGAACTCTCCAAAGCTCAACAGCCTCAGGACATGAAGACCGGAAAATTTACTCGTTCAGACTTGGAAACCTGTCGTAGATATCCAAATCTGCCGAAACACTCGTATCATGCCCGAGATGGCGTGAGATCATTTCATGCGCGTGGCACGATGATAGTTTTTGAAAATCTAGTTGAAACTCCTCGACCACAGACAGAATGGACGCTCATACCAAGGGTAGAAGGTTACCCGTCGGCGTACAACTTGCAAGCTACAATGGTGCAACTGAGAGTTGGCTCAGACCTGTAGACGATCAGGGCATCAAATCGCTCTCACGGGTTGTGCAACCGCAATTCTTGAGCAAAGCGGAGGCGACAGAGCGTGCAAGACGTCTTTGCTAGAAAAGAGCACATTTATTGAAGTGCCTTCAGTCGGGCGAGGAGAACCTGCATTCGTGCGTCATGCTTCTCCAAAATATCCTTTGCGTTGGTAAGATATCGTGCTACTTCTACTTCAATTTCCTCCACAAGCAACTCCTTACTATGCAGGTGAGACCCAATTTCGTCATACTCAGCTTCTGAGCTGGGTGAAGGTTCTTCTCCATCATCCTCAGACATCTTTTTAGAAGGAAGAATCGTATTAAACGGATCTTCGAACCTTTTGTCTTGGTTGGAAGCATTCATAGATTTCTCTCTAATTTGTTGAAACGCAGCTATTTTCTCTGCCGCACTCATTCCCCCCGCTGTATCTCCAAGGCCCTCAATCTGTGGAGTGAACTTGTCCGCAAGCTGACTTATATTTGACTCCAGCGCTTTCTTCATCTCCACTTCGTTTGGAAGTTCAGCATCCCTGTCATCCTCCAGGGCGTTCTCCTCCGCTTCCTCCTGCCTTAATTTATCCAAATAATTCTCTAAGAAGTCGATCTGCTTGTCGATTGCTTGCGGTTTTGTTGATTCAGTTGCAGGTTTATGTGTTGGTTTTGGTGTTGGTTCTGGCATTTGCTTCGGCACTGGTGCTGACGGAGGATCTAACCCAATATCTCTTCGAATTTCTTGCTGCACAGCAATCGCATCTTCTATTGTTGAGTTTGGGTCTATATCACTCTTCACTCTAGCCAAGCTCTCTTGCAGTCTGTTGATTCTCTCTTCCAAACTTTCTAACTCATCAGCTTCTTCTTCCTTGTCTGTTTCTATCACAGGACCAGCTGGTGCTGTTGAACTTCTATGCTTTTCCACTGGTGGGTCCTCAATTCCACGCTCAGCGCGTGATTTCCGCGCTAGATCTTCCATATATGCGTCGCCAGCATTTACTCGAGGAGGAGCGGCATCAGCAAGAGGAGTTGTTGGGCGAGCAAGGCTTTCCAGATAGTCATCTGGTCCTTGAGCGTTCTCTTTACCCATGGCTGCTTTGCGTTCTTGATCTTTTTTCCGTATAATATCAGTCATGCGACGCATATAATCACCATTCGAAGTAGCTGCCTCAAGATAATCTTTGTCAGCATTTGTTAAGTTTGGCATAGCCATTCCGAATGTATGTTCTTGACCACCCATTACCGCATCGTCTTCCTCGTTGACAGCTTCATCACGTCGATTCGCAGAGGCTGAAGATAGTGTGTTGAGAGTGCATGGTGCTTGTCGTGTAGTCTGTAGTCGTTTTCCAGCTGATAGGCGTGCTCTGAGGGGACACTTCGTCGGGAGAAAAGTGCATGGTGAGGGAGTCCTCAGAGCTGTACCGCCTACATACGCAGAAGTACTCAGATTGTCCATTCTCGCTTGCGAGTGAGGGGCTTCTGGTCGCTTGCTCTGGCAGGGAAGGTCGCAGGGATATTGCGGATCTGCGAGATCACAAAGACTGTTTCACCGGCCAACTTTCCTGCCCTGCTGTATCATATACTGGGTATGGGCCCCATACCGTGTATATGATACCATACTATGGGGGTACAAAGGTACACGTACAGTTTTTATTTTATGCGCACGTCGTAGGTCCGTCAGAAGTACCAGCAGACCTTTATCGTCTTCCACACGGCGACGGAGGCCAAGCTTCCAATGTCTTTGACATGGCCTGGGAAATAGACGCGAAGCCGCGATGTTCTAGGCCAGCGATGATCTAGAGGGTTGTAACCCTTACCTTGGTCTGCATAGCATCAACATGCAGATCTGTTGTTTATGTCTTGGAAGTTGTGCTTCTTTTCGGGCCGACTTACATACCCTTCCAATGAATGGGACGCCATGAGCCATGCATTTGGGCACGGCCAACATCGATAACCGTGGGCCCACAATTTCTTCTCAGCCTCTGGAGTTGTGTGTGTCCCTGCTCACCATGATTTGGGTGGCACTGGCGAAAGGTCTGGGAAGCATAAAAGGCAGAGAGCTCAAATCCTATTGTGATCAGCGCAGTCTACTCGCAGCCTCAACAGCACATCTTCGACATTCGCCCTATCTCTGCCTGCCTCGGACTTCCATCTGCTGACTTTCAACTCATTCGTCATGAGTCGTTTCACCCAGTGTACGTACCGCAGGCGCTCGTGTTCTCGACGCCAAGTTCGCCCAAAGCGCGTAGGCACAGGACGAGATTCTCTGGCACATCGGTATTCTCCTTCTAGTGTCCGTCAACTCTCTGATAGTACCATTCGCGATGGCATTTCGAAGCTTAAGCTGGTTTCGTCAGTGGCTACTCCTTCAACAAACGACCGAGCCCGTTTGCTGAGAGCACTGGCCCACCTGAGGCAAGAAGTACTACGGCTAGGTCTGGATGTTGACACAATAACTCTTAAGGAGCATGACTAGGAAGACTTGAAGACTAGATTCTTCTCTCGGAACAATGTTCAACTGGCATTTCTGAGTATTCTGAGCCAGGCTTCTGCGGTTTTTTGTAAGTTGCGAACCAGGGGACTCAGCCGAGAACGTATCAAATGAACAAAAGCCAATGTGTTAAAAGATCTAAGCTTTGCCTTCGTTTTGTTCAATGCATTGTGCTTTTCACGAAGTTGAACGAAGTCATTGTGCTGCTGAACAAATTTTGCAAATCACACTCTCTGAGGATCACATGGTAATTACTTTGATCTTATTGGGATACACAAGGGGCACTTGCCAAAAGCCGATAATGACGATAAAGGCGAAGTTCCCGGGGAACGGCTTCACTCTAGGAAACGGACTAGCGAGCGTATGGTATGAACTAAAGATTCAACCAATCAATCATACCCTGTGGTATAATGGAAGATGCCATATTGCCTGCTCTACGCGTGTATATTTTCGAGGAGGAAAAGTGACGCAATGCACTTAACTCTAGTGATTTCGAAAAGGAAAGTGAGGCATTGTATCCAGTTTATGTCGTGCAGGAAATGCGAGCATTTTCTCCTCAGGGGCTTGAAGACAAACTCGCATACACATCTGTGTTATATAGTCTTTGTATATGTATTGCCGAGGTGAACACATATCGAAGCTATTGTGATTGCAGCACCCTGCATTCTTTGCGAACAGCTGGGGCACCGCTCGCAGCACGGATACACGCCGTGTCTGGTTTGCCTAATGTATGGAAGCTATAGGTACAGCTATTGGCGAGAATGGCAAACTTCTGCCTCAGCATGGTCCCTATTTACTGCCTCTTACGGCCTATGTAGTCTGGAAGTTCATAAGGTCTTTGTATGCAACAAAATCTGAATACATTTTCTGGTAAACCAGGTACTTTCGATCATGATAAGGCTTTCGTCTACGATTTGGCAATATAACTTGTTGAACATTTGCCATCTTCTCTGCCGCATGAACAAGATTAACGACTTGTGCTACGTTTTCCGTTTCTGTATCTGCCACTCTAGCCAAGATAGCCCCTCCCAGCAAGACAGTGTCCTCCTCCGAGGACAAAACGACTGGAATCGAAAGGCAGTCAGCCAATTCCGTTAAAAACATCCTGCTCTTGCACAGACCTCCGCAGACGGCGACGAGCTTAATCTTGTGGCCGGCGTTCTTTATTTCTTGAACAATGTGTCGGGCTCCATAGCACAGGGCTTGCATAGTTGCTCTGAACTTCACTGCCAGGTCGTATTCACCGTCGGATAACGACAAGCCTGTCATCATTCCTCTCAAATATGGGTCTGCACGTGGGCTGCGGTTGCCTGCATGATAGTCCAAGCAATGAACGTGTGTCGCAGGGTCCTCTTCGCCTCTGCGAACAACGGATTCTGTCATATCTTCCAAGACGGGGTAAACATTCTCTGAGCCTACGCGCTCACACAAAGATGCAAAGCATGGGTGTCTCTTAACTGTGTCCTCTAGCAACTTCCCAGTCACGCTCTGTCCCCCTTCGGTAACATGGAAGCCTGGGAGGATCGCATCCCGAAAAGGCCCCCACACGCCGCTAACAAATATGGGGCTCTTTGATATTTGTATGAAGCAGGTTGACGTCCCGGCAATGACGCTCAATCTATCTTCAATCGAGGACGTCAGTTCCTGTGCTAGAGAGGTATGGATTCCCAATGTCCACAATGAGCCTGCATGAGCATCAATCATAGGCGATGCCACTGCACATTCAGTTGAGAGTCCCAGCTCATCTGCGATATCTGCAGCAACAGTTCCTACTGATGCCCCGGGCTTAATGATACGCGAACCGATCTTCTCAAAACCGTTCTTACTTAAGGTTTCTAGTCCAATTTTCCTCCAGAAATCAGGATTCCATCTTCCCACGTTGCCCCCATTACTGCCCCAACCCCATTTGCAAGCCACTGTACACGAAGAACGTACATTTCTGTTTCGGCATAATTGAAACACCATCCAGTCAGCAAGATCAAAAAAGACTCCACTCTGAATAATCTCAGGCTTATGTTTTTGAAGCCACACAAGCTTGGGCGGCTCGTTTTCCGGACTCAGGACATTTCCAAAATGAGAACGGACTTCCTTGACATTCTTGTCCAGACATCGGTTGATTTCATCCGCTTCGTTCATTGCACGGTGGTCCAGCCATAAGATGATATTGTATGTATCACTATCGCCTGTTTCGCTATCATCGGCAACGACAGACAATGGAGCGCATTGATCATCATCCTTGCATGCCACTAGTGAGCATGTGGCATCAACTCCTATTGAGGCAACGTATATCTCTCTCGTAGTGTCTTGCTTCGCAGTATTGGTGACGGTTCGAATGCAATGTTTCGTCGCTCTCCAAATATCATCAGAACTCTGTTCGTAATGATTCTCAGTTTGGTTTCGCGTTTTGATGGTATGAGAGTGATAGGCAAGCTTCTTGCCCTGGCAATCGAAAATCCCAGCACGAACGCTTCCAGTTCCAACATCAATGCTGAGGTACACGCGCTTCGGCGACAATTCGCTCATGAAAACTCCAAAACGTTATACACGCACAGGGTAAGGATAATGGCTTCTGTTTGCCCCCTACCAAGGATATACGATATGTTGCCGCTTGCGAACCTTAACGCAATTGGATGGTTTGTATCGGCGTATTGAAATAGGGTTGCGATACGGGTAACAGTCCGCTCCCGTTCAGAAACGAAATCTTGAACTTGCGAGCACAAATCCTTTCAAAGTGAGAGATGTAAGGTTCACGTTTGGTATCTGGTCAGCATGTACGTGTAAGCACCCGAAAGGTCAGGTTCGGGGACGCAATGTAAGCAGGTCAGCGATCCGACGGAGGGAGGGATGGCTATCGAACAACAACTTTCTCATCGTCATGGAGAACAATGGAACGGAACATCAGGCGAAGTAACAAGATGTTGGTTCGATGTATTCCGTATCGCGGTCTCCAGTTTTTGGGTTTCCCGTAGCACTGCTCGAGTATTATGTCTATTTGGGACCAATTGGCAGATGCTGTGGGTCACCACCTCTTCCCTAGAAAGAATTTGTAAGCTATATTGTCATCTTCTCTAGTGTATACGTAACCCAGACGGGAAACAAATGCTCCGAGTTCTTTCGCTGCCATGTTTTCATCAACGTTGCTGTTGTTGCTGAGGGCCACAAGCACCCTTCCCACGTCAGCTCCATGATTCCTATAGTGAAACATGGTTATATTGAAACCGGCGGGTAGCTCAGCCAAAAACTTCATTAGTGCACCAGGACGTTCTGGGAATTCGAATCTATATACCTTTTCTTCGAATATTCTTGAAGCAGCATTACCCCCGACTAAATGTCTGGTGTGAAGTTTCGCCATTTCATTATCTGTGAGATCAAATGCAACATATCCGGCTGTCTTCAACTTTTCCATTATGGGGCCAACGTCATCCTTTGAAGAAATTTTGGTACCGACAAAAACATGGGCGTCTTGGTCACCACTGAAACGATAGTTGAACTCGGTGATGCTTAGATTGTCACCAAGCACATTTATCAATTCTCGGAAAGAACCAGGTCGCTCAGGGATTGTAACTGCGAAAATTCCTTCTCGCCCTTCGCCAATCTCTGCGCGTTCACTGACATACCTCAGGTTATCGAAGTTTGTATTTGCACCTGAAGCGATGACGGCGAACTTTTTGTTCTGGACTCCTTCTCTCTGTACGTAGGCTTTAGCACCGGCTACTGCCAGAGCCCCAGCCGGCTCCAATATCGAGCGGGTGTCTTCAAAAACATCCTTTATGGCAGCACAAATCTCATCCGTTGAAACCAGAACTACCTCATCAACGAGCTCAGCACAGAGTCGAAAAGTTTCTCTTCCCACTTCAGCCACAGCAACTCCATCTGCAAAAGTTCCTATACGCTTGAGCCGGATCCGCTTTTCAGCCAGAATGCTATCGTGCATTGCAGATGCATCATATGGTTCTACACCGATAATAGATATTTCTGGACGCAAGCGCTTCAATACACAGGCAATTCCTGCAATAAGACCACCACCGCCGACTGGTACAAAGACGGCATCCAGATGATCCGCTTGCCGGATGATTTCCAACCCAATAGTCGCTTGACCGGCGATGATATCTGGGTGATCAAAAGGAGGAATGAACAGCTTCTTTTCATTCTCAGCTAGCTGCAACGCAAGCTGTTGCGCTTCATCAAAGGTGTTTCCGTGAAGTATCGCGACTGCTCCTCTTCTGCGAACAGCGTCCACTTTGATTTGGGGTGTCACCGCTGGCATAATGATTGTAGCGGGAACTGAGAGCTTCTCAGCGGCCATTGCCACACCTTGCGCATGATTTCCTGCGGACGCAGCTATAACGCCGTTAGCAATCGATTCTTTGCCAGCGTTGGCCATCATGTTGTAAGCCCCACGGAGCTTAAACGACTTCACTGGAGTTGTATCTTCTCGTTTAAGCAGGATTGTATTCTGTAATCGTGAAGACAAAAGCGGCGCTATATGCATCGGTGTTTCCGTAAGAATCTCATAAACACGCGAGTTCAGAACCCGCTCTAAGTAATCTGACCGGGTCGGGGAACAAGCGACATAACAGTATACAGGGCACTGATCTGAATCCTTCGCGGTTTGTCGAAGTCCTGTGGATGTGTCTGTGCGTGGTTCTGCAACCGTCGGAGTTGAACGAGGAGTCGGTTGTGATGCTTTCATTCGCCATTTCGGGCGATATGCAACATTTTCGTGATATGGGAAACCAGGACGTCGATTGATTTGTAATCCATGACAGATAAAGGCTGTAGAGTCCATGTTTGAGTGAGGGCGACGACCGGATTTGTGTCAACCGAATATACGAATTCTTCGCAAGGAGAGTTAAGGGTTCTTATAATGTTCTCTTCGCTGTTGACTCGCAATTTATTCTCGAAGAGCCCAGTGCTATATGCTGCGGGAAGTAGAGAATCGAAAAACTTGGTTGCTTTGATCGTCATCCAAAGATGATGCGACACGCATGCCTCAACAACACACTGGACTACGGTCGTTCTGCCTACGAAGAGTCTAGAATCGAATCCTAAGAACCGTCGATGATGGACCTACATCACAGACCATGGTCAATCTATCTGGGTCTCTGATCAACAACAATGGCTGTCTAGTTTTTGTACCAAGGGTAGAGTTGTGTACAGTATTGTACACAGATGTGACAACTTGTGACTGAAGTGCTCAAGCTTTGGATTCGCTAGCTTAAGATAGGTCTATCTTCTGCCGCTTCGGAGTTTTGAAGTGATCATACGTGTGTGCTTTCTTTCGTTTCCTTTCCGCACGAGTCGGCTTACGGATGTCTCCTTTTAGTAAACAATCTGACGAATCATTCGAAGTGCATGCTGACGGCTATCTTCCGAAATTGTACCTTGTTCTTCTCGTTCTTCATTCATTTATAAATTCTACCCCCCTGGGCACAGGCCTCCTTTTGGAGACCCGAACGCGATCCGTTCGCTCTCTCTATATTCAGAGTATGTGTATCCTATCCTAATTACGATATATTTTAGAGCGCTTCTGTTTAAAGAAGCGCTCTCTTACGAGATGCCCACGTCGTCCACCTTAAACAAAGCCATCATCGTGTCTCAAACTAAAGAAGAAGAAGAAGAAAGCCATCATCATTATCACAATCATCACTAGATACTATCTAATAGATAGGCCAGTACGTTTTGAGATTACATCTTGAGAATCTGATTAGCTGCTGGACTTTGACAATCGTGAAGCAAACATAAACATCTTCTCTGTTTATGGGTGTAACAGCCTAATTCCGGCGTGCTACAGATACATCAGTCGGGATGTGGAAGATACGAATAAACATCTTGACAAGGTTCTTTTCTGATACCTTGAGATGTAGAATTCCACAGTACTCAGTGGTCGGCAAGTGCAGTCAAAACCCTTTCCGTTGAAGATAGGCAGTTCTAACCTTTTAAGTTATCCTTCGTCTGGTCTTGGGATGAGATAAAGTTTGTCTTCTGTGAGTCAAGCAAAATAGGGATTCTTCCTCTCCAGCTAAGTGATCGGCAGGATCTAGCTGTTAAGACGATAATTAGAAAATGGCCTGAAAAGGTTTTGGGCTTCCTAGTGAGACCTTCCTAGTGAGAGAACGTTTCTTTCAACAGAAACATTCTGTAGCACGCCGGAATTAGGCTGTTACACCCATAAACAGAGAGAGAGAGAAAGTTTGTCTTGTGATCGATCACTGCTCTGCTCTGCGGTGCAATACAAGAATTCGAATCACGGGGGATGAAAGACGCCCAACGACGCATTTCAGATCATGCCATTTTTCTTCTTCTTTAATGCGGACAACATCCTTTATTTCTTAGGATGTAGTAAAACTAACATTACAGAAGTTCTCTCGTCAGAAATGCCAACAATCTATGCAGATGTTGTCTAATCAAGTCAGGAAGAATAAGATTTTAACGCTCAGCTAATGGGGGAAGTGGTTCTCGGCGATGTCATGTTTCGAAGAAGTATACCTGCATCTGTTGTTTCATAGGCTTCAGGATCTGCTGCATAAATTCTGGAGAAACCAGTTGTATCGAAAGCAGTTTCCCCGAGAAGCTGTTGCAGCCATACGTTGAAGTAAACTGGACCCACAGAGAGGTGAGCTATCTAAATCGGTTCAGACTCTGAACTTCAGAGTTTGTAGAAATCTCGATTATTGGGAAGTATCCATCTCCGTGGTCCCTGTTGAGTGCTACTAAATGGTGTCTATCTTCTCGTTCTTCAATGACGAAAGCTCTTAAATTTTTTACTTATCGATATGGAATAGTGTATCGAGATGTTAACGGGCCTGTACAAAAGGTATCTGTACTTTTCTTACCACAAAGGAATTGTAGTCAGATGAACAGGACGTGGTATCTTCTCAAGTAGTGGCCCACCATTTTTGGGTACAGAAAGCGTTAGATATCAGTGAGGACAATCGATCTCGGCGTGTATGTTTTCATCCTCCACAGATACGAGTAAAACTAGGTTCTCTCATGGATTATCGAAAAAATGCCGTGCAGAGAGGGTATATATAGAAAGACGAATGTTTACTTTTGCGCCTAACTGATCTACGGAATACACGCAAATTGAGGGAAGGATAACAGCACGAAGTGGTAAGATTCTATACCCAGTGAAAAACAATCCTTTCAGAGAAACAAGCCCAATGTCATCGATGATCTACTTCACGTCCATGGGCTGCGATAGATGCGAATGCGGCAGCAATGGAAGCAATGTACTCCTACTGTGCAGATGTACCGATGGTAGAAGACTACCCTTGTACACACCGTTGGCACACATCAGTTCAGACTTCCTTCTTCGGAACAGCACTACGGAAATAGAAGAACATGACTCTGTTCGAGTACACAACTAGCAAAGGTACAGGGAAACAATGGAACCACGAAAGCGTTATAATATATGTTAAGATGGATTTTATGCTTCGATTATGCACAGGAGTTTCTGAGAAAATACACACCTGCTAGCACCCGCTACACAGGACGACTAAGAGGAACGGAGCACTCACGCATCAACTACGACAAGGCTGCAAGTATCGCTCAGTGCACGAACGAAGTTAGTTAGAATAGTTAGAAGCCAAAAGAAAAGACAGGTCCACATCGACAATGAAACCCACGAGCTGGCACCCAGTCTTCTTCCTCATGAAACCAAAGTAAAGAACTGCCCTAGACGACATGTTCCCGTCAGCCGCACAACGAAATTGGCGACGACACCCAAGAGCCACGCTCTATGGCGCACACTTTTGCACAAAATGATTGAGCCATGAGCGAAGAGCAATGTACCATCACGCTTCCGGGACTAACACAGCACGCTAGCTACGAAGACGTGGTACGACGCATATCTGAGGACGATCACTCACAAAAACAAAATGCAATGCCAACTTGAAGAGAGAATATCAGAGGCTGCACGCGATGTGACTCCAGACGGTTCTTTCGACGACAAACCGTTCGAGCCCCAACCTCGGTTGTTCACAAGAACATACGCAGCGCACCTGCACGACTGCGGCCTTGAGGATGTTATGCGCTAGCTGAGACAACGAGGTCGACGTCAAAACTTGAAGCATACGTAGCCAAGTCCGATAAAGACTGGGCCACGAGCTGCACCTGACGCATGAGCTGATCAATTGAAGGACGCTCTACAAACTTGACAGTCTTCACTCGTGAGTTGGGAAGTCGGGTGGACAATGCATGAGCAGCATCACGTTCGGACATAGAGTCCCCTAACACGAGAACATTGAGCTCGTCTTCGTTCGGGAACATGACGGCAACCTCCTGAGAGAAAGCAGCCACTTTCCATGAGGATGGTGCGTCAGGGTAGTCCGACTCGAATGAAGTGCGTGCGGAAACTATTTTGATGTCATTCTCCATGAGGAAGCAGACAACTCGAGGAAGAAAGCGACGGCCCGACAACTCAACCCATCCAGCCTCGGCGTTAGTAATGATGACAACTTTCCCAAACCGAAGCGCTTCCTTGACAATATCGATCACCGCATCTTCGAGCTGTTCCAGTTGCGCTTGAAGGAGAGGTGAAAGCGAACCACGGTCGTCTACACGTAGACCGAGCGAGGCGAGGTATGTGCTTGGACATATTGTGTCATCCCAATCTATGATAGCCGTAGTCTTCGAGCAAGAGCGCCTTGGCGTTGGCAATGGAGCTTCAACATGTTTTGACGGTGCTGCGGCGGTTGGTTGATGAACAGCTTCCTTTCTCCGTACCGAATTGTGAAAGTCTGACGGGGGTGGTGTTCGCACGGCTTGGCCAGGGCACATGGTCGAAGTGAATGAGGGCGGTGCAGGCGACGGGCGCTCTCGAAAGGGGGTAGCGAGGCGGCGGGATGGGGCGGCGGGACCACGTTCAAACGAGGGGACCTCAGACGCACGCGAGGCCGGGGTACGTGAGGGCGACGATGTAGACGGAGACGAAGACCAAGACCGAGCGGCGCGCAAGGACGGCAGAGGCAACGGCGGCGGCGGCGGCGAGGACGACGAAGGGAAACCAGACACGCGGCGGCAGTAACGCAAACAACGGCTCGAACCAGCGCGGGCCACTAGGGCTTCTAGACTAGAGCGGATATGAAGAAACACGAGGAGTTGGCAGAGGGATACAGAGTTACGGGAGCGGGAAACACGAAGGACGCGACGAAGCTTCGGGCGGGTGGAAGAGGGGAGGGTATATATATCTATCTACGAGGGAGGTGGAAGAGAAAAAGCTAGACGCGAGATGGGCAAGGCCAAACGCTGTGGGTAGGGAGGGGGAGGAGGGAGGGGCGTCAAAAGGAGAGAGGCGAGTATGGCAGAGAACGCGTGAGGGGCGGCGACCGGGGCGGATGGGCGATAAATAGGCGGCGGGAGGGGGGGGAGAGGGAAAGACGCGAGTGTTGGAAAAAGAGCGCGCAAAACGCGCTGCACACAAAAGGCGCGACAGAGGCGTCCGTTTGGCGCAAATGAGACGGCGGCGGGGCGGGCGATTGTGCCAGCGCGCACAGCTGTGCGCGCCGTGTGCCTTTTTCCATTTTTCCAGACGCATTGCGCGCGCGTGCGTCGCTGCTGGCGGCGCGTGTGTGGCTGCCTGGCGGGCACGCGCGCGCGCGTGCAGCTCGCGTGTAAGCGCGCGCGCGCGGCGGCCGCCGCCGCCGCAACGGGCCGCGTTTCGGCGCGGCGTGGCGCCAGGCGCGTGCTGCGCGCGTCGGTAAGCGCCACGCCGGCTGATTGGCGCTCTGTACACGCGCCGCGCGCGCGCAGCCAATCGCGCCGCGCGCGCGCGCCACAACAACTTTTTTTCGAGTTACGGAGCGCCTTACAGCAGCCGCGTCGCCCGTCTGAGACGCGACGGCCGCCGCCGGCGTCAACGGGTGACGCGCCGCGCGCCGGCGCCACGCTTTCCCACATCATCGCTCTCGCGCCGCGCGCGCGCGCGCGCGCGCGCTAGCGCGCATGCCACGGCGCGCCGCGCCTCCGCCGCCGCCGCCGCACCCGCCGCCTCCACCACAGTGGCCGCCCGTGTGCGCACGCGCATACAGCGCGACAGCGCGACAGCGCGTCGCGCGGCGCCGCCACCGCCGCCGCCACCGCCAGCGCGCGCGGCCGTCGCCCGCCAGCGCCGCCGCCGGCTACGGCGCGTCGCTCCTGCAACAGCACGCAACCAAACAACAGCAACGCCGCGCCCAGGCGCACCACGGTGTGCGCAACGTCACCGCCCGTATCCCTAGTTGCGCGCGCTCACGTGCGGTCCACACACCCCCTGTCCGTTTCCACAGCGCCGCGGCACGCGCGCCGCTGTCGCTCCCTCCAGCCGCTTACCATCGCGCGCACCGCTGCCCGCCGGTCCACAGCGCGCTGCGCTGTCGCGACGTCTTGTCCCCTTCTGGTGCACCTCAGCGGCGCTCGCAGCGCCCAGCCGTTCGTGGCGCGCGTGTCCGTGTCAAACAGCCCCCATACATCTGTGCTTCCACCCGCCTTTTCTTTTTTTGACGGCCCTTACCTTTTTCTTCCTCGTCAGCGTCCTAGCCACGCGCCACACACCCGTGCCCCACCTCAGCGCTCCAGATTCGCACATATCTCCTTCACACCACCGACACACGTCGCTCTCGTTGCGCTCCCTCTGCCATATCTTTAAACGGCACAACCGACTCATGAATCATTGATCACACTGTCGCGCACCAAATGCCCATACACTGCTCTCTCTTTGATGCACACACTCTTGGCTCTCCCTGTTTCACACGTCACTCTTCGCCACTACATGCAGCCACGTCTGTCTCAACACAGCTCCCCCAATCCACTCGCCCCGATTCACATGTGGATGTGACTTTCAATGTTTCCCCTTCATATCTATCCACAACCCGCCAACACATATGCATCAACCTCACCACCGACACCTGCACCACCTAGGTCGCTGCTTAACCTTTCTGCATTTGTAAGGTAAGATACAAACGATCAGTGATGCTCTGATGAACCGTAACATGCGGAGAGAATCCCTGTTTCCCCACCCCCCCATGCGAAACAGAACAAGTACGATGGTACACTGTTTTGGTGATGTTTTGCTACAGTTTTGCGGCAGTATATACACACCATCCCACATAGCCCAAAAAGTACACTTGTTACTCAGTTCGCAATTGCATTTAATATCGTTATCACATAATACTGTATCGCTCCAATTTATGCATCCGATACAGAGCCCTCACAACTCCTTCGTAATCCACCAGCCATGTATGTCGGCACGATCATAGCCGTCATCTGAAGAGTACAGTACCAAGATTAGATGCATTTCTCGAGTGTGAATTTGACTTCGTTCTCCTCAAAGCAAAACGAGTTACGATCAAGAATCACAAATCCGAGCAGATGGGGTATCTTACAGTGAAACAAGTACGTGTAGGTTCGGAATTGATTCAGCACAAAATTAGTTTCAAATATCAAATACTTCATTTCACTTTTTAAGAAAATAGACAGGAAAGTTTTTAAAATATTTCGAACAGCTTCTATACAATGTAAAATGCAGGCCCTGGTAAAATGTCATTTTCCTTCTATGCATCTGAAAAACAATTTGGTCGTAAAAATAATCATACAAAATATTTAAAAGGGTGTCTGTCCTGCCCGCAGTTACGATAATAGAAAGCTTTCAACAACAAAAAAAGCCTACTTCACTTTTGGACCGATGAGGATAAAGCATACTGCTAATGAAGATGAGTTGGCAATAATGCAATTTCGTTCATTTCCATTTCTGCTCAAATACGCCTTAGCCACTACATCTAAACAGAAAACCGGAAGTCTTCATGTATGAAACTAAAAATCGATTTTATTAGAAATTAACCTTCTCAAATGAAAATTTTAAATCTCTTGTAAAACATACACAAATCCAAGCCAGATTCAGACTCAAAACAAAAAACAATCAAAGATAGTTCTAATATATTCAAAAAGGTTTCCACAAAACCTCTCTTTGCATTATTCTCGTAATCCTTTTAGTCCAAATAGATCTTTGATTTATTGAAATGGACATGAAAAATGAGCGGTACACGTGCGCAAAAAAAGCAAAAGTGAGTGGTTCTCATACAAGCAAAGTTCTTATTCAGATTCAGATGAAGTTCTTATTCAGATGCGTAAAATTTAAAACCAACCATTAGATTCGTTAACTTACAAAAACGTTTCTTACCGCTATTCCTTCAATTCTGGATTGTTTCTTTATTTTCAAATACGGAGCAATTCTTTTGACGCATGCAACTTTGCAATTAAGTTAAACATTTCTACAACCTGCAAAGCTTTGTTTATATTTTCTTATTACCTTTTAAATTATTAATAGAATGAGGACAAATCGTGGCAAATCATACGTGTCGTACTGCTTATGTAAAATCGTATTATCTCCCTAGTTACATTCGTACAATCCCAACAAAGCCTCTTTTATCACTGTGGCCTTATATGAAGACTATTTGGTTGCAGAATGGTTGATTGCAACCTCTCTCTGTCACTTTGTGACTGCCACAAGAGCAAAGTTCCTTGTTGACTTAGCTGACAACAGTTGCGGCTGCGTCGGTTCTATAAAGCTAAGAAAACTACCATACGGCTTAAAACAGTGTCGTAAAATAAACCCACAAAGGCTTAAGTTTTTAATTCAAAACGTCAGTAGAAGCTAACTGGCTAAAATTAAGCGCATTCTTATTAAGAAGGCGATTGCCATTGGGATTAGATGAACTTGGTTGGTACACCCAGACCAAGTTCTATCCATTTTAAACTAAGTAAATAAGGGGGAGAAAACTGCATAATAATTTGGTAGCCACGTAACAGGCCATGTAATAGTCTAGTCATAATCACTAAATATAAATCGAAAGTAGATTACTCCCATACCAAGAATCTGTCAAAACGAAAACTACTTCCTTCTCGCAAAAATCTCCAACTCTAATGGACTCTTTACCGTCCCAACACTATGAAATATTATTATGACTATCAGAGCCACCAACCTCTCTCTATATATATTTAATTATTATGCTTAGACTATTACATGGCCAATTACGTGGCTACCAAATTATTATGCGGTCTTCTCCGCCTTTTTATTAGTAGTATAAACTTGCTCTGGTCTACCAGTAGAGTTCATCCAAGCCCAATTACAACCACCATCTTTATAAACACAAGGTGATCTTTGGTAGATACAAGAAATAGGCGGCCATTGGCCGCAGGCGGCGCTTTGCGCCGCGGCCGAACGGTTCGTCTTTTAGGTCTAAAATATTCATTTAAAAAGCTGTACAGCTGATAGTTTTTTAAAACATAGATGCTCTATTCCTTTACACCAAAACACTTCAATCTCTCTTTTTCATTTAATGGCGAGATGTGAAATGTAGAATACAAGTCGTGCGTACGTACAACTACGCAGCATCTTACACGTTCTTGTAGTTTAACCCAAACAGAAAACCTTTTGTTTTCTTACAAACCTTAAGAGCTTACAATTCGTACGATATTGTCTTCAAACTGTACATGACTTACATCGCGTACTACAAAAACTGCAATGTGACACTGCTTTCTTTTTAAGGTGGTTTGTTTCTCATTCTCATCTCGAATAAACTTTGAAGCAAAACAGATGGTTTTAAATAATCTAAATAAAATTTTCAGTTACCTTCTCGTCGCATTTGCCGCAAGTACCTAAAAAACGTGACGCACTGTATTTTCCCTTTTTGTACGTGTTAACACACTTAGATGTTAATTTATACTACTTTCTTAAGTTTTAGCACAAACATTATGGTGACATTTTGAATTTTACTTTCTCACGGACTTTATTAAAATATTTTGCAATGTATGCGAATAATATTCTACGAGCATTGCTTCATCACAAAGATAGTGTGGAAGCGGATGCAGGGGAGTGTCCCGCCACCCCAGGGACACTCCCGAACAATATTTTTCTATATCTCCGACACCTTCCACCCCTGGACTGCGCCGTCACTCCCGCCGTCTGCGCCCACCGCTACGCGCCGTGCACTGCGACGCGGCGGCAAGGATGATAAGGTTTCGCGCCGCGCGCCGCGGCGCGCCCCCGACGGAGATGAAGAAGTCGCGCGCCGCTCGCTGCGGCGCGCCCGCCGCTAAGCAGGCTTTAAAAGCTCGCGCGCCGCACGTTGCGGCGCGCCAGCTGCAGGGTCTGAAAAGGAACTTGCGCGCAGCACCTGACGCTGGAGGACAGTGAGTGGAGCGCTCTCTTCGGGGAGCTCAGAAAGTTGTGGCGCGCTCTTTCGCGCGCGTCGCAACACATACGAGCAGGGGATACAAATCAATTTAATCGAGAAGCAGGAGTTCTGTGACAAAGAGGCAATCGAAGATACGAGAAAGGGATATCAATCAGAGGACAACAAAGCTTTCACAGCGTCATGAACGAGATGAAGCGCGCGTGCGCGGGAGGGAGAGCGTAGCGCCATCATGGAAAGCGCCAACCCAACACCAATCCCGCGCACGAACAGTACTGAGAGCTCGTTAAGATTGTCTTTGAGCTCATTCATCGATATTCCACGCTTGAAGAGGAAGTCATATAGAGCCTCCTCGCAGGCGAAAAGTTGCGCTTCGGTACGTTCTTCGGTGGCAACGTCGTCTTCTTTCGCAAATGCGGCGTCCTCCTCGAGCTGAATGGTGTCCGAAGTAACTTCTTTTGCTTCGCTCTCGATCAGGACGGTTGATTTGGCACGCGGAACATCGGAATGGTCGGTGTCGTCGTCGGTCATTGCGGCCAGAGTTTCTCTAGCGGACATGTTGAGACGGGTGGTGCGATTGACTACTGGGATAGATGAGGATGACGACACCGCTATCTAAATAAGCAAATGGAGCGTGACAGGTCACTATGCCAGCAAAGCACCAACCAGCCGCAAATTGACAAAATGTATCGACAGAAGCGAAAATCGTGGCGCTCCGTGGGACATGGATAAGACCTGAACATTCCAACAGAAGACATAAGCCGCCAAGTGAGGATTGGCGAGCCACCGACCACCGACCTACATAACGAAGAGCCGTGCGCTGACATCATTACATGTTATGGATGGTGAGCAGCACTAGGGTATTTAGGACTAGACGGTGAGCAAGTTACAACTTAGGGTATACGAACCACAAGAATTGTAGATATAAACCCCCCCGAGTTCGAGGCTTCGCAGCCAACCTAACTCGGGCAGACCACTTTCTCTCTCGACGACACTGTAGAGCAAAACGCCCTTTGTGGGGATGCACCGAGGTGCTTTTCATAGTTTGTTGATCCGTTACCGGCTTCGACACCTCAGGTTATGAGAGGCTACTGGGGTAGTGCCCCTATTTTGGGGTATGCCTAGGAAGGGTAGTATTTCTGCACACGTGTGCCAAGTTGGCCCGATCGCGCGGGCCCCGTTGCAAGCAGGCCACGGGGGCACACCTGTAGTGTGTTGGCCGGCAGCGCCGGATAGTTTAATTGATATTTTCAAGTGCCGTATATAAGTGGCGGCACTTGCCGCCACTGTACGGGAAGTAAACCTCAACGAGGCCTTTGGCTCTGATCTTCTTGCTGCTTGCGCACGGTCACCAGCCCCATCCTGGGGAGTACCGCCGCAATTCCGGGCTGATCAACCAACCTCCGTCCCTGAGGAGTACTAATCCGTCGTCACGGCACTTTTCTTATCTATTTTATTGTTTTCATTTCCGTCTTACGGCTTTCGCTACTCTGCCCTACATTGTAGGTTTGTTCTATTCGTCTCGGGAGTTTTCCCGCTTATCGCGAGTCAGTGCTCCGCAATGCGGCTCGTTTGTTGATCTTTTGTCGTCCCATACCGTTGGGCTGGATACCCCCACTCGCTGTGGCTCGCCGGAACCATCCGGATACCTACGCCGATTCTACCCCTTCTACCTCCGACTGCACGCCCAGATCGGGGCCACCCGGATTTACACCCGGCTCGTGTTGGCCCTATCGGAGGGTTCTGCCGCTCGACTGCCCTTCACAGGGAGCAGGGCCTGAACACCCTGAGGTGCTCGTCCGCGACGCGGTTTGTTGTTTTCCCGTCGAGGGTTTTGCACCACAAACTGGTCTCTCGACCTAGAATCGGCTTTATTGGCCAACAATCGTTGGAGCTGGTTCGTTTGTTTGGAGCCCAGATAGTTGGGAATATCCGTTCTTACGGTTCTCTCATTGTCCGTTTTCGGAAGTTGTTTTGGTTGCCCATTGGCCGACTGTGTCGGTGAACGATGTCGTCCCGTCGCAGGAGTAGCGCGCCACGTGCCGCTTCTGTGCCCGGTTCGTCCGGTTTGCCGGCAAGTTTGCCTCCGTTGCCGAAAGACGCACTGGAGGTCCCAGGCAATGGCGACCCGAAACCGGCTTCCCGGGGCCGCCGTTCTGATAACGGGACCCCACCCACTCGTGGGCCAACCGAGACCGCACCTGCGGCTGATGCCGCCGCAGCGGTTGACGTTATGTCGTCGCGGTCCGACGAGTATACCCTCCGTGAATTAGAGGCTCAGGTTCGCATCCTGCAGAACTCCCAAGTGGGCCTCATCCGGGATATTACGAAACTCCGGCAACGGCTCGATGAAGCCGGTGTCCGGGATGTTTCGAGCGACGTCCGTGTTTTACGGTCTGATGTCAACCAGATTATGGAACACCGACAGGTGTCGGCTGGTCTGCACGAGCAGGCTGCCGCACGCCTGGACCGCCTGGCTACCCGTCTGGAGACGGTCGAGCAAATCATCGTATCTGATGCTGTTGCGCCGGGAGCCCCGGTCTCTGAGGGTTCTCAGCACTCGCGCCGTTCCCGGGATCGTCCGGCAAAGAAGAAGGTCAAGGTTGAGTCTGACTCGTCTTCTTCATCCTCTTCTGATGAGGAGGGCCCCAAAAAGGGGTCGTCTACCGACTCTTCGGACAGCGCGGAAGAGCGCTCTCGCTATCGTGCATCCCGTTCGCGGGCTACTGAAGCCACCTCTGGTGTTGCACGAGGCCGTACGAAAGGACGGAGACACCTCGGGTTGAAGGAGTTGAAGCCGACAAACTTACTGTATCGGAAGCTACTATCTTACCGATATTATCGGCTTGATGACACGACGCCACAGAGGACCCCACGTGGGACTGGCAAAGTGCGAAATCATCTCCGACAAATGGAGCTCACGCTAAAGCCCCACAAGTTCTCTGGGGAAGATCCAATTCTTGTCTTGGATTTTCTTAGCCGCTTCGTAGCGGAAGCCGATGTACTTCGGATGAGTGAGGCACAGGCCTACATCGCGCTGCCGTACTTTTTGACGGGTGTAGCCGAAGATCAATTCAATTCGGTTCGTGGGTCGTCTCGCGCCTCCGAAGGAGGAGTTACGTGCTGGCCGGAAGCGGTACAATATCTCCTGCGCTCTTACGCGACAGGCAATGCGATACAAGGTGCCATACTCGCGCTACGAGACACGAAGCAAGGAGCCGAAGAGTCGGAAACCGTTTATTCGACCCGCCTCAATAAGGCTTTCCACAGATGTGGCAACGTGTTCTCCGCAGCCGAGCGGTGTACGATGTTTGTTGATGGACTGGACCGATCAATTCGGACGTTGGTAGCCCATTATCGGGAGAACAAACGCCGGATTACCTATCTGGAACTCGTTCAATTTGCCCAAGCGGAGGGAGATGCAGCTCGAGCACGCACTGGTATCAAGACGCGCACGCGCCGACTCCTTCATGTAGAAGGCCGAGACTCCTCACTGCCTCATTCGCGAGGTTCTGTTCAAGGGGGTTATGATAACCTGCACCTGTTACAGGACGATGTTTCAATGCCGAGTTCGGAATTGCCGTCGACGACGGAGCAGTCTACAGTAGACGGAGACCCCGCTCTGTACGCCGGACGTCAAGTCCCGGCATTGCCCGTGCCGCACTCTGGCGGATATCGAAGCCAACGCCCTGGATGGAGGGACCCGTACCCTCCTCGACAGGAGCGCCGGCCGCCCAACGCGGATCTTCTTCGTCACCTTATTTGTCATACCTGTTACAGGCCAGGGCACATCGCTCCGAATTGCTTAATGCCCATACGGGATATGGCGAAGATCGTGCCTCAGTATGAGTCGTTGACGCCCGCCGAGCGGGAACGTGTTCCCGACAAATCGTACCTTCGTGCGAAGGCGGAGACTCTGCCTGGGAACCAGGAAACGGTGCCACCGAATGGTGGAACTGTAGCCGCCCCTGCGGAATCGCAACCTCTGCAGATTGGCGGCGACGCTCAGAAAAACTGAGCAAGGGAGCCTCCAGCAATAGAGAGGCGCCCCCAGCGACGGGGTTTAGTGCGCCTGAGGCTGAGAAGCCTCGCTCCCCGGTCACAATCCTTTCGAGGACACTGGCCACTGCAGACGTGGACTCTGAGCACCTTGGTGTCTTGCGTCGCCCGTGGATACGGTCTAAGAACAGCCGGTTCCCGGATAGAGTCCTGGTCATGGCGAAACGTAACTACAAAGTTTACGCCGACCTGGGTGTTTCCGACCAGTACATGGTTCGGCAGTTGTCCGTGCTCGATACAGGAGCTAGGCCAAATTTCTTGGTTGAATCGATGATTCCGCCGCACTTGCGATCTCGCATTCGTGCGGCGACGCAGATTGACATAGCGGATGCGAACAATCGGCCACTTTCGACTGTGGGAGTAATAGACCTGCTCGTCAGGCTTGGCCACTACGTGGCGAAGCTCAATTTCTTGGTTTGCAAGCAACTCGCTGCGCCGGTTATCCTCGGCTGCGACTTCTGTGACCGCTTCGTCGATGCAATTCGACCGCGGAAGCGAACCATCGAAATGGAAGATGGGACTACTGTACCGATCGTTCGGCGTCCCCTACGCCGGGCTCTGAAGAAGCAAGTCCCTTTGCCTGCGGCACAGAAGCCTACAGCCGATGAACGGAAGTCTACAAAGCTCCGAGTAGCTCGGCCCATTTCCATCCCGCCTGAATCACAGGTCTGGGTTACTGTGACCTCCCCACAATGTGGCTTACAAACGGTACAACCGTTGCCTGCGTTACAGGAGAAGCATCAGCTTGCCCTCGCTAATGGGATTGTTTTCGTCGAACCCGAGAAGCCTTTTCAGGTGCTGGTTGCGAACTTCAGCCGTTTTTCTCAACGGTTGGTTAGGAGCCAAGTTATTGGTTCGTTGCTTCCGCACCCTGCGGCTATAGTGCCTACTCAGGTTTCTATTGCCGAGGTTCTCGGAATCCTCGAAGCTGAGGAGGGGGAGGCGGAACGGAACAATTCCGAAACGACTGGACCGAACAGTTCGTCGGAAGATGCTACGCCGACTTCGTCGGATGCGAATAACCGCAGCCTGTCGAAGGAAGCGTTGCCGACCTCGTCGGGCAGTAATGATACAGACCTGAGTGCTGCTGACACGAAGGATAAGGCAGTACAGGAACTGGAGTCTCTGGATCTTGAACATGTCCCAGAGACTCACCGCGATAAATTGCGGCACATGCTTGAGGAGTTCACGCCCATGTGGGATGGCACTCTGGGTAAGATTGGTATTACCGAACATCGGATTGATTTGCTACCGAATACTCGGCCCATTTCACAGCACCCTTACAGGGCAGGACCGACAGCTCGGCAGGAGGAGAAAGCTCAAGTTGAGAAGATGCTCCGCGCTGGAGTTATCGACCCGGCTCAGTCACCTTGGGCATCGCCGGTAGTGCTCGCGCCCAAAGCTGATGGGTCTTGGCGATTTTGCATCGATTACCGCAAGCTAAACGCGGCTACGGTCAAGGATGTGTATCCTATCCCACGAATGGATGAATGCATCGATTCGTTGGGCGACGCGAAAGTGTTCACAACCCTAGACGCGAATTGGGGCTATTGGCAAGTTCCCGTGAGGGCTGAGGATCGTGACAAGACAGCCTTCGTTTGTCATGAAGGATTGTACCGATTCAATCGGATGCCCTTTGGGTTAACGAACGCGCCAGCCACCTTTCAACGAGCTGTGGATATTTTGCTAGCCCGCTTTAAGTGGAAGACTTGCCTGGTATACCTGGATGACATCATTGTCTACTCCAGCAACCTGGATGAGCACTTGACCCACGTACGGGATGTGATGCGAGTCCTACGCGATGCAGGCATTACGCTCAAGCTCAAGAAGTGTGAGTTCTTTACCGAAACCGTCAGGTATCTCGGCCATGTTATCCGTCCGGGACGGCTTTCGATTGACGAAGTACGCGTGAAATCCCTCAAAGAGGCTAAGCATCCGAGGACGCAGACGGAACTCCGATCTTTTCTCGGCTTGTGCAATGTGTATCGCCGCTTCATTCCGAACTTCGCGGATATCGCTGCACCTCTGAACGAGCTTCTTCGCAAAGGACAGCCAGTCGATCTGGAAGAATTCGACGACCGCAAGGTCGCGGCTTTCTCGTCGCTCGTGGACGCGGTGACATCGCCACCTGTTTTATCCCTGCCTAGGGCTGGTTTGCCATATGCAGTAGATACGGATGCGAGCGACTACCAAGTCGGCTGTGCCCTATTCCAGACCACCAATGATGGCGAGCGATTGCCAATTGGGTATTGGTCAAGAAGCCTCAACGTTCACGAGAGGAATTACTCGGTATCCGAGAAGGAGTGCTTGGCAGTTGTCTGGGCGTTACAGAAACTGCGGCCCTATCTTATGGGGACCCGCTTCATTGTTCATACCGATCATTCGGCATTACGCTGGCTACTCTCTATAGCAGAGCCATCTGGCCGCTTGATGCGGTGGAGACTTCGCTTGTCGGAATTCGATTTCGAAATCCGTTACAAGAAAGGACTCCTGAACACTCAGGCTGATGCACTGTCCCGCTTGGAAACAGCGGCTGAAGCTGCGCCAGTCGATGATCTGGAGATACCGTGCTTCCTCGTGGAAGACGGCTCGAGCGATGCCGATGAAGAATCGGAAGGATGGGACATCTACGATGCTGTTTTAGCCGTGTCAGACACGCAACCCGAACCGGGCTCTTTCGTACCGATCAAGCCGGAGGAACTCATCCGGGAGCAGCACACCGACCGTTTTTGTACGGAGATTCGTAGTCGTCTAAACGGTGGAGCACAGTTGCCTTTCGTCGAGAACGACCAAGGATTTCTAATCCGAACTGTCGGAAACAGGCCACAGATTGTGGTTCCGCACTCACTTCAGTCACGAGTACTGCATTTGTCGCACTATGCGAAGTTGTCAGCCCCCCCTGGTGGCAGGAAGTTGTACTACACCTTACGGAAGGACTTTTACTGGCCAGCAATGGCTTTCGACGCGTATGCCACTGTTCGTTGATGTTCTGACTGCGCGAAGAACCGCGTCAAGCTCCATAAGTATTCCAAGAAGTTGGCACTATTCCCTGCTAGGGCTCCACTGGAGTTTGTGGCGATCGATCTACTCGGCGAGTTTATTCGCACCCGCCGGGGAAACCGGTTTTTGCTTGTTATCACCGACCGCTTTTCTAAGCTGGTACGGACTGTGCCTTTAAAGAAGGTTACTGCTAGTGCGGTCGCCCAAGCTTTCGTTACTCACTGGGTTTTTGTCTACGGACCGCCGATTGACTTACTATCGGATAATGGACCGCAGTTCACGGCTAAGTTCTTTCAGGACGTATGCCGCATCTTGCGGATCCAAAACTGGTTTACGACAACATATCATCCCCAGAGTAATGGGCAGGTTGAGCGTTTTAACCGCACGATGCTCAACGCATTGCGGACGTTTGTTGCCGAGCATCCGTCGAATGGATCAGTAACCGATGCGGTGACTTATGCCTACAATACGCAGGTTCATCGCACGACTCGAATCTCGCCGTTCGAGCTTGTGCTATACGCGTCCACTTCGTGGTATCGAGCCACCAACTTTGATAGTTCCGTCGCCCCGTCTAGCACAGGGACGCCTGGAAGGCAACGGCTTAAGAACTTTAATCCTACAGTTTGGGCAGCATATCGCTAAGTGTTGTTGCGGTTTTTCCTGGTATTCGTGGGTTTTTCTTTTTTTCTTTTCTTTTTTTTCTTGGTGTGGTTTGTGTTTTTTTTTTTTTTTCTTTGTGTTTGTGGGTTTCTTGTGTTTTTATATTTTTTTGTTTTTTTTTTTTGGTTTTTTTTTCTTTTTGTTTTGTTGTTGTGTTTCGGTTTTGTTGTTTGTTGTTGGTGGTGTTTTGTATGTTTTGGTTTTTGTTTTTGTGTTGGTGTTTTCTTTTTTTTTTTCTTGTTTGTTTTTTTGGGTATTCGTTGGTTGTAATTTTGTTGGGGTTTTTTTGGTATTTTGTTTTGTTGGTTTTTATTTTTTATTTGATATTGGTTTTCTATTTTGTTTTTTTTTTTTGCCGAGCATCCCGTCGCGAATGGACAGTACACCGAGCGGTGAACTTATTGCTACATACGCAGGTCATCGCACGACCGAATCCGCCGTCGAGCTTGTGCTATCACGCGTCCACCTTCGGTGGCTATCGAGCCACAGCCAACTTTGGATAAGTTCCGTCGCCCGTCTACACAGGGACGCCTGGAAGGACTGGCTAAGAACTTATCCCTACAGTTGGCAGCATATCGCTAAGGCCCAGGCCGCATACAAGCGGAATTTCGACGCTAGAGTGCGTAAGAATGCCCCTCAGATCAGGGAAGGTAGCTTTGCCTTCGTACGGAAGGAGTACTACAACCCTGAAAAGGAGAAGCGCCACAAGCTTTCTCCTATCGTGGACGGCCCGTTCCGGGTTATTGCTGTCACCGACACAACGGTTGTCCTTGATATCAAGGGAGAGCACTAGCGTTTGTCGCTAGATCGCATAACGCCTGCGCCAAAGCCTGTTTCGCAGGATTCGCTACCGTCATCGTCGGCCCCTACCGCACCCACTGTGGAAACAGCCGTCGAAACGGAAACAGACGCCGCGGCGGGTACTCGTACTCAACCGTCTGTGTTGCCGCATCCGGATCGCGGACTTGCTCATTTGCCTGCTAAGCCGGAATCTGACCGGTCGGTCTCCAATGCCGCACATGTGCACACGCGGATAAGGGCCCCTATGGGGATACTCGCCGCCACCCCCGACACTCCCACTGAGGAGGGGAGGAGGCAGGTCGTTCTTTTTCGTTGTCGCCGTCGTCGACGGAGTCGCCTTCGCAGGCCTCTGTATCGCACGCAAGTCGTGATGAATGCACGTCAACGCGCGACACACAGCCGGAGAGCCGGAAAGAAGAGAACGACGCGCAGCTACCGCGGAAGCCTCAAGAAGAGGAAGATCACTCTCGCTCACCACCACCGTCGCGAACGGAGTTACGTTTGCAGGCCCAAGAACGGGAACACAGTACCGATGTGATACGTGATTTGCAGCCGGAAAGCCGGAGGGATCGCACAGTTTCGCGGAGGCCTTCTGAGAAGGACGCCACCTCGGTGACGATTGCAGCCGGAAGACCGGAAGAGGAGGACGCGCCGTTACACGGAAGGCTGAGGTGGAAGGCACCACTATGGTGAATCGCAAAGCCGGAAGTCCGGAGAAAGAAGAGTTAGTTCGAAAAAACCGTGCTGTTACGGCAGACCCGACTTCGGGAGATTTTAGTGCAGCACCGAGTGCCAAAGCCGTCAAAAAGACGGAACCAACCACCAGAGTGGCGAACAGTCAAGCCACAGCAAGTGGGCAGCACTCAAGCACTGACGACGCGTGCACGTCGCGCCAAGTGTCGAGCTCCGTGGGAGATCCGCCTCCAACCGAGGATTACAGTGCGCAAGCCGGGCACGTGCCAGCCACAGACCTGGCGCCGCCTAAAAACGGTTCAAAAAATTCCGAATTTGAATCGGCCCTTGACAGCCATGCAAAGGCGCAGGTGTCGCAAACCGCAGCGAGCGGCGAACCGCCGCCACGGCACGTGCCAGAACACCACTCGCTGGCTCACCGCTCTGTGGACCGTTCACCGTCGCAACGGGAGATTGTGCCGGAACGCCGGAAGCTCGCTATTCGAGAAGACCGAAGCACGGTCACAGCCCAGCAGCATGGGGAGAAGAACCAGGAATCTGGAAGCATGGTGGTCAGGAAAGTACCATGGTCACGGAGACCAACGCCTGGCGTACAGGATGTACTGCCGTCAGGACGGAAGCCGATCACGAACGACGATGCCCACGACGGGAGAAGCGACGACTACGCCTCGAAAGAGGATTCTTCAAGCAAGCCGCATACAGAGCGGAGTGTTCTCGATGAGGAATATGTCATTGACCGTCTGGTAAGTCACGGCTACGCCCCTGACGGGGAACTACTGTATCGAGTCCGTTGGTACGGCTACGCCTCCTCAAAGGATACGCACGAGCCCATTGAGCACTTGCCTCGCTCGAAGGTCTTGCAGTACCACCGTCGCACACGGACACCGATACCGGCTACGCTGGACAAGGCCCAAGTGGGTTGACCACCCACGTTCCTATTGAGCGCAGCCGTCTCGGACGGAATATGCCGCCTCATGCGGACAGTATTGCATTACGCAAGAATATGCCGCGTCAAGCGGGTGTAACTAAGTTAACTTCATATCACTCAGCCGCCTCAGGCGGACCAGGCCGCTCTAAGCGGACAACTTTTTGCTGAACAAACATGCCGCGAAATGCGGAAGCCACTTACAGTGGAGAAGAAGATAAAGAAGAAAGAAGCCTAAGAAGAAGGAGAAGAAGCCAGGACACTGGAAGGAAGATTAAGAAGTTTTATCGCTACAGCCGCTTGTGCGGAAAAGTTACCCCTCC
>VCMS01000113.1:5651-73946 GCA_022539475.1 Gracilaria domingensis | reverse complement strand
CGGGGGGGGTCGGCCGTGTTAGGGTAGCTACCCTAACACGACCGGACCCCCGCGCCTGCGGGCATAAAATCGCACATTTTTCAAAAAATCGCCCAAAACGTGCCCGCGGGCGGGGGGGGTGTCGGTCGTGTTAGGGTAGGGTAGCTACCCTAACACGACCGACCCCCCCCCGACCGCGGGCACGTTTTGGACGATTTTTGATACCCTCCGGAGACCTCCCAAAACACTCCTCCCTGCACTTCCGGCAGTGATTTCGCTGCACACGCCGTGCACATATATCAAACTAGAGAAAACTAGCGCGTCATACCCACTTGATCCGCGACTTTTAGCACAATACGGGACCGTTGCAATAGCTCCGAATCGCGACGTGGCCGACACGCGACGCTATCGCTCCGAGCGGACACGGACACGGACGAGACTGGCAGTGCGCTGGGAGGAGCTGCCGAAAGCGGGGGTGCCCAGCGTAAGTCGCCATTTAAAGGCTCGCATCCGTTGTTTGCGCTGAAGCGATGGATTCCACCGATGTTGGAGAGGAGATACATCCTATCGACATGAGTGCTCCGCCTCCGGCGTTCCATGCATATGTCAGACTTTTCTTGGTTCTTCGCGATGCTTTGGCAAACAGCGATGGAGGCCTGATCGGCCACGGGACGTGGGGTTTAGAGGGTTAATAGAGTTCTGCGCCGAGAACTATAAGGATATTCCGGAGGCAAGGAAGATGTTTGAGGAGGCCACTAACTCCAAGAACCTGCAGAACTTGACACTGCAACAGCTGCGAAAGAGTGTTGTGAATAACAAACCTGTGGAACACGATATCTTGTAACGAAGCTTCTTGACAAGAAGGACGGGGATGAGGACCAGAGACTGCGCGATTTTTTCCTTCTCTCTATGGATATGGGTATATACCTACCGGTGCGATGCCTGGTTGGTTATTTCATGACCAGGAGAAAGCAGGTTCTGAAGACGACAGTGTTCATCCCACCAACAGCTGTGAACCCATTTGAGGTCGTTATATACTTATCATACCTCGGCCACATAATGGGAGAGAACGACAACATCCGAATGATGAAGAAGAAACAACCGAAAAAGAAACGAAAAGTGAACCATGCACCATCTGTGTACATACCCACTTTTACGTCGTTCTCCAAAGACAACTGTGATCGACTGGGATTCGCTATCAGTGAGGTCGTATGGGCATGGAGTTGTTTTGCGGCTCATCTTGGATACACGAACGTTCAGCACATGGTGAAACCATACATTTACATGAATATGCAGACGTTGAAGTATACAGCGCTAGAGACACGGGAGTCTGGTTATGCCCCGCCGAGCCAGAGTACTCGATTCAACACAAAGGATGTGCCACAGAGCAGTACTAGTGGATCGGTGGAGACCTTGAGTGATGAATGCGATACAAACCTGCGAATACTGGCTAAGGAATTTTTGACAGACCTCGAAACCATATGCACCCACGATAGCCTCTATAGCTTACGGGCTGATCAGATGAGGAACTGGATAGAGTTTTCGGAGATACGGATGGATACCGTATCTGGTTCTGACTCCGGTGAGTTGCCTGCTCGATTTCAGAAGTTTTCGGAGTTGCTATGGAAACCGATACAGGATATGCGTCATGCGGCAGGGTTCCATGTCGGCATTCACGCGAAACCTGATATTGAACTGACGAAAACCCCTAAAACTTCCGGTAATGCCGAACCTTCTTCGACCAAGTCTGCCCCACCCCCACCTCGTCGAGAGTATATGAACCTCGTGAGCTCCGATAGCGACGAGTTCGAGAAGCCGGTGAATCTTGCGGAGCATGAATCTCGGGTTGCCGGTTACAACATCCAAAAGACTGGTATTGAGCCGCCCATGAAGGGGATATCCAGTCTCCTTCGAATGAATATGGACAAGGTGTGGAAGGGGATGAGAAAGTCACACTTTGTAGCGTACAACTGTGACATGAAGGACCTGAGGCACACACACGAAACGTTTGTGAATCAGAGTGAGATTTTATGGGGTGAGGCACAGCTTGTCCTAACAGACCCTCCCTTTAACACTCGAAGGAAGAGGAACAAACGGAATAGTGGTCACGATGTCTTCAGTGAGGAAGACATGATCCGTACGGCTGACTTAATAAGTTCCGCGCTTCGGTCAGGTGGGCACTTCATTATATTCTGTGCCATGGCACAGTTTCATGTTTGGCACAGGATACTTTCGGAAACGGCGAGTACGAAAGATGAAGCTGGAAGCGAAGGTAAACCAGAACTCATGCCTTCGTTTAAAGTGGATGCGAATCCACTGGTGTTCATCCGGGATCGCAGTAATGTTGGAGGGAATCCACGGAAGTTTGGGATACAGCCCGTAACGGAGTACGCCGTTCATGGGGTGAAGCGTGGATTGCGACCATCGGAGGAAGCCAGTCTTACTCCATTTGAGGAGAACAATTTCATTCCTTCTACTTTCCCGGCTAACAGGAATGTAATTGACCGGGTGCCAAAACCGAGAGCGGGGGAGTGGTTGACATGGAAGGTACATGAGCCAGGTAGTTCAGTACCAGGTGGGCAGTACATAAGACCGGAGCAGAAGTCGAGGGAGTTGATGAAGGAGTTGATATGTCGCTTCACAAGACCGGGTGATCTTGTCATGGACATGTTCGCGGGAACTTTTTCTACGGGTATGGCGTGCCTATCGCTGACAAAGCATAGGAAGTTCTTGGGGTGCGAGAAGAATAGGCCATGTTTCAGCCATGCGAAGCACCATCTAACGACTCTTATGGCCGAAGTTATTCGGGGGGGAAGAATGAATCCTGGTTGAACAGGAGGTGGTGGATGCGGCTTCAACGACTTATGAACGGGTTCCACATCGGGACCGAGGTCGGTTGAATGGAAGGCTCCATTTGGTTACCCCAGTACCAAGTGATGCCTGGACATATTACTCAGTTCCTAGGAAGATACTGGAAGGACTGGGACTTTGTCGAGAAGTGTGGACAGCGTACTGTAGATCTTTGGGAGGAGAAGTACCGAGGAGCTCTGAATCTAATGGATATGCATATGCTGTTGACTGTTGAAGCCAATCGCTATCGCTTACATATAGCATCTTCTAAGATTCGACATCCCCGTGCTGGTATGGGGGTGTTCACGGAACATAAGATATTGGCTGGGGAAACTATCTGTCATTTCTATGGAACTTTGGTATACACGGATCTGACGAACCGGAAGGAAAGACACTTATCGTATGGAAGTGGCTGTCTCGGAGCAACTCCAGTGCGGTACAAGTTGTTTTCTATGATGGTCACTGTGACTGGTATGGAGTTTCTGCACCTGAGGAACAGACCAGGACAGGCTCAGGATAGAAAGGAGAGCGAAGTCTACATTGTCCCGGCGCCTTTTTGTATCGGGGGCTACATTAACGACGCCGGATACATGCCGGGGATCCCGATTTATCGGAGCCCCGGTCAAACAGGACTCGAAGTGCCAATGTGCAGGTGGTGGAAGCGAAGTCCGTGATACAGTTCAATCAGACCTTTCTAACTATGCTCTACTTCGTTGTAGAGCATAAGAGATATTGAGAGGGGCGAAGAGTTGTATTTCGACTACGGAGAGCAGTACGCCTGGGACTGGGCTCTGACATTGGAGCAATAGATGAGTTCAGTACCGAATAGAAAGTAAATATGCTTGTGAGTGTTGCAGCTGCCTGCAATACGCGTTGTTGTACATGTACACTGGAGCTCTTCATCTGTAACGGCGATATTTGCGACCCATTGGGCACCTCAAATTCCTAAAAAGCAGGAACTGCGGAGTCTCCCGGAATATCTGAACCATGCACCCCCCCTACCCCCTCCCCCCTCCCCAACAATTTCGTTTCATTACCCTGTTTATCTCCACAACATGGGTATAACGCCGAGAAAGCGAAATAGTACGCAGCGGAACAAGAGTGGACAGAAGAAGAGAAGAGCATCGGATATACGAATCAGGCTACAAGCACCGCACTTCCTAAACGGAAGTCGTCCTCGACGAAGGAGAGAGTCAGTGGGCGTCCTTCTACAGGACTCTCTCGCCCATCTCGCAGCGGAGCGTCTTCCGGGATTGCGTCAAGAATTCGTGGATCAGCGAACGATGTCGTGCCGTCAACTGCCGATAATGCAAATCGTGCATCTGTATCTGCTCCTCAACAAGATGAGGTAACTCGGCCCAGCGGGTCAGAACAGGAGGGCATGACAACTAGAACCGAGGAGGTTCGTATGACACCAAAACCTTCATGTCCCCGGCCGATATCGAAGACCGGAGCTACTGGGGCGCGGGTTACGCCGCCCAGTGGATCTGGACAACAAGGGACAATGACGAGAAGTCGTGAGAGCCCTAGTATATTAAGATCGTCACGTCCATCCCTGTCTTCTAGAACTGGGGCCGCTATGAATCGTATCATGCCTCGCAATGGGTCCGGACAAGGGAGAAAGACAATAAGAAATCGAGAGATAACTGAAAGACGAGTTACTCCTCGACCTTCCCCTCTTTCCAGAACGGGGGCCGTTGCAGCTCGTACGAGGCCCAATTCATCTGATATACCATGCCATGGAGGAGGACAGACACGGGAGTTGGAGCTCGGAGCCGTGCCAAGGGTGGACACAGAACGCCTGCAGCCTCTCGTGTCTAAGTCTATGGCACATGAGGATAGTTCCGATAACGAAATAACACCGAATCCTGCGGCATTACCGGAGCCTGTCGCCGAAGAGGCTAGGGAAATACCGGAAGATATCCACACTGGTGTGAAATCAACCTCTATGAACAGACGTGATCTTTTAAATGAACTGAATTGCTTGAAATAAAAGGTTAAGACGCTACAAGAGGACTTGATGGTTCGGGGAATTCTAGTGAAGGTCGCCCAAGAGCAGAGTACGGCTTTGAAAAAGAGGCTTGAAGAGAAGGATCTAGTCATTGAAGGGCTAAGAGGGGCACTGAAACAGGAGGGAGATAGGAGTACACGTGCTGGTGAACCTGGGCAGACAGGTCGAAAGAAGCATAAAATTGAGGTGTGCGACGAGTTTCGAGGGGTTGCTCGAGCAGTGTATCACAACATGCTGACGTGGGCAAGGAGAGAAACAAGTGAGCTATGGCTCAAAGGTGAGTCGCTCACCCGAAATTGGGGTAACCGTGCCGAGAAGGTGGAAGACGCAACTGAGAGTGGGGAAGGGCTTATTGAGCGGGAGGAAGGTGGTTCATACATGGTTCCTAAAAACCCCGTGGAGCTCTTGGGCAGTTTTGGCATGTTCACACCGTCGGTAGAGCGGGGGCCAGATGGTTTGCTGAAGAAAACGGTTGAAAGCGAGTTGAAGGAGTTGAGCTGGGAAGGTATTAGAAAAGCATCTCTTACCGACAGGTGTATACTGGAACTTTGTGCAGATATGTGCCTTAGGCAGAGAATGCGGCAGACCATGAGTGACGTCGTGGGCGTTCGTAAGAGAAATACGAGGGATAAACTATTTCTGCTCCTGAGGTACGATCTGATTTGGAGAAGAACAAAGCTGGTAGAAGAGAATGCTGACGAACTCACAATGCAGTTGAAGGAAGCGCGGGAGAACATACTGCGTCTTGACGAAAATGGTGTACCGAACACTTCATGGTGGAGAAAAGCCCCATTTGTTCGTCTAAAGTAGTCCAATGCGGACAATGTCGAGGATATGCCGACGGAAGATCAAGACTTGTTCTTCCGAAACCGTGTCGGGGTACAAGTGCTGAAGGAGTTTATTGGGTATGATGTGGAAGACAAGGATACGGGCACCTTTTTAGATGGCACAATACTGTTGCTCGCACGTTTGGACGCTTGGGTGTTGACGGTTGTGAGCTTTCTAAGTACGGATGTGTCAAGGGGGGCCAGAGACAGAAACTGTTTACAAAGAAGTTTGCCGAACTGCTACCTCTGTGTTTAAAGAATGTTCTGGGGGATGTTAGGCAACGTGTCTTGAGGACCAATTCCAGCCAGTTTCATAATTTTGGAACGACAACGGAAGATTGGACTAAGGTTCTTGGTAATGACATGAGAGAGGCTACATTTGGATATCGAATGCCGTCGAACGGAAGACTTTACCTCACTGTGAAAGAACAATTTTTTATTGACAGTGTGAGCCGAAGATTGGGGTCTATTAGCGATTGCTTCGTTGGTGAATGCGAGGAAGGGGATATGGAGTTCAAGGAAATGGACATGAACGATTTCGGAAGTAACACAGGATCACAAGAAAAGGCACCACAAGGTGAACATGTAGAGGATGGAGCCCTTAATGTTAAAGGCTGTACAAGATCAACGTGCTCAGTTGGTCCTTCATCTGAATCATGATAGAATCGATTGATGTAGAATCGGTGTTGAAACCATTGAAGTGGAGGACAAAAAGGTGGAGCAGGGTAGTTTGATCAAACAACATGGACAGTTCCCTGTAGTGCAGAAGCCGGAACCATCGCGTACCAAGGAGTTAACTCTACGATAGTCTCCGCTTTGGAATGACGAGGGAACGGAAGAGTGTGGTTCTTTTCATCGTTTGTGGCCCACCGTAAAGATATGCATTTCAATATGTGGTCGATGTTTGTTGCGGGGGTAAAACCTCGAAATACCGGACGAATGCCACCTCTGGTGCGGTAAGTGCAGAATCAAGGAGAGATATTCGAATCAGAGCGACTACCTGGGCAACCCAAGTCTCTGAATCTTCTCCGCTTACCAATACAGTGGAAAACTTTGGCTTTCTACTGGGACCAAATGCTGGAGAAGCGAAGACACGTTGGATGATGGGGTATTTGGGTCGTCCCAGCTTAAGTGCCTTAGAAGACGAATCGAAGTGTTCAAGAGTCGGAACGAAACCGCCTTTCACGAGGGCCGAATTCACCAGAGTTATCCTTGTCTTTTCTGGGAAGTATGTAATAGAGTGCTCATCCAGTGTTTCTTTCACGAGACTGAGGAAAGGAGGAAGGGCCTGTTCACCAATCTGATCAAGAATCGACCTTGTGTCCCTACTTGAGAACATCTCTCTAACAGCAGTCCATGTTTTTGAACTGGACATACTTGAAACACAATGTTGAAGAGCTCGTAAAGTGAAAGAACGCCCTCTCATTGCAAACCGAGGAAGCTGTGTGGAAGTTCCTGGTAAACCTGGATTACGCTGGTAAGGAGTATTGCCATTCCATTGCTTTCTAACATGTCCGTGCTCAATGGAGCGAATAGTCTCCTCCACAGCCGTTGCTGTTCTTCTGGACGTCTTTTTTGTAGTGTCTTTTAAATAGCAGGTGTGCATGTTCGTATATGCCTGCGTCGTAGTACTTGATACTTCCCAGACGGCGAATATCGTCCACGAGATGATCGAGAAGATGAAACTTCAGAGTTCCCAGTCTGGAGGGATGAAAATCCGCCAGAGTCTTTTTTGCGGAACGCTTGAAGGCTTCAATCTCCGAACTAAGACACAGGAGAGAGCTTTCAGTCCAATACGGGTCACGATTGTATCTGAATAAGGTCGAAAGCAAGTCCGAGTACTGAGAGAAAACGGTTGTGATTGGGGCAACGTCCTGTTCTCCACAGCATATGTCAAAGAATGCTCCTATGAAGGGAAGGACCATGTCAAGTGCTTTGTAGTTTTTGGCCTCCAGCATTCCACGGAGACCGTCTTTCGTGAAGATACCATTCAAAGATTTGCCTTTCTCCTGCGTGGAGAAATCGATATGTAAACCTTTGGCAGGAGAATCGCGTTCTATGGCAGCTAGAATTGCGTTTGCATGGTTGAGGAGTTGGGTGCGTATCGTTCGAAATGAACGCGATGCAGATGTTCCTATTGTGGTGCACAGGGTGTCTGACTGCAGTCTCTCGATTGTGGCCGTTTTTATCAACTTTGAGATGCCGAGATGCAAGTTGTGTAATGGTTCGAATGAGAACAGACTGTATGGGGAGACAATCCCGGGATCATTCCAAGGCTTACGGAAGTTTCGAGGAACGAAGGAATGAGAGATATGGAATTTGAACGCATCAGAGTATCCGCTTGAGATCTCCTCTCCCTCGCACGACGTGGACGTCTTTCCGCCTCGTCTTTTTGTGCATGTTGCAAGATAGCTGTGTATGTCTTTCGGATGCTTTTCGTGTGCTTTTGAGAACGTCCGTTGAATGAGGTGGGAATAGGACTGCATAAAGATGAGCGAGGGGCTTTGCATCTATGACACGGGCTTTCCGTTTTGGTCCCATGAAGAATGGACAGAATGTCCTTAGCCTCAGAAATATCCGCACAATAACTTGCAAGCAGAGGATGGCACACTCGACTTAGTTTGTCTTCCCCGATGAACTGAAAACCTTTCTGCGTGAGATTTAGAATGGGCTCCAGGACGTGACGAAGAGATTCTTGAAGGATTTGCATCCTGGACTCGCGTAGAGACTTGCTAGAAACAAATGGCATTGCGTCTGCTTCAGATGCGGAAACCTCGATCAGTGTGGTAGGGCAGTATGCCACTACTGTGAGGTCATCACGGATACACTTACGGCGAAGCTCGTCGGAGAAGTTGAGAAATATGAGGTGAAGAGGATAGGCGGTAACCGATGTTTGCTTTAGAGTTGTTGAAGACTTATCGGTGTATACCTGCAGAAGACCTACGAAAGATTCACTGTAACTTATTTCTTGGGAGTACCACACTATTCTACTATCCAAAGAGCCCATGACCATTTCCTTAAGTATTGAGGTGACGTCTCTTGCGAGAGAGCCGGACATGGGGTGAGATATTTTCGTGGAGTGGGTCTGAGGTATAGGGTGGAAGAATGTGTTTTCGCTGTTAGCCAACTGGAGCTGTTTCACAAGTGTCTGAACGGGGTCTCTCGTGTAGAGAGTGGCGCTGAACTTACATCCTTCTGGCGAGACAGTTCTTCGATTGAAACCGTCCTTTGAGGCGTATCGTTCGAAAATGGCGTTCTTCAGTTCTGTACAGCGCTTGGAACTTGTTATGGTCTCGTTGAATCGCTTTTGCGAGAATCGCGGGTCCCGAAGTAGCCCAATTAGTTCGTCAGCCTCACGATGACCAAGGTTGGAAGCTACTGAAGCCAGACAAACCGTGAGATAATCCATATGCAAATCACCGAGGGTCTCCTCAGAAGGCACTGGGCGGGAACTGCTTCCGTGTTCTCGCTCTAATGACGCGGGACCCGGGGAAGGAGAAACACAATGCGAAGTGTCCGGAATGGGAGGGGCGCACGGAGTGGGGTCGACGATGTCCTCGGACACCGGAGGCTCGGGAAGGCGACAAGGGGCAGTGACCGTTTCGGAAGATGCGGGCGCGGGTGCGGAAAGCTTGAGACGCTTGCTTCTCCGAATGGGCCGGCTATTGTCGTCTTCCAGCGCTGCTTTCAGACGAAACGGGCAATGGTTGACATGCTGTTGATGGGATAAGACTCCTCGGCGAGTAACGAAAGGGCACCCACGCTTCTTATGTGTACAGTAGTAGACCATGGGAAGAAGAAATGAACGAGAAACGACGACAAAGACTGCAAGGGAAGGTTGTAAGAAGGGAGAAGGAGGTCGAGCGACAGTCAAGATCGACGTCATGCTCAGAACGGAGAATATATTTTGAGTTTAAATCACGTGCTTTCGTTCAAAAAGGAACGTAGGTACACGTCGACCTCAACACAAGGGTGTACTTCTCGTATTATCTACCACCGGTTATAAAACTGTGGTTTCGCAACGTTGTAGGCTGTAAACTTGTCCAATCTCGCACAGAAAAATAAATCTCTTCCCCCCGCCGCCGCCGCCGCCCGTCCGACGTCCGACCTTCTGTTACCGTCGTGATCCGTGCCATTCTCGCGTTCTACTCCGCTCCGTCGTACTTTTTTCCGCCCTCGCACTCGCTACGAAGTAGCATGCGGAGAAAGAGAATGAAGTACGCTTCATCTCTGCTTAATGGATTCCATTAAGCGGACATGAAGCGTACCTCATTCTCTTTCTCCGCCCTCGTCGGACGCCTCCATGAAGCGGACAGCATCCGTATCTCACGGATGTATTCCGTGCAGTCTTTTCGTGCAGTCTTGTCGTACGTGCTTCCATATCCTTCTACGTATCTTTGTTCTAAACTAACCAATCCTCACCACCTCTCTTCGCGCTCTGCGACATGTAAACGGCAGGAAAAAGGCTTTGGGTTACTTTTGCGAGTTACTAGGTCCCTCGACTTTTCTAGCGCAACGTTTCTGTTTTGGTTTATCAATGGTACGTTCCATCGCATTTCAAATGTATCCAACCGAGCATTGACTAACTTATGGATACTTTCTGCTTGCGTATACAGGTAAACGACCAATTTCATTTCGTCTCTCAAGATCGATCTCTGGCTGTTCGGGATAGGCGATTCTGGTGCTTGGTTGGGACATAGGCTGCTCTTTCGTTTATCGCATCTTGCGGTATGTTTGCTGCATGGGCATTCTTGGTGTCCTTGGTTGTGAGTTCTCGCTTCGACACCTTTCGCGCTTTACGATGATGGTGGGCTGGTAATCTAACCGATCCCTTTCCTTCTTCTTTTTCCTTTTGCGAGTTACTAGGTCCCTCGACTTTTCTAGCTCAACGTTTCTGTTTTGTTTTATCAATGGTACGTTCCATCGCATTTCAAATGCATCCAACGGAGAATTGACTAACTTATGGATACTTTCTGCTTGCGTATACAGGTAAATGACTTTTGATGCGGACGTAGCTCACGAGTTGCAGGTGCAGGTTCCTCAAGTAGGGAACCATGCATCTGGGCATGGTTCCCTACATGAGGAACGGAGAGGATGAGGCGCTTCGCGCCTCATCCTCTCGGAGTGCGTATTTGTTCTACCGATACAGCACTATGGTGGAGGTGCAGTCTGCGGCATCTGCCGCAGATTGCGCCTACACCTGCTCCATCATGGGGAAATGGTACATGTAATATAGCGAAGTAGTGGTTAGCAAAAGCGGTCGATAGAAGAATAGATACGAATAAAACGGTATGACTTCATAATGGGCATCATCTGTACTAGCACCAGTATTCCATGCGTTGCAGGGTATCATTCCGCAGAAGGTATCGTGTAATGTGCACCTTAATGGAAACTGAACCTAGACTTCGCGAAATACTGTTCAGGTAGCCCTCGACTAAAGAACTAGCATGAGTGGAAAACCCACCAGTATTTACTGCACAGCGATTCTGGACGACCCAAGCAATTATCTGCAAATTTTGAAATAATTGATCTCGATATTTTTTCAAAAAATTTACTGGACGACCCTTGCCAATTTCTGGACGACCCTCGCCAAAAACTAGCATCTGCAAGAGACAGACGATGTCGCAGCTCCCAACAGTGTTGTCTTCGCGTCTACCGGTTATACTGGGCAGATGTCTCCACCGCGCCTGCTATGCTACCCTCGCCGTGCGCTTCGGATTCCGCCAGGTTCGTTCCTGGAAGGGGCGCTGCGGAGGTACCGTGGCAAAGCGACAGCCATCCAGGTAACCGTTCAAGAAGTAGTTGGAAAGATATTCCTCCATACTATACGGTGGTTGTTTTCCACCACTCGGAACGCCATGACTACTAGAGCGGTGGCGACGATGGTCAAACTGCTGTCCCGGAAGAGGAACTTGGGAAACCGTGGGCTGACCACCTCCCTGGTTCGTTTGCTGTGAACCCATATCGAACGGATTGCTGTTCATATTCACCGGCGTGAATATTGTATTGCCAACCGGTTGCTGAAATACACCGAGTGGTGCCAAGGGTGTGCACGTCGGCACCATCGGCACGGTAGGTGGGAAGGCTGGCGTGAACATTTGTCCGAGCAGTTATCGGGATGGGTTGGCATTCCTAAACGGACCTTGGAGCGGTACACTCTGGTGCGGGATGGAACTTGATGGCGGAGAGCTCCTACCCGGAATAGGGACGTCGCAGACGTCCATAGTCAGGTGAGGCGTTCTCGGAAGGTTGTATTCGCTCGAGCTTCCGCCTGGAAAATGTGACATCGCAACGGCAGGTGGGTTGAATACCGAAATGCCTTCCGTCGCGGGCTGCGCGGGTGTGCCCCCCCGTCACTTCTCCTGTGAGATCAATCAGCACCTGCGCGTGCTCCCGTTCTGAGAGCGCTTCCGGCTGCGGTACGTTCGGAATGTCCTTCTACGCTGAAGGAATGATCTTTTCCGCCGATCGGCACATTGAAAACAAAAAAGAGAAGATTCGTTATAGCTGATGATTGGGTTAATTTCAGTACAAAAGGAAGACTTTGGCGCGCCGTGGACGTCACGAAATCTAGAAAAGGGGTCTGCAATATTGTGGGGTCAGCTCTGTAGTATGATTGATCCGATCGGTGCGGCAAGTAAGAAAGGGATGTGTCAGAGGCTGGCAGGACATGAAAAGTGTCACACGTGCCCCAGGATGGCACGCCATGCGGACTTGTACGATAGGAACTACACGTAGCATAGTTGTAGAAAGATGGCACTTGCTCCATCTCTGGATATTTTTGCCACGTAGACAGGGTGCCGATTTGGACTGTACGCGGTGAGTTGCAGCGTCGAGGTGCTACTTATGCACCTCCGCTATTCCCGTAGACCTAACTTGGGAAGGGTAAGCACCACCGTTTCATTCTACTAGTTCGCTTAAGCAGACCTGCGATACTATATCGTGCTGGAAATTACTAGGTTTACAAGCCGTTCGGACCCAACGCGAGTATGTAGAACGCGGATCATGCTTCCAACCGCCCAGTTTTTTTACGACCGCCTGATGCTGGCGCTTGTTTCTACGCGTTACACTTATACCCGACCGGATGAGGGGACTACACGCCGTGTTTACGAACTTACTCCAATCGCGCCTGTATGACTCTTTTGTTTGGCGGCGTTATCTCATAGTAGAGACTAGTATGTAAGATAAAGGTTGATCTTCCACAGTTTTCATCTTTTTTTAATCCCTTTGAATGACTCTAGCAGCCACAATGTTGCGTATTATCTCAGGACACGCTGCTATATTGTTAAACTATCTTTGAGCGGCAGTTCTCGAATGTCAGTGCAACATTCATCAATTTTCAAGAGATGAAAAATTCAGTTCAGATGATGAAAAGAATGATAGCGACTCTATGATTTATGATTCTTTTAATTTTCAGAATGGTAAACAAACGAGTTTAATGATGACAAAGATTACCTCGCAAGAGTTTCAGTCTGTTTGGCAAGTCAAAGAACAAATTACCGAGAAAAAATGGAACATTGGGCGTGGGCGAAAGTAAGAATTCAAGCCAAAAGACTTGCTTTTTATGACGTTTGCTACACTAAAAAAATGGGGGGAAATGAGATATTTTTTGCCCAGATGTTTAACGTGCATGCCTCAACATTTTAAAAGCTTATTTTGAAATTTATCTCAATGATTGCATCCTAGGTTTTTTTTCAGTGTTTTTCACGCAACGACGGCCATTTCACTATGAAGATAATTTTATCTTAGAATTTAGACTTTACAGATTTTTTCCTTTCGTCTTTATGCAACTGGCATTATTTTTCAATAGTCGTACCAACCATCGGGAAATATGGAGGAGAAAAAAAAGTATTTTAGTGGCAAGCATAAGCTCTATGGCTTTAAGTCAGAAGTTTCAGTTTTGCCAATCGTTTTGGGGATTTACGCATTTCCGCACTACCCTGGGTCAAAAGCAGATATTGTAACATTTGTAGGAAATATAAGAGAAGATAGAACAGCACTACAGAAGAGGGAAAAAATATCAGTCAATTTTATTATTAACGTCAGAGATTTACTATCGCAGTATGAAAACGATTGAGGACTTTTATGGATAAGGCGTATCAAGGTGTTGCAGAGCATATGAGATCTATCAAGCCAAACAAAAAACCATGGCGTGGTGTGCTTTAGTTTGACGAGGAGGAAAGAAGTCGAAAATTTCTTTAGATAGAATCATAGTCGAAAATGTTTTCGGTCGTCTGACGCAACTTTGAAGTGTTTCGAGATAGAAATATCGCTGGGGTGAAAAACATTACAACGATATTCTTTTTCTATGTCTAGCCCTAACAAATGCCCATATCGTGAGCCCTTCGCTACGTTTTACAGATGGAGAATATTATAATCAAGTCTTGAACCGTCTTTCTTTTATTCGAGAACAAATTGTAAGCAAGAGAAACTTGGCTCAGAGCAAATACAGAGCCATAATACAGAGGCGTATGGACTCCAATTATCGTTGTCTGCGATCAGGTAGCGATTCCATAGATCAACAGAATTAGAAATCATTTGAGCATTTCGTTCGTCTTTGCGAAAAAACTTGCTTGCAGTAAATAATTTTGATGTTTTCGCTTTTAGAACTTGAATATCCTTTTATTTTCTAAAGCGAATATGTTTTGTTTCTGCTTTTATGCATTGTTTCCAAGCATTAAAGTTGTTAGTACGAATCTATTGCGTAAGTGCAACGAAGATCTAATGGAACATCGATATTGAAATGAAATATTCTGCAATAGAAATGTATTGATCGGTAGTCCAGTATAAGATCTATGCTTACAGAAGGCAACATTCTTTGATGGTTTTTTCGCATCTCCTAGTCTTTTCAGTTAAAATTGTATCAAAAAATAATTGAATTGACAATGAGTTGTTCTCTAGAAGATGTATTTCGGTAATAATCTAAGAGTTTTAACGCCTTCTTTGTTTAGCTCCTGTCTAAGACGTATATCTGAAGATTCTGTCTTGAATTCTTGGCCAAGCAGCTGAAGATCTTTTGCGATCTGTTCCCGCATATCTTGCATTGAGATCTGCAGTTGCCAACGATTCGTCGAATTCTTCAATAACGGATACGTTTCATATTTTTTCTTGGCGATCATTACAAGAACTGCCAAATGTGTAGCCAAAAGAATCGATAGTATAAAGAAAACTGCAATAACAGTAATCCATACAGTTTTGGTTACGGCACCGACAGTTCGTCGCTCAGCAGCAACGGTCCGACTCATCACTGCGTTTTTGACACCTATAACCCCTTCTTCATTTGCAGCCACAATCATCCATCGCGCGATGCTTCCTAATCGTAATTTAGTTATAATACGAAGCGAGGGATTGTCATGATTCACGTAAAACACATTTTCGTCGTTAAGGGCTTGCATGAACCTTATTTGTCTACCATGTTCCACCATGTTCTGCACAGCTGTTCCACTTGCCATCATAACAATGAGTCCGGTAGTGTTGCAACGTTTACCTTTTCTTGAAAAGAGAAGTGCGAGTTTCTTGTTGTCATCGACGACGATGCAGATTGTTTGAAAGGAATCAATACAAGAACCTCGCTCGTTAATTCTAATCGAGACGTCTTCAAATTTGGTACTGATTTCTTGAAGCTTGTGCTGATTTAGTAAAGACCAGTAATATTGATACTTTTCTTGACGGATGTCACATGGAAGTCCTTCGGTATCAGAACCAGTTTTCACCTTGTAGACGTCGCCAACTTCAAACATTGCATCCTGTGTTTCTTCATAGATACCGCATACTACTTCGTTACTCATTGCATCAATATATGGCTTTCGAATCGAAAAGTTTTCTGCATACTCAAGCAGAAACCCGCCTTCAAAGTTTACGTCTGATTTAGAAGGTTTTGACTTTCGAGTTTTGAATGTTATTCTGGGCACGATGCAAGATGAATTCGAACTCACAGTCTCAAGGAAATCGGTTGGTTCGTCAGAAATTGTAGTCTCGTACACATCTGCTGGCAATAGATATCGTGATGTGTGACTCGGTTGATTCCATACAGCTCGTTCTTCGCCTATCTGAATTATGGCTGTTGTGAATGAGAATTCGAATAACATTTCAAGTGCAAAGACAATTAGAGCAATTGCGACAATAAACCATCGATTTCGATTGCGGCCAAAATAGATTGCATGCAGCGAGAAAATTCCAAGTTTGGTTTCGGATATCAAAACAGATTTACCAGAAAGCACTTGATAATAGCCAAATGCTCTTACCAAAGAACCAATCCAATTTCCAATGATTGGATTCAAAACTAGGCTGATCAGAATGTACTTGAGAACGTTTAAGACAGATGCATCTAGACGAGGGAAGATAGACATCATGACTATTCAGGTGTCTCAGCTTCGTTGAAGATCAAAACGCTTTTGAAACTGATCGACTCAGAACTGATTCTGTGTTTCAGTTACCCTTGGTACAAGTAGTGTTCCCGTGTTCCCGAACGTTTCTATCGTCTTGTTAAATATTTGGAGCAAATGTGTTAGTCGAGCGTCTAGAACCAATCGTAGCGCAAAGGGTGCTGTGCGAAATAGAAAATATCCGTATTCATATCATACAGAGATATTTTTGTTTCACAAAGAACAGCAGATATACCTGTTATGATCGCTGTCTTGCAAGCTTGTTGGCATCACTTTCTGTCAAGATTACGTGCAGAATGACCCTTCGAAAACATAACCCCCGGTCAAATCCCCCTAATAATACATGACTGCTATGTAGCACCTGACTAGTATGAGAACATGGAACTCAAGTTCTGAACCACGAGGATCAACAAATGTGCCAACGTGTAGTGTCAGCTAGCCAAAGCGTTTGTTACTGCAAGTTGCACGAGCTCTCTAATCTTGTCAACAAGTACAACACACGTATCGAACTTTTGGTGGTAGTGACAACGCTCCCAAATTCTTTATAATATAAGATATTATCTATTTGGGCCTTCACAGCAAGTCATTTTGAGTCACAAGACCACCGAGACCTTTTACGGTCTTAAACGTATGTTTGAAGTATCGTATGTTACTAAGCCTCCTATTTCTGTTTCTCACTTATGACGATGTTGCACTACAGTCGCTTTTGCTGCGCCAAGTAAATGTTTTTACGAAAATGAAAGAGATTGTACTTCCATTCTCTTCGTCGGTCTTCAACGTGATCAAATACATCGGCATTTCGTTTATTCTTACCCCTTTATTGGAGTACATGCTGAAAGTACTGATTGAGCGCATAGCTACTTTACATGTGCTTCGTGGAAGACATGTTGATCCAATTGATACAGGCCTTGGAATCTTCTCACTACATTCTACTTATTGGGGCAAGAAGCGAAATCGATTCTTGCTTCTTGGCATTGGAGTATGTGTCATTGCCCTTGAACTGCTTTTGGAATTTTCTTTCTCCGCTGAAATGGTTTCATTATCTACTAATGCTACAGTTTGGATTCCACCGTCGCACAGGCAGAGATACAACGTTTCAACCGGGATGCGTTTTGTTCTTGATCACGAACCTATGCAGTTTTTAGTGGATGCCTCGAACATTGAATGCGTTCTGAATGGAAATTTCAATCTTCTTCCTCACCATAAATCACTTGAAGAGCATATGACGTCGAACAAAACCGTTCTGCTATTTGACAAAAGCTTATATTTGGATCGGTCCCAAGACGAGATCGCCTACTTTGTTGAGGATACCTTTACGGTGCGAGTTCCACTTCGTGATGCAGTTGATGAAACAATCACGTACTGCAGCGCCGACGTTTTGCGAGCCAGGGTTAAGTTTTTTGTTCCTTTTGTGTATCGTGGTATGAGGCAGTGGGGTGAGGGAGTCGAGACCGGAGATCGCACGAGCGACTACGCCGGGACTGATAAGACGGAATACATAAGACGAGACCCAGAGTATGCGAATGTAGCCCTGGAAAATCTGACGCGCCATTCTAATTTTTATGTAGGCGAAACTCCTGTCTCTTTGCTATTCGGTAACAACACAATATGTTGCGGTTTGACATTCCGGGAGTGTGCGGGCTTTTTTGATTATACTAAGCATCTATGCGGACTTCGAGGAAATTCAGGGTTCTCAATTGCCGTTGCACAAGGTGGGCCTGACGGATGGGAGGTACCTGTGGTATCTGCAATAATCATGTACATATCGGGTGATGGAATTAAGAAGCTGTACGATGAAGATGAGCGGCAGTTGCGGCTACTCCTCTTACTTGTGTTGTATGGAACTGAATGGCGACAATTTGATCTAATAAGAAAAGGATCATTGCAGGAATTAGCAAAGATTTCTCTGCTAGTAGCTAACGAAGAGGGAGTCTCTGGATTGAAACGGTACAGAATGGAACGAAACGTTTACCATGGTGAGTCCGAACAGGCTTCCATTAAGCCGCTGGCTCTTATTCCAGCTACACTAATAGTTCTGTTTCTTTTGATCCTGATTGTTTACAACAGCATGGTATCAAGAAAAATAGCACTTGCTAACGGCGGCCACAGAATGCACCGACTCGATCTGACACTGCAAGGCTTGCGAAATCAATGTCTGCGAGATATACGAGAATTGAATAACATGAACTTAGGAAAAGAGGGCGTTGCGTACAAATTGTTGCCACTACATCTATCATGTCAGGTTCCGATGGTTTGTCTGTTACCGGTACTTGCAATGATGGAGGCAGGTGAGCCAGAATGCAAGCAGATGGGCACTGAGGAGTTGAGGCCTCTAATGGGACGGGCGTGAAGCCAATGAAGTCATTCTGCATCAAAACCTCGCGGTTTCCAGCTTTGGAACGAGAACGGAACGAAGCTAGCCAGATAAAGGAGCGCGCACTTTTGTAAGTGAAGATGCAGAGCAAGACGTTCCATTTTCCCTTCACAATTTGATGGGGTCTCTAGCTAGGGACATTTACTGTAGGTAACCCCCGCAGGATCGTGTAGCACGCAGAGAGATACATGTCATATGTTTCGTAAAACTGTGTTTGTTGGGACGTTCAAATCTGTTGGTGAATGTTATTTGACAGGGCCATAAGTTTGAAGATGTTACGGAAACAGATATCTGTTCGTTGTAGGAAGCGTTGGAGGGAAGAAGGCAGCGTTCTTGCTGAGAGAGAGAAATCGAGGACGTTTTATATGTACCACGTGGACAACTCTCAAGGTGTTTGATGCAAGATCAGGACAGAACTTCAGTAAGCCAATGAATTTGAAGCCTTTAGCCTTCAACTGTGAATAGAACTGCCCGGTTCGACAGAGCTGTATGTGGCACTGTTTGTCTGATAGATCTGTTCTGCCTTCGCAAAGACTCTTTGCGTGTGAATAACCCTTTGAGTGTGAAAAGCGGTGCATGAGGAACTGTTACTTGGGAAGTTTTTGGTCGAACAGTTACTGTTGGTTTCATGACTTAGTGACGAGATTTATCTTCCGCACCGCCGATTTCAGGCTTGTTGCCTGAACTTAGCCCTGACTTCGCCTTCAAATGAACGAGGGAGGTGCAAAGCTCGCAAATGGTCGCCGAAACACGAGTGTGGTGGCCTTGCATGTCTTCCATAGTGTCAAAGACGAGCGCCGAATACATTTTATTTCGACAAGGTTCGATTAGAAGCATCCTACTGAAAGGAATCATAAGTAAACTTGAGATGGTGATTCACCATCGCCGTACACCCAGAGGTTAACTTACTCAGCCTTGTCAGAAATCACAGGTACCGGTGATGAGAACTGAATACAGCATCGAACTCCTAACCTTCCATCTTCTCCCGCACAGCCCTGGATCATGCACGCTCGAATCCCGGTGTTTGAGCATATGTACCTTGTGAGTATCTGTTCAACTTTTGTAACTGCGCACGGCAGATGACACGGGCATACTGAATCTCTGCGAAGTGCTTCCTTCAGCAGATGAGATGACGTTGTCTCGCCGGCGCTAACATGCAAGGAGAGAACACTTGCAACCGCAACGACCACGAACAAAACACTCTTCATCGTAACCAGAGAGTCAGTTAGTTCTTGCTCTTTCTTGTTAGTATGTAGCCAACGAAGAAGCGAACACAAATGTTCACGGCAGGTATCAGCATTCAGATACAAGGCTTCACAAGGGTCTCCCGTGTCCGAAACGCATCACAGCGCCTTATATACCTCTAACAGAGACGCCTCACAGATCCAGTGGAAAACCTTCTCAATGGCGTTTTCAGCTCCTATATGAAAGATCCGCGAGGTAACAATGAATCCAAACCAGCGTCGCACCTCCACAAACTCATATTGAATTGTCAAGGGTTCTGAATTGTGTCAAGAAATGCCTGGCGATGCCAACCAGAGCTCATCTTCTTCAATCACCAACTGATTTCCCTCAAGAGGTTCTTAATTGTGTGTACGCTCAGCAGATACAATTTGAGGTGACTCACCTCAGTTGCGCTATACTTCTAATGAAGGAGAAAGCGAGAGAGAGAATGTACTCCAAAGATGATCTTAGTGAACGCTTCTCTGGTTGTTAAAGCTAACGTTCTGTCGTCGCAGAAAGAAATGCGCGAGGCATTTTTTCCTAGAGAAACGCCGCCCTTATGGAAAGTCGTCACCATTTCTAGTAAACTATGCGGTGTAACTACCGAAGGACAGCCCGAGGGCAGCAGCTCAGCGAGACCACTCTGCTTGAATGGATTTATGGTAAACCAAAAACATACAATTCACTTGTATCTTAAAGCAAAAGAGTTGTACTACTAGCACAAAGTACAAGAGATAGATTGATCGTCCATGGTCCCGTTTTCTAGGCCGAAACAGCTTAGGCTCAGGCGTTAGACGACTGCCATATTCGGTTAACACTGAGCAATACTATTGCTCTTATGAAATTCTCCCAAACATCGTTTATCCAATTGCCGAAGCATTAACGATCTCTCCACGGTTTTTGATGCATTCCTCTACGGTAGAGAACGCGCAGAGATTAAGCTGTTCTGCCCCGCATATACGAAGATCCTTCTGTATGCACTGAATTGCATCCTTGAAGTTATCTTCAATCGGATCAGAACAGAATTTCAAATTGAAGTTGAAGAAGAAGCATCCATTGTCAAATTTTACCTCCAGCCCCTTCGCTCCGTTCGCATCACAACTGGGAGCGGTTTGTAAGAATGAAGAGGTTATACAAGTTGGCTTGCACTGCGCGGGCAGTTGCACTGCGCTTGTGGTGCGACACAGTGCGTACACCAGATAGAAGAAGACGATTGAGGAGCGCGTCATAGCGGAGTTTTAAAAATGTAAAGCAGGCCGATGAGACTTGATGATGGGGTGCCTGAACGTAAAGAGGCTTCACAAGTGCGTCTATTTTATACTGCTTGTCGAGAACAGGTCTCTTGTTCGAAACGTATCTCAGTATGGATGGAACGATCATGATGGCTGGCATGTCCTCTCAAGCTTTGACAGTGGAACAAGTAGGAATATATCTCTCTGTACATTGCGGGGACAGTAGTCTATTTCCTACTAACTCAAGAGCGTACACCCGTGCAAATCTAAAAGTTGAGGGTTGTTCGATAGCCAGGCATAGGATGCTCTTTTGCATCCTATTCCACAACCATCAACGACCATGAGTAACAGGCCTTGGCAAAAATAATGTTTCAGATAGATTCGGGGTCGCACGTGCTGGCGCATCTGTTGCTTTTTGCTTTTCATAAGCAACTCATTGGTCTACCTGGCATTGGGTGAGTTGTACCTTCGTGATGTGGACGTAACTTCCGTTGTTGAGAGTATTTGAAGAGATGTCGAAACGGCACGCGTGGATAGCGGGGAAACTCTGTAACGAGACTGCTGAGTGTATTGTTGGGTAGAGGGCATACAAGAACACGGCCCGAGCAACTACTGGCCTTTTGTGCAGCATCATGGTTATTCATGCTGATGATCCAGCGTTCCACGATGCACAGTTGATGTATCGGAATTCAGCAGTTTCTAGGTTGTCGACAACATTGTGGACTGATGACGGCTGTCATGACACGTCCTATCAATCTATGGTGCACAATAGTTCTCGACTTGATAGCTTTAAACCTGATATAAGATATTGCACCCTAAGATTGCACTGTGCCCCACACGCTCAACCCTGACACATATTCCCGTACCCCAAGGATATGAGGGCAGAGGCTCGTCAGTGATGAAGCTTTGCCCTAGAGGAGCACCAAGAGAAGCTGATAGATTAAAAAATCTTGTTTCACCAGTGTGAACTTCACACTGTGAAGCAGCTGGTTGGAGCGTTGATAGAAGGATATAGGAACATGATGTGCTGCTCCACTTCAGGCTTTGACCCCAATGACCTTGTGACGCATTATAAGAAGAAAGCTGCGCATTATACGAGCACATATCCCCGCTTGTTGTACAATTGTAAACTAGCGCAATGTAGAAGAAAACAAGTAGACGAAAAGTGCCATTGCATATAGCGAGGCTCAAATCGTTGATGCCCAAGAGGCTGTTGAAGAAGAACATGGCTTAAAGCTTATGCTGCGAATGCCGTTGTATGTACATACATTTATGTACATACATTTATGTACATAAAAGAGGACCTTCCAGAAAGACGGCCAAAGATGATCAAGAGGCTCCCGGTAGAAGCTTGGCGTGATCAGCGGTGCTTTCTCCAGATATGCAAGCAATAGGTGTCTGGAATTTGACGGAGAGCAAAATGTTGGCTCGGTCCGAGATTCATTCAACGTGAATTATGTTCCAACACGGCAGATGGTTGTTGATTGCTCGCAAAAGGAGGCGATGTGCTTTTCAAGCGAGAGTGATCTGTTGGAACTTGACATGTACTACAAGTGATGTGGTTGCCATCATCGTTTGGCGAAGCGTCCAACATTGGCACAAATAGTAGCAGCGAGTATTGATAGGATGCGTGCAATGGGTCGACGTTCTTTCTATTTTGCTGACTACTGCGGTTCAGCGGCTTGAAGTAAGCTCGGGATGAAGGACGGCGCTGCTGTACTACCCAAAGAGTATGGGCTTGTACCAGGTATCTCCCAGTCCCAAATGCTTGAGGAGTTCGAGAGATGGTGAGCTCTGGGCTCTCTTCCAACAAGCTGGTTATCCTCTTGTTCCTCCATCAGTGGCCACATGTGTGATAGATACTCGTCTGGGTGAACGCGTTCCCCGACGGTGAACATGCGGGAATGATCGTCGCAGAGCGATTCTACGCGCCAATTCAGAGCTTGGCGCACGAAATTACTGTAAGACGCGCGGCGGAATTGCGGAGCACTGCAGCGGCACATGTGATCATCGCGTGCGGGACGCTCATCTCGCGACGCGCCGCGCCGCCGCGCCGCGCGAGAACGAAGCAGCCGCCACGCCCGCGCGCATGGCCGCCGCCTTCATCGCGCACGCGAGCGCCTGCTGCGCGAAGCCAGCCGCGCCGCCGCCGCCGCCGCGCTCGTCGTCGGGACAGCCGCGCGCGCGCGCCGCGCTCAGCCGCCGCAGCTTTGCGCAGCTGCTGCTCACCGCGACGCTCGCCGACGCGGCGGCGCCCCGCGCCGGGCGCGCCGCCGAGCCGGCGCCGGTGCCGGGCGCCTCGCCGGCGGCGGCGCCGGGCGCGCCGGTGGGCGACATCGACCCGTTCGAGTGCGCGCCGCCCGCGACGCACCGCGTGGCGCTCGACCTGGAGGTGCCGGCGCGCCCGCCGCGCACGGAGCGCGTGGTGCTGGCGCTGTACGGCACGGTGGTGCCCGCGACGGTGCGCAACTTCCTGTCGCTGACCAACGCGCGCGCGTACGACGACACGGCGGTGTACCGCGTGGTGCCGGGGCTGACGGTGCAGCTGGGCGACACGCTGCGCAACGGCGGGCAGTCCGGGCGCGCGGCGGCGCCGGGCGGCACGCTGGCGGCCGAGGGCTTCCGCATCTCGCACTCGGCGCCGGGCGTGGTGTCGATGGTGACGCGCGACGGGCGCGTCGACAGCCGCTTCTTCGTGACGACGCGCCGCGGCGACAGCCGCTACCTGGACGGGCGCTTCGTCGCGTTCGGCCGCGTGGAGAGCGGGCTGCCCGCGCTGTTCGAGCTGGAGCGCCTCGCCGACGCGCGCGCGCGCGGCCCCGTGCGCCGCGCGCCCGGCGCGCGGCTGCTGCGCGCCGCCGAGCTGCGCGCCGCCGACGACGCGCCGCCGCAGTGACGCGAATGCGCGCATTTTGCGCGCTTCAGTCATTTTGCGCGCGCCGCGCGTGCAGTACACTTGCGCCGCGCTCCCGCGCCGCCCCTCCGCCCCCCCCCCCCCCCGCCGCGCACCTCCGCGCACCGCCGCCGCCGTCGCCGCCCCGCCGTGCCGCCCCGCTTCCCGCCGCCCCGCTTCCCGCCGCCCGCTTCCCGCCGTCCGCCCCCCTCCCCCCCCACCCCGCGCGCGCGCCAGTCGTTCCCCGCCGCCGTCATGCCGTCGCCGCCGCCGCGTCTCGCGCCGCTCTGCGTGCTGCTGCTGCTGCTGGCCGCCGCCGCGCTCGCGCTGCCGTCGCTGCAGCAGCGGCAGCAGCAAAACCCGCAGCTCTTCCAGTTTCCGTACCTGGGCGCCGGCGACCCGGACCACTCGTTTCGGCACCCGTACGAGCCCAGCGCCGCCGGCGACCCCGTCGCCGGCTGGTTTCAGCTGGGCACCACCATGATCACGCGCAGCCGCGCCGGCCGCGACGTGGTGCGCCTCACGTCGGCGAGCCAGGCGAATCAGGCGCTGTTCTACAACGCCATTGCCACCGATACGCTCAACTTCAACGGCTACTTCGACGTGGAGATGGACACCGTGCGCGACTCGCATGAGCCTGCCGATGGCATGGGCTTCTTCTTTGTGCGCGACCGCCCGAGGCTGGGCTCTGCCATGGGTATTGCGCATACCTTTGTGGGGCTGGGCATCGTCATTGACACCTTTTCCAACTCTCGCACGCGAAATGTGCCCTACATGTACGCCTATGTGTCCGATGGAACCAAGGAATGGAACCCCGACACCGACGGCGCCGATACCGAGCTGGCCAAGGGCTGCTCGCTTGAGATGAACCACCCGATTCGCGTGTACGTGCAGTTGCTCGACGGCAATCTTCACGTGGGCGTCGCCATGAACCCACGCGCCCCACAGCGCTGGCATACGTGCTTCAAGGTGTCGGGCGTGCAGCTGCCGTTCTCTGGTGGTGGCTACTTTGCATTCGCTGCTGAAACCGGCCATTTCTTTGCCAATCATGAGGTCCACGACGCCGTCTTCATTCATGAGCCCACGGAGGGTGCACACACTTATCGATCCGACTATTATTCGCAGCAGTATGGCGCCGGTTCTGCTTCTGGAACTACGGACCGACAACAGCAGCAACAGCAACAGCAGCAGCAGCAGCAGCAGCAGCAGCAGCAGCAACAACAGCAACAGAGCGATAGTTCGCGCGGCTACGTGCCGCCGCCTTCCAATGGTGGCTCCAGTAGTACTAGCACTGACAACGCCGCCCCGGCTCCGCCTCCGCATCGCACCGATCCGGACCCTGCCGCGCGCGTGCACCGCGGAGAGGACGCCGCCACGTCGCTCTCAGGCTCTTTGGATCTGCAGGTGTACGAGGTGTACAACTCAATGACGTCCATGCTCAAGGGGCTCGGCGACGAGAATGCGCAAGAAACAAAGCTTCGACTGGAGGGTGTGCGCGACATCACTGGGCAACTCATTCGCGAGATGGAGAAACAAAAGGCCGACATGTCGCAGTTGGTGGCCGTTTTGAAACATCTTAAGGCTACTGCGGGTGACTTGTCGTACGCTTCGGACAGGTTTTCTAGCCAGTTGCAAGGCCTTCATAACTCGCTGCGTGCGCTTAAAGAGAAGACGCATGGCATTTCTGATTCGCATGATGATCTGCACGAGGAGTTGGTGGATCATCATGAGAGCATCATCGAGCAGTCTTCTGGCGGAAGTGGTACCCTTATCATGTTCGTACTCATTCAGGCGCTTTTGGGTGTTGGCGTATACCATGTCAATAAGATGGCGTTGGCCGCGCGGAAAGTGGGTCGAATGGTCTAACACCACAAGAAAATCTTACTGCCAGCCTTTGGGCGACATCGTTGGCACGTCGAGGGAAAGCACACTATCCTAACAAGCCGTCACTGATTCACTCTCTCGTCGTCATCAGAATGCGGTCGCCGGTTCCGAGTTCAGACAAGTAGCTTTCTATTTTTCTTTTACACACATGTACCCCCGGTGATGATGCAGGGCAACGCGATTGCACTCGGCATGAACAGATGGAGCACATGCGGCTGGTGCTCACCCGAGGTCCCAAGCACTGCATCCACCAACGAGTACCTACCGACGCGCTACACCGCACGCATGTAAACGCGAATGCAACTAGCTTCAGTTGCGTTCAAAGCTTTTACTTGGATTACCTAGAATGAGTTAAAAGGGACCCCGCTTCCAATTGAGTGGCGCGCGATTGAGTTATTCATGGTCGTTGGACGGTCACCAGGTAGATACGTAAACACACAGATTAGCCGAACCTCTTTGCCTAACGGCCTAAGCTCTACTTTTCAACCTCAAAAGCCCCAGCCGAAACTATCATCACGAAATGCCAAACGCCGTGCATAGTCTTATTGCGACGGATCGCACTCCAGGCTCGGAATCTTCGTTCCGAGACCTCTGGATCGCAATTAGCGTGTCTTCTCCAATCACATCCCTCATTGCCGTGGAATCCTTGGAAACGTTGACCAGGTGATCAAGAATTGTTAACCCACTCTTTCTTAGCACGTTGTACTTGGGTTCGTGAATGCCGTTCTTGCTGAGGTTCACTAATCGTTTAATCAATGCCTCAGTGCTCTCCACGGAGCTTCCAAATTGCAGTTCATGTTTGGAGAACCGTTCGGACAACTCCTCAACGGCTTGAAGTACAGTTAGTCGAATGTCCCAATCGTTCTGCATCAGTTCTTCAAACACACACAGCAAATTAAGTACGTGTTCTTCTAGCTTCTCAACGCCCGCCACCCCTGTGATTGAAGATTGCAGGCACTGAATCGCTGCTTTGCACAATAGCTTTTGCGACTTTCGCGCTTTGTTCCGAGCATCAACAGCATCTGCATCAGACCCAGTTTCCCACACCATCTGCGATACATTTGGTACGCTAGCGTTTACATCCGACGAGTTTGGAGACACGAGCTCTGACAAGTGGTCCCTGACTTCCTCGTACATGCAAACGGTTTCTCGGGTGTTAACCAGCACCTTCCTCGCCGCATCAATTGCTGCAATTCGATACTCCTTCTTCCCTCGATCAGATTCGGACAGCAGGGCCTGCACAACAGCTGCGCCCCCTCCGCACGACTCCCACAAAGATGAGCTTGAACAAGAATCTGCCAAAGACCCAATAGCCTCGATGGCAACATGCTGTCCTTCCCAAATATGACCTGGAAGCACCGCTAACAACGCTTTTGCGCTTCGAGACATGTACTGCACATCGACGGTGTCATTTGACGCGTTCGCGAGGTCCCCTAGCGTGGCTGCAGCGCTTCTCTTCACGCGGTACTGAGCAGAAGTAGATAGCCGTTGCTCACATATTTCAACAATCTCCTTTGCGTACAAACGAAGCCCGGCCTGAGTACTTGGCGCACCTTCATTCCAGACATCTTTCCAGTTCTTGCTGGCATCTCCTGCGTCGTCGTCTGTTTCACGGCGCCCCATGTATGCGAAGGGCAGTATAGAGCTTGCGTGCTGCTGGGCCGTATCGGGCGCCATCCGCCACAACCCAGCAGCGAGAGACGAGGCAAGCGCGCGATCCCGAGGATCTTCCGATGTGGCTTTCTTGCTAATTTGTTTGCAATACTTTGCAACTTCATCGACGCGGCACAACTTTGAAGCTCTGCCAGCCGCGTTGCACCATGCCTTTCGAAGCATTGCGTTGCGCTCCATGCCCGCAGCGCTTGCCGCTGGAAACAGCAGCTTTGCAGCATATGGTTCCATGACCACTGCTCTGGATTGCAGAACGCTCGACATCAACCTTGCCGTCGCTGCACGCGTCGGAATTCCCACTCCTATGCGAGCCAATCGTGCCAGATTCGAAACCACCTCCGCCGCGATTGTCTCGTCAACTTGCCCTATGAGCCTTTCAAGCGACTCGATCAAAGAGGACGAGGACATACTCGCTGCAGTGACCCGAGCGTTTTGCAGCTCCTCCGGTGAGGCCACATGATACTCCGCGTAGTTTAAGATTTGCGGCTCGAGCTCTGTCGCAACCTCCAACAGATTCGCGATCAAATCCGGCACAGACGACCGCAAGGCCGTTCCTCCATGTCGTATGATCTCGGACAGAGTCTTCGACACGAGCGCCCTCACCTCCTCGGCGCTGTGTGTGAAGGACGTCATAAGCACAGACAGTACAACGTCAACGGCTTGAGCCGAATTCTCTTCACCCACATAGTTTGGATTACATAGATGTATCGAAAGTTCCGAGAGTGCCCTTCCAGTCCCTTGAGCACTCTTTCGCACACTTTCCTTGATATCATCCATCGCCCTCAGTGTGTAGTACCAGAAATCCTTTAAAGAGTCCTTCACCTCCTCCCATGTGCGGGAGGCAAGAACGTCGCGAAGCGCGGCGCACCCCGCTTCTCGCGAACGCCATTGCCTGGAAACGATTGACTTGATGCAGTGGTCCGTTACTGCAGGCAAGTTCGCCTTGATCGCCTCGGCCACTGAGCCGTGGCCAGAAGCCTTGACAACGGCGGATATAATTGAGCCCATAGCAATGCGAACGCTCTCTGTCGGGTCATGGCAGTACACATACAAGCGCGGCAAAAGACTCTTCACGTGCGGTCGAAGCTGTTCGGCGGCGATATCATTATTCAAGAGGGCACTGCCAGCCAATGCTGCGCCCTTGCGACTGTTCCAGAGCGCGGCGTGACCCGCAAGGTCCATAAACTTGTACACAAGTTCGGGTTGACCCATGTCCTGAGCCAGACTACAGAGCTCCTTGTAGGTACCAGACCGCGCGCCAGCCGTGTTTGATTGCACATCCACGCCGTTGAATTCGAGTAACACTCCTTGATCGCCCGGGACCGTCGCCGCAGCGCGCTTGCCGGCGGTCAGAGATCGGACGAGGTTTCCAACAAGATCTTGCTGATCCTTGGGGGGACATATATTGTACACCAACGCAATGCCGCAAGACGCCATCTGCTGCGTAAAGTCGGATCGGTCTGACAAAAGCACAATGAACGCCTTTTGTATATCTGGCAGCAGGTCCAGAAGCAGCTGCTGCTCCTGCTTGAATCGGGCTTCATCCGCGGCGGTGGCAAAAGTGTACTTTTCACTCTCAGACTGATCGGCGAGCAACTTGAGAAACGTGAACAGACAAACACATCCGCCGGCGCGTGCGTTTGGTCTCTCGTCAAAGACCAGCGACATGATCATCTTGACTGCCTCAGGCAGCAAGGAATCGCGCCGCTGGTCCGCCTCGTCGTAGATCCTCTCGCGCACGCTGTAGCCGTGCTCCCTGAGCTCTGTGATGCTCTGCAACTCGCTGGCGTCCGCCGCGGCGCTCGACTTGGACACGTCGGAAGCCGGTTGCTCCAGCGCAGAGGGTGACGGGACGTCCAACGCCGAGACGCACCTGACCAGGCACTCGGCAGCAGTGAAGCGAATGTCTTCTTCCTTTCTCTCGCGGCAAACATGCAGCAGGCCCTCCAACGCCTTTTTCTGGAACGCCGCTCGAGGCTCACCCACACAGATCCTTCCGAGCGCATTCGACGCGGCTTGCACGACCTTGGAGGAGGAAGACGACAGCTTGAGAATGCCGGTCAGCGTGGACAGGATCCTCTCCCGCGAGGCGGGCGACAACGGCAGCTGCCTCCTGGTGCCAATGTCTGCCAACGCCGCGCACGCGGCGGCCCTGACGATGTCGGACGATTCTATCGGAAGCATGATCCTCTTGGAGATACGCGCGGTGACTTGCGAGATGGGGCTCTGTTCCGACTCATCCCACAGCACATCCGCGCGCGCCGCCGCGGCGCAAACGATCTGGCCGCACGCCATGATGCCCGCCACGCGCTCGTCCTCGCCGCGCCTCCCGGACGCGACGCCCGACTCGTTGGGCTCCAGCGCGGCGCCGAAGCGCGCGACGAGCTGCGCCAGCTCGTGCGCGGAGAGCGCGTCGCAGCTGACGGCGACGAGCCGCGACACGGCGCGCGCGACGACAACATCGCCCAGCGCGGACTTGCGCGCAATGAGCTTGAACAAGTGATGCAGCTGCGATCGGAACGCGCGCGCCACCTGCTCGCGCAGCGACGGCGTGCTCGACGCCAGCAGCACAACGGCCAGCGCCGCCGTCTCCAGCTCCTGCGGCTGGTCGGGGCGCGGATGCAGCAGCGGCTGCTGCGCGGTGCGCAACGCGGCGGTCAACGCGTGCAGCGTGCGCGCATCGGCGCGCACAAACGCGTCCACCGCGGCGGCCGGCAGCAGCTGCAGCCGGCGCGCCGGCGCGAGCTGCTGCACGAGGCAGCGCAGCGCAAACTGCAGGTACGCCGCCACCGAGCGCGCGCGCGGCTGGTGGCGCTCGCAGTGCGCCGCGTACGCCGCGACGACGCTCGCCAGCGGCGGGAACAGCTGCGGCGGCGGCGGCGGCGCGCCGCCGCGCGCGAGCGCGGCGTGGCGCGCGAGCTTGCGCGGGCGCAGGCCGGCGGCGGCCTGCTGCGCGACGCGCGCGCTGGCGTCGGCGCAGGCGACCACGTCGACGAGGCGCGCGTGCGCGTCGGCGAAGGCGAAGCACTCGTTGGCCCAGTGCACGGCGGCGGCGCGCGCCGGCTCGCTCAGCGCGTGCGCGTCCAGCACGGCGTCCATGAGCGCGGCGAGCACGCGCGCGCGCAGCGGCGCGGCGGACTCGCGCTCGCGCACGTCGACGACGCGCGCCAGCGCGACGAGCGCCTGCGCGGCGGCCGCGCGCACCGGCGGCGGGTGCGCGCGCTCGCGCGCGCCCGCGAAGAAGCGCGGCACGGCGGCGGCGTCCTGCAGCAGCAGCGACGGGATGCGCAGCGCCAGGTCGGACAGCGCGGTGTAGCCGAAGGCGCGCAGCGTGTCGGAGAAGGGCGGCGCGCCGTCGGTGCGGTTGTCCACCAGGCGGAGCATGAGCTGCACGAACTGCGGCGCGTTGTGGCGCAGCACGTGGTCGTCGCAGTTGGCGACGACAAACGACGCGAACTGCATGCCCAGCGCCTGCAGCCTGCTCGGCGCGCCCGGCGTGAAGAGCGTGTGGCGAAAGACGTCAAACACCTCGGGGAAGCAGTGGGCGCACAGCGTGACGCGCAGCAGCCCCTTGGCCAGCACGACCATGCGCAGCGGCACCTCCGCCAGCGTGTCGTTGAAGAGCTCGAAGAGCGTGGCGGCCATGGCCGGGTCGGCGGCGGCCAGCACGTCGCAGCCGTCGACGCGCTTGAGGGCGTCCTCGCCGGCGGCGACGAGGCGCGAGCGCGCGGCGCTGCCGGCCGCGACCAGGAAGTGCGCGAACACGGCGGCGGCGCGCGCGGCGTCGCGGCGCTCCGTGGCGAACTCGGCGGCCAGCCGCAGCGCCGCCAGCAGCATGGGCTCGGACGCGCGCGTGGGCAGCTTGGCGCGCAGCGCGAGCAGCGCGTACGCGAACAAGGCGCTGCGCGCGCGCGGCTCGCAGCCGGCCACGCGGCGCCACAGCGCGTGCGGCGGCGCCGCGCGCGCGGGGCTGAGCTCCGCGGCGGCCGCGAGCGCGCGCAGCGCGAGGAAGAGCAGCGCGCGGCGGTTGGCGTCGGCGGCGAGGCGCGGCGCGGCGTCGACGAGCGCGGGCAGCGCGGCGGCCTGCTCGGCGCGCGGCAGGCGGTCGAAGCAGCGCGCCAGGTAGCCGCCCTGCACGGCGACGTTGGCGGTGAGCGGCGCGGCGGCCGGGGCGGCGGCGGCGGCCAGCACGGGCGCGAAGGGCAGGCGCAGCGCCGGGTGCGCGCGCGCGCGCACGTTGATGTGGTGCAGCGCGGCCACGCACTTGGCGCGCGCGGCCGCCGACGGCGTCGACAGCGCCGAGAGCAGCGCGGGCAGCAGCCGCGTCACCACGCGCTGCAGCGCCGCCTCGTCGCGCGCCAGCAGCAGCGCGTTGAGCGCCGCGTCGGCCGCGGCCTCCTCGGCGTCCATGGCGGCGGCGGCGGCAATGGCGGCGGCGGCAATGGCGGAGGCGGCCGCCTCCAGCACGCTGCCCAGCGCCAACAGCACCTTTATCATTCATTCATGCCTGCTTTGCAAAGTTTGCAGCGCGCGCGACACGTGTGCAGCGCGCGCCGCGCTTATAAGCGCGCGCCGCGGCGCGGCTGCCGCGGCGGCGGCGCACGCGGCGGCGGCGGCGCGGCGCCGCGCGACGCAAGCGATGAGCGGGTGCGTGTCGGGCGCTCCGCGCGCCGCGGCGGCGGCGGCGGCGGCGGCGGCGGCGGCGGCGGCGGCGGCGGCGGCGGCGGCGGCGCCGACGCTGACGCCGCTGCGCGTGTGCGGCTGGTGCGCCATCTCGCACACGACGCAGTGGCGCATCGGGCCGACGGGCGGCTCGCTGCAGATGAGCACGCTGTGCAACGCGTGCGGCATCAACTACCGGCGCACGCTGCGCAAGCTGCGCTGCGACGACGAGCGCGCGCTGGACCTGGACGCGCTGGCCAAGCAGCAGGGCACCGTGCTGTCCATCGGCAAGGCGCTCAAGCGCCAGCGCAAGGGGCTGGGCCGCCTGCACGGCGCCAAGCGCCTGCGCCGCGAGCCGCGCCCCGCCGCCGCCGCCGGGCGTTTGGGCGCGCCGCCGCTTGCGGCGGCGCGCTTGGACGCGCCGCGCTTCGGCACGGAGCGCTTTGGCGCGCAGCGCCTTGGCACGGCGCGTTTCGACTACCACCACCGCGCCGACGACAACGGCGCCGGCGCTGGCGCTGGCGCTGGCGCTGGCGCTGGCGCTGGCGCTGGCGCTGGCGCTGGCGCTGGCGCTGGCGCTGGCTCCGGCGGCGGCGACGGCGACGGCGACGGCGACGGCGCGCACGCGGAGCGGCTGCCGTCGTTCAGGGACTTTATCTCGAGGTTTAGCTGGGCGGAGGACGCCATGTAACAACACTTGCTACTGCTCCTTCCTGCGCACGCCGTGTTGCGGTAAACTATAATAATAATGTGTCGAATCACAGTAGGCTCTCTTTTGGCGCCGCCGAGTTGTATTTGTATCTTTTGTACAACGTCTTGTCGCGCGATCGCTCACACTTGTGCCACGCTTCCAATCTGTTAATTCGACGTGGTCGTCGCCCACTCCAGCATCTCACATTCCAGCATCCGACAACAACCTTCTCGTATCTACAGAGTATCTTGAACTGTTACGTGCGTGTGCTTCATTATTTTCTCGTTGCTTCTCTCACCAACTGTTGCGTCGCGCACTGCACGCGCCGCCGCTCGCGCTCGCTGCGCGCTCGCGCTCGTGCTGCAATCGCGCCCCCGCCGCGCCAAACAGCCGCCCGCCTTCATAGCGCTCTCTGCTTGCCCATCGCCACCACTCCAACCTGCTCGCAGCACGTGACCTGCCGAGAGCGCGCGCGCAGCGAGCTCGACGCAAGCCCTACTCGAGCGCGCGAAACGTACCGAACGTATCTGTGCCATTTTTATCTACACACGTCGCACAAAAACACAAAAAAAACCGCCAGCTGTGCGCGCACTATCGTCTTGTTGCTGCAAGCGCAACCGTATCAACCATCGCCTCGTGTTACATTGTCATACTTGCACCACTACAGGCGCCAATCTACCTCTCTCTACACTCGCACCTCACGCCGCGCAGTAGCACCGCGTGCGAGGCGCCGTGGTGACCAGAGCGTCAGGCGCTGCGCTGCGCTTCAGCGCTCGCAACACGTTCACCCCCACTATGTATCAGTTGTGATCTCGGATCAAACACATATGCACAGCTGTCCACGTGGTAGATCCAAAAAGAGGCACATGTGATAGCGATCAGCTCTACAGCTGGTAATCCGACTGACATATCCGACCGATTGCCCTCCGATGCATATCGGGGTTCGGCACCTCCCCTGAAGCATTCAGCTTCCGATCCCTACTTAACAGGCGACTAGCGCCACCACAGTAAACGGGCTCCGGCCCCAGCATTCCTGACATACCTGACATACTCACCCCGCTTCCACGCGTCTTACCTCTCTGCGAGCTAGCAGCCAGCATTCCACTAGGAGACCATCATTCGAATGATCCTCTTTTGGAAGTAGCTATTATTCATTATGAATTCTCCAAACAACGACCAGTCCAATCTGTCCCCGGACAACTCACCGGACACCGACGTTCCTCACACCCCCGCGAATCAACCCAGAGATCCCAGCGACCGCATCGAACCCTTTCCGCATTCTCCCAACAATGCGAATCGAGGCTTCCTATCCGCCTTTCTCCAGCGAGCCATATTGCGTAGCGCGCACGAACAGAAGTATAAATCTGTTATCTTGCGTATGCTTTGTGATAACCCCAATAGCGAAACGTTTTTGGAGCGCTTAAGGACCAAACTAGACCCGCTTCTACTATGCGCACCGTCCGTAATGCAGAACCACACATGCATTAATGCGTTGATCAACAAACTCAAATATCTCAACGTCGACATCCCTACTCATAAGTACCGCCACCCAACCGCGCGCGTCGCCTACTTGATATGGGACGGTGAGGATGACGATAACAACAATTTTGACACAGTCGTCAGCCATGTCGTTCAACGACAGCCCCACCCCTACGCCGACGAAACGGAAGGAACACCAGACCCACCGGACAATGGAGAAATTGCTACGACAGCGCCTCACGATGAAGTTGACACGGACGATGGTGAGATGGAGAAGCTGATGGATAGCTTCAAAGAATTCTTGCGCTCTAACAAGACCCTGAAGAAGCGAACAGAGCACCCGACAACTTCGCGCCAGAACGATGCAGCAAAAAATCGCGCTACATTGCCCGAGAAAATTCCTGATCACTTTCAGCGACCACAACGTATCAGATTTGACGACACGCCTGTGCAAGGACAGCGTCTATCTATCGATACTGCGCATACGAAGAGCTACACCGAAGTCTCTCAGGATATGAGGAATATCGCCAACCTGGCCTACGGAGAGCAGGACCACAGCTCTATCAAACGTATAGAGCTCATTCAAAAGGCATCCTCCCAGGTGGGCTATGCCTTCAAAGATGGCAAGAAGTATGGGGGAACAGTTAAGGAATCCTGGAAAACCGCGATCAACAGCTACGAGCAAATTGTGTTAAAAACGTACATGTTGAGCGACAACGAAGCGCTCTACTTACTTCCGCACATGCTCAAAGACAATGCTCTGACGTTCTTTGACCAGAATGTGAAAGCTGTTGCTACAGACTACACAGTCTCCAAGCAAATGATGGCGTCCAAATTCCACAACACCGCTCAACAACAACGGGTCTTATCATTCCTCAAGAATCTGCACTTAAGGGATTACCTCGATGGTAACAGAACCATCAATGAAGCGTATTGTGCGCTAACGGATGAGATTGAGTCAAAGTTCCATAGCATTCCTCACGGGTTGCAGATGGACGAATACAAGCGCGACCTCCTCATTGCCTCCATGGAGAATATGGAATGGTGCGCGATCGAACTCTACAGGCCCAATTCAGTTTACCCTACCTATCACGACCTCTACATCGCTCTCGCAGACTGCGCTCAGCGCTATTGCCAGAAGCAGATGAAATTGGGGAACGATCGAGGCCCCTATGGTGGAATACAGAAGCCTATTGCCTCAGTCAACTACACGAACGCACGCTATGGCAGACCAAATGGGAGTTCCAACTTCCGTCGCGGTCCACAGAACAGGAACACGTTGAACCGCTCGAACTTCCGCCGTTCTTCTGGAAAATGTTTCTATTGCCAGAAGCCAGGGCACATGAAACGCAATTGCCCATTCAGAAAAAGGGGGAAGCGTATCTACGACACACTATTCGCAGCCGTTAACGATACCAACCCAACCGGAGAAGGCGACGGAACAAACCATGACTCCGTCATGTCTATTCTCCAAGCCGCGCTTGCACAAGAAGACACTGCGAACGACGACGATACCCTCGAACTCAACGACCAATTAGCGGCGACACTCCTTTGCGAGATTGATAACGCTCATGATCAGTTCGCGAGTCACGAAGGCTATGATGAGGAAGATAATGACATCGCGCAAGAAGGACATATTCATCATACCGGGTTCTTAGCAGAATTCGCCGACGACTACGCGAACGATGTCGTAAACAATGACGACGTCCCGCATTTTTAAGCGGAGACCTGAATCGCCGACTAGTCTCCAGCACCAGGCGTTATGCGAGCACAGCACCAAAACTTCGGGAAGAGCGCTCACTTGACCACGAACCGCCCGAACGCGACTCGAAACAGAACCCACCGCCCTTATATTTGGCTCACACAGACCACAAACCACCTGATATCACAACCAAAGGGATAGATCTCAAGGATACCAATCCTGTATCGCGAATACATACAATTAACATCAGCAACCCCCGACATAGCAACGACGGAGATATCCTCCTTCTCCAACAGCAGCTATGGGAGACACATTATGCAGCGAACTCCCAACGAGCACAACCAAGTCGCTTTTTGGGTGCTTGCATAGACTCAGGGGCCAGTAAGTCCGTCATTGGCAATTATGAAGCAGAGTTATATTCCCAATCATCTTCACAGGCAATTGAGCTAAGTACCTCGACCCAGCGCTTCAAGTTCGGAGGTCACGTCAAAAGTTCACTTGGTACAATGCAAGTTAACGTTCCATTACCTGACGGAACATTTTTGACGCTCTATGTTGACATCGTCGAGGCGCCTATACCATTGCTTATCGGACTGGACATTGGAGAAAGGGAGCACTTCATACTCGACATGAAGCTCCATAGACTACTGTGTGGACACAAGAAGTGGAGCATTCAACTTGTAAAGAAGAATGGCCACGTCTTCATTGAATGGAATCCGAGCCAGCCCAACTCGATATTGCATTCCGCAATTTCGGAGTATACCGAGAAAGAATTAAGGAAGATGCATCTCAACTTCTTCCATCCGCAGACCGAGAAGCTGCTAAATCTCCTCAAGCGCGCGACACCTAACCGGATCACGCCTGCGACACGAAGACTACTGCAGACAATCGTTGACAATTGCAGGACTTGTCAGACGTATCGCACAAAACCACTCAGGTTTAGAGTGAGCATACCCCTAGAATCTATCGTGTTCAACAATCAAATCTCGCTCGATTTAATGTACCTACACGATAATGGGAAGAAGCTCCCGGTACTGCACGTCGTTGATATGGAGACGGGATTCTCTAACGCTAAATTCTTAAACGGCGAATCTGCAGTCGTAGTATGGAAGGCATTTTTATCCTGTTGGCTCACGCTATACATTGGGGCTCCCAACAAACAGCGAGCTGACCAGGGTAGCATATTCACTTCGGAAGCTTGGAAAAGGCTTTCCGAAAACCTCGGAATCGAGCTCATCCTGTCTGGTACGGAGAGCCACAACAGTTTGGGCATCGGTGAGAGGTACCACGCACCATTACGACGTACGTTCCAGAAGATCAGCCTGGAATATCCAACAATGGAGAAGGAAGTATGCCTCAGCCTCGCCGTAAAGGCCATTAATGACACCATGGGGCCAAACGGACTCGTACCTTCGCTTCTTGTATTTGGTACACTACCAAGACTAAACCGTGGTACATCTTCATTGCCCGACCAACGGCAGCGGCTTAACGCCTTGGAACTAGCCCGCAAAGAATACACGAGTATTGTTGCGAGGCTTAGGATCCTCGAAGCACTGCGGGCGAGAGTGCCTCCCGCCGCGCACTTCAACATCAAGCCAGGTGACTTCATCCGCATCTACCGGGAGAAGCAGAAAAAGTTCACTGGTCCACACAAGGTAATCCATTTGGATGGAAAGCATGTTCACGCAGAAGTTAACGGAAACACATCCAAATTCAACCTATCCCAGTGCATCCCCACCTCGCACTACTCCGACAAGGAGCTCCTCGAGCAATTCAGAGCTCAATTTGAACAGTTTAAGAGCGAAGAGGAACCAGGTCCTCGTCCCACACCAACCATCTTGGTCACCGAACAACTTCAGCCCCACGACGCACGATGCACCATGCAACAGTTCATACCCGCGAGGAAGAAAGAGATTGACGGGTTAACAGCGAGAGGAACCTGGACTGTCACCACACGCACCGCCGCCGAAGCCGAATGCACCAAGACAGGTGAAGCTCCAAACATTCTTGGATCAAGATGGGTATACGTCATCAAGAACGCCGAAACTTCTTCTCCTATCTACAAAGCGCGTCTGATAGCGCAGGGGCACAAAGATAGAATGAAGGGTGTCATTGTCCATGAGCAACGCTCGCTCATGATACAATCTATACGGTTTATAACATGCATTTCGCGAATGTTCAACTTTCGTATCTGGTCACGGGACATAACCATGGCATACATCCAGTCAGAACAACGCATTGATAGACTAATATATCTCCGCCCACCTCCCGAAATGAACCTCCCAAATGATAGCTTATTGAAGTTGAACCGTACCCTATATGGATTAACTGAAGCCGGTGATCATTGGAATCAGACCTTCACCGCGCATACACTGAATGACCTCAAGATGGAACGAGCAGAGAGCGATCAGTCACTCTACGTTAAGAAGAATGGGGATGGAAAGTTGGATGGTGTAATGGGGACCTATGTAGATGATTGTCTTCAAACCGGAAACAAGCAGTTTGAAGCACTAACGGACACGACAGCGGAAAAGTTTGACTGCAAGCCGAAACAATACGATTCTTTCCTTTATGCCGGGATGCATATTGACACGAAACCAACTCACCTCGAAATGCACCAACGCCCACAGATGGAGAAGCTTGTGGAGCTGCCCAAACACACCGACTACACCACGTTCAAGTCAACTCTAATGAAGGTCAACTGGATAATATACTCGCGCCCTGATATCGCCTGCAGCACATCCCAATTGGCACAAGTCACGGAGTCAATCTTCAACGCCGAGCATATCACAAGGCTTAACAGCATGATCAGGCATCTGAAGAACACTCCCGAATTGAGCATCAAACACATCAAGGTTGACCCCAACACTTGTTACCTAAGGGTGTACTCTGATGGATCCTTCGCAAACAACAGCGACCTATCCTCCCAACTTGGATACATTATCACCCTTTGCGATCACCTTGGGAACTGCAACATACTGAACTACCGCTCTTACAAGAGTAAGCGAATCGTGCGGTCTGTATTAGGCGCGGAAATATACGCCTTCGCTGATGCCTTCGACGCCGCGTACATCATCAAAAGAGACTTAGAAAACTGTTTGGGAAGGGAAATTCGTCTATGTTTACTTACTGACAGCCAGAGTATATTCGACACAGTCACTAAGGCTACATACACAAGGGAGAAGCGTCTTATGATCGATATCAGCGCCGCGCGAGAAGCCTACAACCGTGAAGAGATTTCGGATATTGGACATATCGACCGCAACGACAACCCATCTGACGCTTTAACGAAACCGAAACCTTGCCGTGCGTTAAACGAGCTGCTCCGCACGAATAAAGTCAAGCATCCCATTCGTCAATGGGTGATACGACAAAGCGGCACGGTTTTCAACGCAAAATCGAACGCAGAAAAGAAAAAGGAGTGAGGTGCAACACACATCCGAAAGAGAAGGAAGAGCCAGTGATAGCGATCAGCTCTACAGCTGGTAATCCGACTGACATATCCGACCGATTGCCCTCCGATGCATATCGGGGTTCGGCACCTCCCCTGAAGCATTCAGCTTCCGATCCCTACTTAGCAGGCGACTAGCGCCACCACAGTAAACGGGCTCCGGCCCCAGCATTCCTGACATACCTGACATACTCACCCCGCTTCCACGCGTCTTACCTCTCTGCGAGCTAGCAGCCAGCATTCCACTAGGAGACCATCAACATGAAATTCGTAAATGCTGCCTTCCCCACATGATACCCTCTTCAAACCCAATTGACCTGTGAGAACACATTCACCAACACACACAGTTTTAGGAAAGATATCATATATATACCTTGTCAGTAATACAAGTTTTGAAAACTTCTTTTGAAACCGAATTAAGCTTTATCGCTAATAACACTGCATATTTTGAAACATTTGCAAAACAATAACCAAAATTGGAATTTTTTAACATCTTCCTTCTTCATCTCACTCAACGCAAATTCTAACTCGAAGATCAAATATTACGTTTACTCAATTGTTGATTCTATAGATATCTGCAAGACGTACTGCTTAGAAGGACAATAAACGTTTCCATTACAAGATAGCGAGAAAGAAAGACATGTTGATACGTAGGGTGTAACACGGGGATGGGTGCGACGACCAATAGACATGGCCACGGTGAGTTGTGCAGCTCGGCGATAAAAGCGCCTTGAATAATCACAGCTCATCGGGACAGTCGGCATTATGATTGCACAAATCATATGCTCACTGCCTCTCGTAAGATCTTCATTTCTGTACAACAGTGTACAGTTACGTGAAGTTCCAAAATAACCTGGAAATGGGCTATGCGCTGTGACGCATATGCCCAAAAAACCAATGAGAGGCGGGGGTGACTGAAATTCGCGAATCAAAATATACTGCAAACATGTTCTCCGCGCTCCAGTCCATTCGCTGCATGATCCATATGCGAGAGAAATGAAGGCATAGCAGCTCATTAAACCCACCAATTCGCGGGCTATGGGAGCCATAATAGCACCCGGGGGGTGCCTGTATGCCAATTCTTCGTAAGACGGTATCCACAGCCAGCGAAAGCGACATCGGTGAGAGCTCCCATTGGAACAATCGTTCTGCGAGTGGCCTGATATGAGACCATTTGCGCAGGAGCGCCAACGGCGACGTAGTTGCATCCTATACTAGTGATTTAGGCAGACGGAGAAGCAGTTGTCTCCTCCGTATGGCTGCGACACTGTTCTTTCGACAAACAAAGTGCACTACTACAGAGTTTTCGTGCCAGGTAATATCGCTTGGTTTAACGACCTCTAATGAAACCAAGCGCACCTGGAAAACTAATGAGAATACGACCATCGTGCAAGCCAAGGTATCCTTATCGTCCATTGAGCGCAAGCCGTATTCCAAAACACGCGTTATCAGTTCCGCTGACATACCTATGCGAGTTGATGCATCAGATGCCATTGCTTAGTCACGCTTTGCGTATGCGGTTATCAAAGCGCGGACAAGAGATGTGGCAGTAGGTGACGGCATGTGATGTAATGTGTGATACTTTGACACTGCAGAGATGTACTGGGGCAAGGAGGAGGCTCCGATTCGGCCTTCTAGCGAGAGATAGCCAATATAGGCCAGAATATCTCTCTCATTGGCCGGCAAGGAACAGCGATCTTCCTCGTCACAGAAGCGCAACCATCGTGATAATTGTGAGGCCCGGTTCTTCCACGTGGACTCCGACCAACCAAACGAAGCGAGCAACCGTTCCACCTCCTCAGCACCACCAGTCGACAGGCCAGCACCCGCACGCGCGAGCACTGTTGCCGTGATCCCAGATTTCCAGGCGTCAGTTATGTCTTGATGGCGAGAACGAGACCCCACCCGGGATTCGAATATACGCCGGGGGGTGGACACAGAACGTGTTGGGCTTCCTTGGCGTTTAGGTAGACTATCCGGGAGCTCCATCCGACCAAGCGCCCGAACCATGCTTGCGCGGGCCAGTTCGGCGCGATCAGAACTTCTTTGGCCTGCTCGGCTTCCACCTTCCGCACCACCAGCGGTAGTAGGTCGAACGGTGGGGACCACAATCTCGCCCGACCGTCTGACCACGGACGGTGCAGTTGTTCCGTGATGTACTTGCGGCGGGCTTGGTACGGCTCTTTCAGCGGCCGCAGGCGAAACGCTACCTCGTCGAGACCGTACTCGTGACGGAGCGATGCAATGAATTCGTCCGTAGCTCTGATATCTCGCGGGTCCCATGTTCGAGATAAGCGATCTGCGAAGAGATTGACCACTGTCGGTATCCACCGGGACTCTAATCGCACTCCCAAAATCTGGAGCAGGATGCGGAGCTTGCGAAGCTCTGCCATCATCGCTGGGGAGGCCGCCACCATGGAATTGATAACTGACACTACCGCCTGGTTGTCCTCGTGAAGTAAAATCCTTCGTACTTCCGGGTTCGACACGTACACGGCGAAGTGCCGCTGCAGCAGTATACGGACCGCCCGAAGCTCCCGGACCGTGATCGACTGCGCTCGATCCTCTGCGGTCCAGAAACCTTGACCCTCTCACAAACCCGGCGAACCAGGGGCCATGTTGTGACCGAGGGTTCCACCATAGCCTATGTCGGCTGCATCTGCGTGCATACACAAGTCCTTGGGCACTCGGTGCATGTCTCTGCCTTCCCCACGGGTTAGCTCTCGCCAATACCGTAAGTCGCGGAGCGACTGACGCGAGAGGCGTGTGCGGGGCACCTTCCGTTCTTTTGGCCATTGCTGGCCGCACGTTGACGCCTCCTCGCTACCTACCGACGCTAGCTGGGCTGATATGCGTCTGCCGCAAGCCGTATCGGAATAGATTGACCGCGTGTAAAACGGTGCGAGCGGTAGCGCCAGCGATAGCGCCACACACACACCGCAGAAGCTTCGCAACAACGCTGTTGACACGAGCCTCCTGTTCCGCTGGGCCAGTAGCAAGATTTTCTTGGCCATGGCCTGCACGCGACTGACTTTGACGTCTGTGACGTAGATCTTCATACGCTGTGTGTCGATGCGCATACCGGGATGATCTACAATGGCCGAGCCAGCCCAGCAACCCTTTGTGGGATTTCGCACGATTCCAAGCCGCTTGAAAAGGGCAGAAAGAGCCTTTTGAGCAGCTGTGCAGTCGGCCGAGGAGGATGGTCTGGACGCCGGAGAAGGCGCAAGGAGAAAGTCGTCGATATACGGCAGGACGCGATAACCAAGCACACTGCGAATATGCTGCACCATAACGCGCATCATTTTGGTGAACTACAAAGCTGAACGGCCCCAGCCGAAGGGCAAGGCGATGCAGCGATAGTATACCCCGGCGTAACGGAACAAAAAGTAGTCTCGAACGTCTGGATGTAGGTACATATGACGATAACCTCCTTTCACATCCCAAGACATGAGCACGTCGTTCTTCTGTAGCTCGAGCGCGAACGACGGCAACTTTTCCATGCGAACCGTTCCTTTCCTCCAGTGCATACTCTGTCTGTGAAAGTTCACTACGAAGCGACCCTTTCTCTCGTTCCCTTCGCCGGTCCACGTAGTGAATGCCGACGAAATCATGCATCCGCGATCCGCACAGAACTTGGCGTAGTCTTGCGATACTTCCTCGTATATTCCCGTGCGCACTCCTTCGTTGAGGTCGTTCAAGGCAAATGCCTTGTCCTCCTCTGTCTGGGGAATGTCTCCAAGCTCGAGGCCCTGCACGAACGGCTTGGTGGGCATGTCGCGAATCCCAAACCTTATCGCGCGGACCATGAACTCCGAAGCCCCAATGGACCTCCATGCGTCGGCCCTTTGGGAGGTTTTCCGCCACAGAGGTTCTTCCCCTGAACACGCTGTGGCGGATGTGTCGTCCTGTGACATTATTCACCCGGGGCAGCACTGTTGCCACCCTTCCCTTTCTTTGCCTTCTCGATCCTCGCTTTAGCGAGCTGCTTTGCCGCTTCCATTTCCAGCTTGGTACTAAGAGCCTCTCGCGCGGTACGGTAGGAGTTTGAAAAGACGGCGTCATGCCCCTGCTCCACAAGAAAGGACATCTGACGCGCAATCTCAACGCCCTGTTCAGTAATGTCGCGAAAGTATTGGGCTCGCATGGAAAGAACTTCCAAGCTCGCCCTATAGGAGTCTTCCGCCAGAGACAGAATGCATCCAAAATCCTCGACATTGCCTGTACCAGTACGAATAATTGACAAAGTAGCAAGCCCAGTCTCAGTCCAAACCCCGGCAGCGTTCAGGTATTCCCACTCCTTTGCAGAGCGCCGGTCTTTAGCCCTCAAATCGTTCAGAAACGCGTCACTCGGCGGTTTGAAATACCCGAAGTGGGTAACTGGCACATGCGGACCCCGTTCGAAAACACTATCTTCGCCAACGAGCTTTGCAGCGTTCAAATCACTGACTACCGCGGCATAATCGTTTTTCGTGGGCTTTCCAGTGGTCCAAGAGAGTGGAACCAACTGTGCAGCGTCCTCCCCGATGGGAATGACTCCCACAGGATTGAGGTTTTGCTGTTGTGTGCTTTCAGCCATTACGCTGAGGTCGTGTAATACTCGCAGATGCCACCGCCCTGAAGATTGGGGGAATTTCTCGGAACGAGAAATAGACATGGCCACGGTGACCCAGTGAAAACTCGTGCAACTAAATTTAAGTTGAAATTCATTTGATTTTCAATCCTTCTTCTGCTTTTGTTCATTTCAAGAGGTCGTGCGTCATTAAATCATCGTTGAATCAAAATCTAACGAACATCGGTTGAAGTTAATTTTTCTGAAAAATTCAATCTATTGAAAATGCCTTGAACGTTTAAGAAAACGAGGTAAGATAATGAGAAGTGAATGAGAGTCCAATGACGGAAAGTTCTGCCTGGGTGAGTTGTGCAGCTCGGCGATGAGATCGCCTTAAATAATCACAGCTCATCGGGACGGTCGGCATTATGATTGCACAAATCATATGCTCACTGCCTCTCGTAAGATCTTCAATTCTATACAGCAGTGTACAGTTACGTGAAATATAAAGTTCATCATGTGCATCACACAGCGATTTAACTCAAACTTTTGACTACTATTCATAAAAGACTAGCAAACATAATATCTCGACAAATGTCCAAACACTAGTTAGAACCAAAACGATAGGTGTCTCTCTCTCCGCCTGATACACGATCATGAGCTGTTTACCCACAGTACGTAAGAGTTATCAACCGATGCGAGCAAGAAAATTGAAAACCGAGGCCGCGGTATTTGAGCCCGAGCGCACCGAAGCCCAATATAGCGAGTTAAGGTGCTTAATTTTCTTCGCAAGCTCCTAGATCATAATTCGCTTGTCACTTAAGTTCTGTGGATGCTCCTTTCAATCGCGTCTTCCTGCTTCTGTCCCTTTCCAAGAGACAGATGCGCATGACCGAAACGTAGTGAGAGCTGTATTGTTAATGTAAAACAAATCTCTCGAGCATTCTAACGTGCACCATAATGTTCTCGATTTCACTACGGCAAATGCAACATGAACATTGCATCCTCGTGGGAAGAATCGTTTGATGATTAGGCCGCCTTCGCTCATGAAGAGCAAAACTCTTTACCGCCATCAAGCCGAATGAATGCGATCATTAGTAATTCCCAAGACAGCCATGTATCGTCCTCCAACGTCAGCAACTCTTTGCTTATTATTCCAAACACATAGATTGTTCCAAGCACGCGCTCCGTATTGTGCAAGTTCCAGCGATGGATAACGACAGAGCTAACTTACCTTCCTTAGTTATGTTGCATGCATGACAGCCATGCGTAAAGAAGACATCACCTCGAGCACGAGTACTTGTAGGAGAACAGGTCTACCGTGCTTTCAGTCTGAATTTATTGGCTGTACCGCTGTTGTGATAACTGCGGTTTATTTGCTACCACAGGACCTGAAAGTTAGCAACAGCCTGATGCCAACGCTCTTCAAGCCATAGTTCCTAGCATCCTTGCTAAACAAAACAAAACAGAGTCAAAAGCGATAAAGAAACTCTCATACACAAAAACCATGCCTACTCGATCACCTATTGGAGAATTTAAACCTTGTGTTTACAGTATTACTTTTCCCTTCTTAGTTTGTTTCGCTCCAGTTCAAGAAACAACAAGAGGAGACAAAGATCTCTGTCCAAAAGCTGTCAAATAACAGAGCTAGTCAGTACCACTCACATAAAGACCGCTCTAGTTTTGCTGATGGGCGTCTTGATCCATTTCTGAAGCTTTGAAGTTCAACTATTGCAGAAAAGCGTCCATTTTACCTTCATAGCCTGCAACATAGGATGGATGCCCCACGCACTTAATATCTCCTCAGTTCTGCGACACAATGGTGGAGATCCCGTTTAGCACTGAAGTCGTCGCTGCCTTTCTCTTTCTCGTGTCTGAAATCGCCGTTATCCCCGTTCTCAGTTACTCTACTTGTGTGCTTGCGGCCATTCTCATATATTTACACGTCCGAAGGGGTCATCAAGTGCTCGTGAGGAGCACCAAATCTCCTCTTCGAAGCGACGTCCTTCTGCACGCTCAGTGGTTACATCTGATTGTCCTTGTTATCCGAATCGTGTTCGTCGCCATTCCAGTTTTTATGGGAGCTACACCGGAGTCTCTAGGAGCTTCAGAGCCTACCACCTTTCGACAAGCGTTTGTGTCTCTCCAAAGAGAAAACTGGCACTCTTACGGAGATGTCAAGAATGACAGGTTCGTGAAAAAGGCAACCATTGATGATGTAGATGCACGAATTCAGTACATGCTCAACAAGTCTCGGTTGCCACGACAAGCCCTACAAGGACCCATGTAACAGATAACACATCCTTACTTTCTAACAATTACCTGCTTTCTTCACCGTAACTCCTCACATGCCAACCAACCATGCCTTCCGCAATGATACTGAGAGCACATACTCGTTCCGCCTTGACCTCGCACCTTGAGTGTAGACTTATCAGTCCTGCTTTACAACGCTCTCAGCGGCATCCTTGATGGCATCAGCAACATAATCAACCGTATCTTCCGTCAGACCTGCCATCGACACTCGTCCATTACCGGTCATATAGATGTGATATTTTTCTCTCATGAATGCAACTTGCTGACTCGTCAATCCCGTACAACTGAACATACCAGTTTGATTCACGATGTGATCCCAGTTCCGAGGTGTCCCATTCTTGTTCAACGCATCTCTCTATCGAGTCCTCAACGTCCGAATACACGCCGACATCTTCTCCAACTCCATTTCCCACTGTCGGAAAAACTCATTGTCGGACATTATTGCGGCCGCGATACGAGCTCCGTGTAATGGAGGGTTGCTGTACATGGCAAGGATCAACTGCTTTAGCTGACTTCTGACTGCAGTGACTGGTTCTGATGATGACAGTGTGACGTTGAGTGCTCCAACGCGTCCATACATTACCATGTTCTTCGCGTACAATTGAGCGACAAACATGTCAATCCCAGACTCAACAAAAGGTCTAGTAGACCAGGCAGCAGTGTCCAGGTTCCCGGTAGCAAAGCCTTGATAGGCGTTATCAAATAATGGAACAAGTTTCTTCGTTTTGACGACTTCAAGAATGCGTGGCCAGTCAACTTTTGAAGTGTCCGCACCTGTGAGAGTAGGAGTGCATCCATGGAACACAGCGATGGATCCTTCGATTCTAGTGCCAAAATCTTGTAACAGTTTCTCAATGTCAACGTGCTCGAGTGTGGGGTTCAAAGTAGCGATAGTTTTTGGTTAGAGATAATCCAGCTTGTGGAACTACATTTCGATGATTCGAACACGTTGGGTTCGGAATATATGCGAGACGGGTTCCGATAAAATTGGCTATGAACGCAAAGCCAACCCGAAGTGCCCTGGTACCTGAGAGAGCCTGTACGGTAACGACACGGTCCTCTTTGAGAGCGCTGCTATCAAAACCGAGTATAACCCGCGAGGAATGATAGTTGAAATTCGTGAGACCGTCTTGTGGGGCAAGTATTCATGAGTAGTTGAAGGATCGTTTGCAAACTGTTGTTCAAAGTGCTTAACGATTGGTAGTACGTAAAGCGAACCATCATCCGTACGGTATGCACCGACTCCAAGATTTGTTTTCTTTGGGGAGGGGTCTGCTCGATATACAGCAGATATAGAGAGGATGGGATCTGGTGGGGCCTCGGGCATGGTTTCAAAAATAGAGCCGGACATTTCGGTGTTTGATACCTGATAGTTGGATAGCCAGATGCTTGTGAAGGAGATCCGTGTTCAACGGGGGCGGGTAAGGACATTCAAACTTGTTTATTCGTTTTGCGCCACGAAGTAAATCAGGTATCGACGCAATGACGATGAAAAACCCCATTTTTTCTGGTTATCAGTGCTGGGTATAGATAGTGATGGCATTCCATGTGAATCGAACATTGTCTGAGATTCAAAACGTGTGCTGACCGTGTGAATCAATGCTCCGTACAATGGGCACTTCTCATTCATGGTAGGGGTCTTATTTTTTCAAACATTGCGGTCAAATCTCAGCTTGGGATTTGCTGACAGCGATCACATGACCTATTAGTTCCACATCAAAGAAGAAGAGATGACCGAGTAGACACTACGAAAATGAATCTCTCTTCTCTCGACAGGGGACTTGGTAATGAGGCTTCTCGTATATTGTTAATGCAGCGTCCGTGCACCTGAAATACCCCGCCTTCCAACCCTCATGAACAAAAGAAATGTGACTTCGTATCCCTTCGATTCCAGACCCTTCGCTCCATGGCTCGTAGATCAGCAACGTAAATGAAATTCACAGAGCCGATTGGCTGCAAACGATATCGTCGCCGCTCATAGCATGACCGACGCATTTACAGGTTCGTGGACGAGCACGATGCCGTCGCTTTTGTCGGAAAGAAATGGACAACAACATAATAGATGACCCGAGCTTCGAGGCCCAAATACACTCACTAGTTGTACCGTTTGTTACAGTTGCGGATATTGTTATGTAGTTTGTTGGATGTTGACGCTGTGCTGTCACTGAAAACCAAAAGTGCTGGGGAGCATGGGCTGTTTTGGAGGGTGCGGTTGGAAAAACGCATATGCGCCTTTGCCCAAACTCAAGGTGAAACGGGCTTCTGATTGGCTACTGCAAATGGTCATATGCATTGTGGTTCGTACAAGTGTTGTGGCGCTAATGGGTTGTTTCCAGGGTACACGTGTGTAGTTAGTACACTGGGCATGCTGTACATGATGCACAGGGTACACACGTATGTACGTGGACTTGTAGGACAGCTTGGTGTAACTTGGGCACTATGGTGAAGAGTTGATGCGGTGTCAAGAGGATTACAGTGTGGTGTTGTTGGTGACGTAGGACTTGAGTGAGTTTGTGGTGAATGTTGTTGGTGAGCTTGTACGTAACTGTTATGGTGTCGTGTAGGGATTACAGTGTGTTGGCAGTATGTGAATCTGTGCATGGTGATGGTTATGTATAGGCACGTAAGTTGTTGTGCACTGTTGTGCACTGTTGTGCTTTGTTGTTGTAAGCTGCCATGATAGTGTGGGAGTGTTACCATGTTATGTTAGGAGATGATTGGTAGTATTGAGTGTCTCTAGCTAGTGATTTAGGTATTGCTTGGAGTTAGAGGTTTGCGATGGTTGCGCAAAGTAGTTCTATATAAGCGGTGACTCGAGCACCTCCAAGTAAATTCCGAGCCGGAGCTGCCGGACTTCTTTTCATTTCCCCCATCCTTTCTCTCAACCTTCCCTTTCCAGCTATAACCTCCATCATTCCGTAAGCACGGCTGGTCATGATGGTCAACGCAAGGCGCGCAGGTTAGACGAAGGGAAGTGAGAAAAATGTGAACAAGATGGGTAAAACAAACAAAGGAAGTAGGCCGCCTTCGACCGAGTTTAGTGATCGGGGACGATCGCAATCTGCTAGTACTAACCGCGCACCGCCGCCGTCGCTGCATGCGACATAACAGCACAGGCTGTCAAAGTGTACACCTCGACAACGAAAGCGCGTGCAAATCACAATACGAATTCAAAACAACTAAATCAAACCACGCCAAATCCAATGCCAACTCCATGATCCATAAATCGCTCTAAAAATCAACAATTTCCATCTGGCGCAACAAACCCCCTCGCGCAGCCCAGAATCGCACATTCGCTCCAAAACCCTTCGTACTAGCCTAGAATCGCACATAAAGCAAAACCCGCCCAGAACAGTTTGTATTCGCACATTCTTAGCTACTGCATAACTGGCCAGCGCTAGCACACTTCAGCCAATCACAGCGCACCACTTGTAGCATCCGCCACTCCTGCCCCATACAGCGAGGCACACTTGTCCATACTACGTTGCATACACGCATTTGCAGTAGCCAATCATATTGCAGTATCACGTTGGGTTTTCGGAGAGGCGCATATGCGCTTTTCGCGCGAGGGTGCCCAAAAGTGCCCATGCTCCCCTGCAACTTTGTGTTCCAGGTAATTGGAGACACATTGAGGGACTGCCAGGCACTCGACCCTATCCAAACATCAACACTCCTCCTCGAGTTCCTGACCAAGACCAATTCTTTCCATAATGGCCTGAGCGTCCAGGGGACCTAGAAACTTTGTCAGGATGTCCGAGTCGTTTAATTTACTTGGGACATACAGCACCACAATAACAGACTCCTTGACCAGTTCCCTAATGAAGTGCAGCTTGACTTCAATATGTTTGGCACGACCAGATGGACAACGCTCGCCTGCACTCCAGTCTATGGCAATCTGATTGTCAGAGTGCATAGGAACAGCCCGGGGACTATCCAGACCAATCTCAGAGAGTACACGCCTCATCCACACAACCTCCTGAGCAGCCATGGTTAGGGCGTAGTACTCGGCCTCAGCAGTAGACAGAGCAACCGAAGCCTGCTTCTTGGCACCAAAGAATACCACTGCAGATCCGAACTTGATCATGTACCCAGACATGGACTTGCGATCGCAGGTGTCACCCGCGTATTCCGAGTCCACATAGGCTTGCATGTCCAGGGATCCAGCCTCGTAGTTCAAGCCATGTCTGAGAGTTCCTTGCAGGTAACGCAACACTCGCTTCGCCGCCCTGTGGCAGTATGCCGTGGGGTTGCTCTCGAAACGAGCGAGGATGAGCACCGGGGCCAGAATGTCCACGCGCGTGCGCAGTGCCAAGTACAGCAGAGACCCGATCATCTGCTGATACAGCTGCACATCTTGGGGTGACTTGTCTTCCTCGGCAGCGAGACCCGACCCGAGAAGAAGGACTCCACCATTGGACTACGAGCTGGCTTAGAGTTGTCCAGACCGAAGCGTCGCAGAATTCCTTCGATGTAGAGCGTCTGACCAAGGTGCACTCCATTGACACGACCATCGTCATCAATGCTCCATGTCAACTCTACACCGAGGTAGAGTGTCACTTTGTTCTCAACACGAATCTCGTACAACCGCTTGAGCTCCTCCAAGATCCCAGATCGTTCCTTGGCAGAGGGCGTGAAGATGAGCAAGTCATCGACGTACACAAGGATATAGCAGTATCCATTATGCTCACTAGCTCTCCAAAAGACGCATGGGGCACTCGGTAGTTCCTGGAAACCAATAGAGTGTAGATCACGTGTGAACTTAGTATTCCATGCGAAATGGGCTTGCTTCAATCCATACATGGCTTTCTGAAGTTTGTAGTACCGTGAACCAAGACCCGGAACGCCACGCGGTGACATGACCCACACGTCTTCCTCGAGGTCGCCATTGAGGAAGGCAGTCTTCACATCGACTTGAGCCACAAACATCTGCAAGCACAGCGTCGGCGTTGCGGACATTGTTTCCTTGAGCGTTGTTTCATCACTTGTAGTGACCTGGACTCCAGCTGAGGTTGCAGAACCAGCCATGAACCACCTGCGAGGTGCAAGACGAGTGCGCTGTGGGTAGCGTGACTCCTGCTGTACAGGCTCATCTTGCTGCACAGTAGTGGCTTGATCGGTGTCATCGTCCACATCGGAGTCGCTGCAGCCATCATCTTCACTCTCGTCAGCACCAGAGTCACTGTTACTTGACTGGACACTTACTTGGCGCAGCTTCAGCGACTGCAGCATCAGGTTCAGATTCTTCTGGCGTGGTATCGAGAGCATTGGTGATATCATCAACACAGAGCTCATCATGGAAATCTAAACCTGTGCTTGAGTCCTTGTCGGTGCTGCGAGACTCTGAATCCAAGTTGAAATCAGTATCAGATGCGCTTTCATCCTCCATGTACTCCTCTAAGAACTTAGCACCGGGGAGTGAATCTTCGTCAAATGTGACATGACGAGAACGGATGATGCGCGGCAGTCCATTATCGCCAGCAACAAAAATGTCGTAGACACCATGCTCAAGAGTCTCCAAGTACACCCCCTCAAGTGCACGAGACTCGAACTTGGTTCCACCAGTCATCTTTAGGACGAATGCGGAACAACCGAACACGCGAGTGTGCTTCAACGTTGGTTTGTTTCCAGTCAACAACAAGAACGGTGTACTCCCAGTTGTATAGTGGGGTACACGGTTACGCACATATAGAACATGTTTGAGTGCGAACGGCCACAAGCACTCTGGTAGATTTGCTTGAATGAGCAAAGCTCGAGCAGCTTCTTCCATGGTACGGTTGATGCGCTCGGCAATGGCGTTGTGCTCCGGAGTGTATGGGGCAGAGAAAGATGTATCGTCGAAGGAGTTCTCCGGATGGTTCTGCAGAGTTATGTACTCCTTTGCATCATCAGCGTGTACCTTCTTCACCACAGCTCCTCCAAGCTGCTTGAGCTTCTGCGCCACTCCATCATACACATCATTGATTTCACTGCGGTGTTTCATGAACCCTACCATGACATAACGCGAGTGATCATCCACAAATGCTGATGCGTACTTGAATCGGTCAGGGAAGGACAGGGTGAGTGGACCTATTATGTCGGAGTGCACAGTGTCACCAACCTCGGATTCAGGCGTAAATACTCCAGGAAATGGAAGCTTGTGTGCTTTCCCGAGACGACAGGGGTGACATACCTCCTTCATGTCTGTGAGCTGTGGCACACCACTTGCATGCTTGTGCACCATTTGAAGGTCTCTCGGGTTGATGTGCGCCAGTCGGCGGTGCCATAGTTGAGTCAACTCCGGTAATGATGCCTTCAACACGCACTGCAGCTCAGCTTCACCAGCGAGTAATGCGTGCTCCGCGCGGAAATGCATGACCGGTTCGGGCAAAGTATACAGGCCAGAACGTTTATCGCGCTGTCCGCACCCGACCAACAAGCCATTTTCATGAATTAGGCGAACTTCACGTGCACGGAACCGAGACTTAATAGACTTGTCGGCAAGGCTCCCAACAGAAACTAGGTTGTACTCCATGTCAGGCACGAGTAATGCGTCAGTCAACCTTAGATTCACATTTTCGAAAGGCAGAATAACATCTCCACACTTCGTCGCAGACACAGTACTCTTGTCCGCCAACCGTATGTGTCGCTCTTCCACATCGTGCAATGAGCTTGGAACGAAGGCAGCTGCAGAGTGGAAGTAATGAGAAGTTGCTCCACTGTCTGCATAAGTGTCCATTTCCCGTTGTGCAGGTGGCAGGACTGTTGCCTTTTCAAATGACATGCCTGCAATCTCTATCTTGGAGGACTTACCAGCCGACTTTGCTGACGCTTTAGATCCTCCGGACTTGTCCTTCGCCTTCAAAGCCAACTTGTCGAGTATGCTCTGAGGCAGATGGTTGTCAGGATTGTCCGGGTTTACAAAGCAACGATCTTTGGTATGTCCATCTCGACCACAAAAGTCACAGTGATACCCGCTGCCACTGGCTGCTGCAAGTGCATGTGTGCCAGAAACATCATCCGAATCATTACCATCTCGATGATGTGTGATAGAGGAGGTACCATAAGACTTGTTGGAACCTCTTCCCTTTTCTTTCTTGCGGTTGCGACTGCGACCAGTAGTCATATGACATGCATTATATTCATCGATGAGGGTGGTAGCAACATAGCCCCACGACAACTCAGAGATCTCCTTGGTACGTAATGCGGCAGCCGTGGACTCCATTGAGCTCTGTGGATCAATAGAAGCCAACAACATGGGAGCTTTGTGAGATTCGGGAATGGCAGCATCCTTGCCCATACGATCCAACTGCGAGAACAGAGCCGTGAATTGGTCGACGTATTCGGACAAGTTCTGCCCATTATATGTCACACGAAATAGTTGGGTCTGAACGTGTAGTATAGTTCGCGGGATCAACGGGGGCTCTACAAGACTCAGTGGTGACGTTTCGGGCATCTGGGTAAGAGTGTCTACTGTACCACGTGGGACGCTCAAGCAAAGGCATGGCAAGGACTAATTAGTTTATTTTCATCAATTTAGAATTAATATTTACTAGGTAGTGTACATATGTGGCCGGGGTGGTGCACCACAAATGCACCTCCCGGTGGCCCACGTGGCACAATTTCCGTGAGAGCCGGAGGGGCGCTCGGGTGTACTAAACCCCCGAGACGCCAACCTCCCACACCAAATGGTAAAGGCAAGCACCAACTAGGCTTATTTGACACCAGTTCGGTTCTACAGTCACCAATTGGTAAGTCTAGTAGTCCTCTAATAGTTTTGCTGACCTCGAGGGTTATACGTGCCTGCCGCACACCAGTGCAGGCGTATTTACCACTTGGTCACCGTGCACTATAGGCAACGTCGGGTGCTGCCGACCTATTAGGTTTCACGCGTTTCACTCCTGCGCAGGGTCGAGCCCACGCAGGGCTCCCCACTAGCAGCTCGCACCGATCGGTTATACCACATATTTTGGTCTCCCGACCTAGAATTTGTGAAAAACCAAGTGGTTTTGGAAAGGGAGGATTTGGAAGTCACGGGATACCCGAGTGGTTTGATTCCTGTTGCCGAAGCAATTTGTTCCGACACCAGTTACCTAAATGGAGAAACGGGGCGTCCGTCACCCGAAAAGGGCGCCGAGCGCTCCACCAAGTGGCCACCCCGTACGGGGTTCAGTGTCCTATCCGGTGTTGGATAACCCGGAGGACCTGATTCGGAAGGAACGCCCACCGAGGGGGAAGAAGGTAGACCGAGAGGCTGGGGGCCCCTCGACCCTTCCCCGGGCTGACCAAGGGGACGAAGGAGCAGGCTCCGCAATGGGGGAGCTCGCTCCCGTAACAACCCCAGTGGTAGACCAAATGGAGGTGCCAGTCGGGCCGCGACTGGACCTGGACGAGGTCACCCGAGTGGTAGTTGATCGAGCCTCCCAGGAGGTCCTCGACAAGGTACCCGTGGTTGTGTTACAGTACCTAGAGAACGAGGTACGAGGACACATTGACCGATTGGTTAGGCTGGCTCTGCAGCAGCAGGGGGCCAAGCTTCAACCTGAGATGGTAGCCCAGGCAGCTCTCATGAAGCAAGCCCCCCGGCCGGCAGTAGAAGCCACCAAACCACTTGTTATTCTCCATCCTACCCTTCCTACACAACCGATTCGTGAAGGATTTATCGACCGCATGGGGAAATGGGCAGAGCCTCCGGGTATGGAGGGCCCGAGGTACGTATACCTCCCCCAACCCACTGGTGTACCTCCGTCAGGACCACGTGGTGGAGACCCTGATGGAGATTCGTCAAGCTCAGGAGACGAGCGTCGACGCAAACCAAATGGTAAGAAGAAGAAAACCAAAAGGGGAAAGAGAAAGAGTCGCCGGTCGGACTCGGACTCTTCGTCCTCAGACACCGATTCGGATTCGTCAGGAGACGACGACCGTAAAGGGGCACGACGCAAGAGGAAGGACTCTCGCCAGAAGAAAGGGAAGAATGCCCGCAAGGGTAAGAGCGAAAGGTACAATGACTCGGACTCAACTTCCGACGAAGAGACTGACCTAGAGGTGCTTACACCGCTCAACGATTTATTCACCAAAGTGGTTGACTATCGTACCTATAGGTTGGAGAACAGACAGGCTGAGTATACCAAAGAGGTAGCTCAGAAGATAACGAAGCATCATAGGAAGCTCCGTTTCCAACTGGGTGAGACTCGCTTTAGCGGGGATGACCCTATTGCGATCATAGACTTCCTTCAGAGGTTCAAGATCGCTTGTGACCAGAATGGGTTTTCAGAGGCAGCAGCCAAGTGGTTGTTTCAATTTTACCTAACTGGTCAAGCTGGAGCGTTGCTCCATAGCCGCCTCCAAGGGAACACCATGGCGGTGGACGAAGACCAAACGGAAATGTTGACGAAATACCCACAGGTGGTCAACTTCCTACTGGAAACCTATGCAACCGATGAGGTTATTCACGAGGCGTACGCAGAGGTGCTTGCGTACCGCCAGCGCGCGGGACAAACCGAATTGGAATTCGCTCGCTCCCTATGGGCATTAGCCTCCCACTGTGGAAGCGTCTTTACTACCAAAAGGTTGAAATCGATGTACGCCGACAACGTGGCGAAGTCTATCCGATCACAGGTTCGCAACTACCTAGCTACCAACCGCACGGTCGACTACAACGCACTAGCCCGCCATGCACAGGGACTAGGCGACACCGTTCGGTCGGGGGCCAGGAAAGACTCCGCACCACTTGGCAAACCATCGAAAGAGAAAGGAAAAACTAGGCGGTCAGTGCTTGACGTAGAGGAGGAGGAGACCACTACGGATGAGGCATCTACACACTACGCCTCCCAGGGTCACCCAGTCCACTTGGTGCATGCACAACCAACAACTCGATCGCACGGTAACACGTCTTGGTCCAGCTCGCTATCAAGCGAGCCCCCCTCGAGGCAAACCTCAGCTCCACCATCACAGGTATCCGTACCGGTCAGCCCGGTCCTAGTGGTGCCATTCAACCAATATGGTGATAGAGGACCAACCCCGCAGCAACGGAGTGCAGTACCTACGGGAGGTCGTCCCCCATCGCGCGCGTCGTCGCTCGCGATGAAGGACCCCACAACCGGTAATCTCCTCTGTTGGTTCTGTCTGTCGCCTCACCACTTGGCAACAGCGTGCCCGAGCGTGGCTCCGCAGAACAGGAACGCTCTCCTCACTGCTCGCCAGCAGAATCACCAGGATATATTTGGGCCCACGACACGGAGCGCAGGCACGGGGCACGCAAATGCGCGACCCAACGCAGCCACTCCTCATCAGGTACATATCATTACGGAGCAGGGCCAAACGGTTCCCGCCCCGCAGGCGGAAAACGCCGAACAGTTGGGATAGAGGCCTTCCCCAACTGTCCGAAGACGGAAGGCCTTCCAGAACCAAGTGGTGCAAGTATGGACAATTACCCATTGTTTACAGGGGAGGAGAGCCTCATGGACGGCACCGAACCGATATGCTTTCTCAAGCATAGTAACAATAAGGTAAACGTCACCCTCGGTTTACTTCCAACCACTTGGTACCATGCGTCACTGTCCTGGACACCGGGGCAGGACCTAATCTGGTGAATGCCAAACTACTAACTAACAGACAATTGAACAAGCTTCAGCCATGTACATTAACTAACCACTGGTTGACGCTAACAACAGACCACTAACCGTCATGGGAGCGCTCACCATAATGGTATTGATTGACACCATGAAGGTCCGAGTTCGCTTCATAGTCGTTAACCAACTGGCAACAGACTGTATCCTTGGAACAACCTTTATAGATCAGCACGTCAGGGCAATTTTCCCACGCTCTAAACAGTTCTGTTCAACAATGGCCACCGGATCGCCATTATTGTAACCACAAGGGTGCCTCTCCGAAAGAGAACAGCACTCGACACCAACCGGTACCAGAAAATACACTCTCCAACAAGGTGCGACTGGCGAAGGCGGTAATAATACCGCCTATGAACCACTTGGTAGTGAAGGTGACATGCCAACAGCCTGGCCTGTTATCTTTACAGGACCATTCACGGTTGGCCGAACGACATATGACCTTATGGCGAATGGTATAGTCACAACATACCGACAAAACCTCGGTTTACTTCCAACCACTTGGTACCATGCGTCACTGTCCTGGACACCGGGCAGGACCTAATCTGGTGAATGCCAAACTACTAACTAACAGACAATTGAACAAGCTTCAGCCATGTACATTAACTAACCCACTGGTTGACGCTAACAACAGACCACTAACCGTCATGGGAGCGCTCACCATAATGGTATTGATTGACACCATGAAGGTCCGAGTTCGCTTCATAGTCGTTAACCAACTGGCAACAGACTGTATCCTTGGAACAACCTTTATAGATCAGCACGTCAGGGCAATTTTCCCACGCTCTAAAACAGTTCTGTTCAACAATGGCCACCGGATCGCCATTATTTGTAACCACAAGGGTGCCTCTCCGAAAGAGAACAGCACTCGACACCAACCGGTACCAGAAAATACACTCTCCAACAAGGTGCGACTGGCGAAGGCGGTAATAATACCGCCTATGAACCACTTGGTAGTGAAGGTGACATGCCAACAGCCTGGCCTGTTATCTTACAGGACCATTCACGGGCCGAACGACATATGACCTTAATGGCGAATGGTATAGTCAACAACATACCGACAAAACCGTTTCAGGTCTACCTGAGTAACTTCAGCAACCGCCCGGTCAAGTTGCCAAAACACACCGTAATTGGTCCTGCCCTACCGGCTCCCCGTACGATCTTTACGATCACACCACAATGGTCCCACGAGGTCGTGGACGCTAGGAAGGGGGGGGGGGTAGTGCCAATTCGTCGAATTCGAAGTCGTCGCGAACAGACCATATGGTGCAGCGACTAGCTGAGCGAGAAGACCAGAAACTAAAGCTAGACCCAGTGACCAATTGGAAGACGGAGGTGAATATAGGACTTGAAGTGGAAGAGCTCAGAGCTCGGATCCTCGGACTCTTGGAGCCATGCAGTACCATGTGGTCTGGCAAGCTGGGAGCCATTAAGGCCACCCAGCATAGGATTGACCTCAAACCGGACTCCCGTCCCATCCACCAACAGCCATACCGCGCGGGACATAAGGCCCGTGAGGTAGAGCTGGAGGAGGTGGAGCGGATGCTCCGTGAGGGGGTTATAGAACCGGCAAACTCGGAATGGGCTAGCCCTGTAGTGCTAGTTCAAAAACGAGGAGAGACCCGTATGAGGTTCTGTATTGACTACAGAAAACTGAATGCCATAACGGTGAGGGACTCGTATCCCATCCCGAGGATGGACGAATGCATCGACTCCCTAGGAGATGCGAACATCTTTACCACACTGGACGCGAACTGCGGATATTGGCAGATCGAAATACCAGAGGGAGACCGTGATAAGACCGCGTTTACATGCCATGCAGGCCTGTATCGCTTCTTACGCATGCCGTTCGGTTTACCAAACGCCCCCGCTACCCTCCAAAAGGCATTAGAAATTATATTGTCTAAAGTGAAGTGGACAACAGCATTGGTATATATCGATGATGTCGTCATCTACTCAAGATCCATTGAGGAGCACTTCTCGCATGTCCAGGTGGTATTGCAGTTGCTACAGGAAGCAGGCGTAACTCTCAAACTACGAAAGTGTATGTTCTTCAACCAAGAGGTAGAGTACCTAGGGCATACAATAAGCCCGGGGAAACTCGAAGTGACCAAACGGAATATCAGAGCGGTACAGGAAGCGAAGCTCCCTACGTCACAGACGGACATACGATCCTTTATAGGTCTGTGCAACGTCTACCGACGGTTCATCAAGGGGTTTGCAAAGATAGCCGCACCTCTGAACCGGAGGTTGCAGAAGGGGCAGCCCACACACTTTGACCACTTGGAAGATGACGAGGTAGAGGCTTTCTATATACTAAAAGCAGCGCTTCTCTCCCCACCGGTACTGGCATTGCCCAAAACGGGACTCCCGTACACACTGGATACAGACGCATCGGATGCCCAAATAGGTTGGTGCCTAATGCAGGAACAGGAAGACGGCAAACTCGCACCTATTGGGTATTGGAGTAGAGCTCTTAACCAAGCGGAGCAGAACTACACCGTAACGGAGAAGGAATGCCTAGCAGTTGTCTGGAGTATGCTCATGCTACGTCCTTACCTATATGGTGTGCGCTTCACGCTTCGAACGGATCACGACTCCTTGAGGTGGATATTAGGTTTGGCGGACGCATCGGGTCGTCTGGCCCGATGGCGCCTGAGACTTTCGGAATTTGAGTATGATGTGCAGTACCGCCCTGGGGTCAAGCACCGAGTGGCGGATGCAATGTCCCGGTTGAATACAGAAGGATTGGACACTGACCCAGTGGACGACGACATTCCATGTTTTACTATAGAACCAGCGAACCACGAGGTCAATGAAGTTCTGAAGGGATATTGGCATGGTGACAGTACGTACCAAGTGGTAGTGGAGACCCTCCTCCTTGTGGAGGAAGGGGAACACGTTCCAATCACCCTTGAGGAATTCCTACGCGAACAATCGTCCGATAGGCTGTGCAAGACGCTCGCTGACGTACTAGGAAGGAAGAATTCTCAGTTCGACGTTGACCACAATGGGTACCTCATCAGACGCTCACCTTTAGACGGAGCCTTCCAGAAGGTCGTACCTGAGTCATTAAGACAAAGGGTGTTGTATCTGTCACACAACCCACGGCTTTCGGGACACCCGGGAGCCACACGGCTGTACTATACCCTTCGGAGGCAATTCTACTGGCCGCACATGGCGAACGACGTATATACCTATGTGGCGCAGTGCAATTCGTGCATTAAGACCCGAGGTGGTGTGAGGATGCACAGGAAGTACCTGAAGCTATTCCCGGCGGCGGGGCCCCTGTAATTCGTCGCGATCGATATACTGGGGCCCCTGCCCAAGACCTCGGAGGGTTATCGCTTCGTAGTCGTCATAACCGACAGGTTCACAAAGCTAACCAGGGCTATACCTCTGAAGAACCAGACGGCAATTACACTAGCGACAGCCTTCTTGGAGAATTGGGTCTACCCATACGGTTCTCCCATGTACCTACTGACCGATAATGGTTCGAACTTAGCTTCTAAGTTCTTCGAGGCGGTCTGTACCATGCTAGGGGTCAAGCACTACTTTACCACGGCCTATCATCCGCACACCAACGGCCAAGTGGAACGGTTCAATAAGACCCTGGTGGCTCGCTTACGGCACTATGTCGAAGAGCACCAAACCACAAGGTCTGAGTATGTCCAGCCATTGACATACGCGTACAATCTCCAGGTCCACAGAGTCACTCAAACAACCCCGTTTGACCTGGTACTGTCGCGAACACCACACGGTATTATCGTCCAGCCTGGACCTGACCGCTCGGAAGCGGCCGGGACACTCACACCTGCGAAGGTGAAGAGAAACATACTCCAAAAGTTGCGCGCCGCTTTGGCTGCTGCCAAAGTTAAAATGACAGCAGCCCAAGAACGGTACAAAGCAGACTATGACCGAACGGTGAGCAGAGTGGTCAAAGTGGTATCAGGAGACATGGTCTTCCTTGACGTGCCACCAAAAGGTAAGCGACCAACCCCAGCGGAAACGGAAGAAGATATCCGCCTTGAGGAGGATATCAATTCCAAACTGCTACCCAAGTCGACGGGACCATACAAGGTAATTCGCTCTGATGAGCATACCGCTACGGTCATAATGGATGGTTTGGAGAATACGGTCTCCATTGACAGGATTGTCAAGGCCGCACAAACGACGGCATCGAATACACAACCAATAGGTGAGCCAACTCAGCAAGAAGCGGAGGGGGAGCAAATGTCGCCCACACCCCTTTCTCTAACAAGTCGACCGAGCGGTCAACCTTCCATCAGAGCCGTAACGGCTGACCCCACCCAAGCGGAACAGGAGATCGAGCCCCGGAAAGACCAACGGGTCACACCACCCATGGAGAGCCACGCACCACACGACCAAACGAAAGAGTCATACCCTCGAGTAGATACTCAGGAGTGCGCTATTGACACCATTATAGGTCACGAACACACCACAAAGGGTATCCGCTACAGGGTAAGATGGTACGGATGGTCTCCAGAACACGACTCTATGGAACCACCTGGTCACATCCCTAACAACTTCATCATCCGATACTGGCGAAAACAAGGGCGTACGCCCCCACCAACTGGTACGCGTCGCTAAGGAGGGGGGGGATGTCTAAGCCGTTGAACGCCAAACGTCACATGGAATGCTAACTAACCTAACAGGCAAATAGAGAGAGATCATAACGCACAATTCAAGACACTTTATTAGTCGAGAAGAATCCACAAGAGCCAACCACGAGGAAACCTAGGAGGCCTTGGAAGACCCACGGCCGCGTCCGCGTCCACGACTGGTTCCACGACCGCGACCACGTCCACGGGAGGTCCCGCGCGACGAAGCGGAACCTCCACGACCAGAGGAAACCGATATAGGTCCGGCGGAGCTTCCGCCCCCGCCGCCAGCCGCGCTCGCTGGGGCCCCACCACTTGGTAGGGGAGGAGAAGCAACAAGCACCGCAGGGATACCGCTGCTAACCACCGGCATGGTATTCGCCAGACCAGTGGGTGGATGGAAGGAAGGCGGCAACCTAGTGGGAGGGATACCACTAGAGGTTGGAGGAGCGAGGCCACTATACGGCCCTGCACCAGGGGTCAGACCAGGAGGTGCTCCAACTCCCGAAGGTCCAGAACTAGTAGGCGGCATAGGAACACCGGACGACGACGGAAGCGGGACCGAACGGAAACCAGTTGAGAAACCACTTGCTGCTCCTGCCCCAGTACTTCCTGGAGGAAGAGGAACGTTGTGAGGACCAAGCGGAGTATGGAAGGACGCCGAAGGATCACCACCAGGAGGTTGATACGTACCAAGGCCACCAAAGCCTACCATTGGGGTCGCAGGATGCTGCGACGCAGGAGCGTACGGGTTAAAGCTTTCCACAGGGGGGCGATGTAACGGCGCGTGGCCTTCCACAAGGTTGCTCAACTGACCAACATAGGCCGTCACCTCACGGTAGAGGTTGCACTGGAAGTAGTCGCGGAACTGTCGCAGCTCAGAAGTGCGCCGCTCATGGTGAGCAACCACGGGGAGCAAGTTGGTAAGGGTATCCACAGCGGTGAGAATGTCATTTGGACCAGGACGGTTGAAGTGCACCATCGAGGCGTGGTTAAGACGAGCCAGGGCGCTTCGTATTGCGCCACTATCACCACCAGGCGGTACCGGGTTCACCGGAAGCGACTGGAAACCAACCCGAAGAGGCCCCTGAGCGGCCCGTCCGGGAGGATGAGCAGCTGCCTGAGGGTCTTTAGGACCACTTGGGACAGGCGCAGCCACGCTGGTCGGAGGAGTGGCCTGTACGGGCGCCGAAGGAGGCAACGCGGGGTGATAGAGGTTGAAGCTGAAAGGGAAGGTTGAAGAAAGGATAGGGGAATGAAGGGAAGTTCGCCAGCTCTGGCACGGATTTTACTTGGAGGTGCTCGAGTCACCGCTTATATAGAACTACTTTGCGCAACCATCGCACAACTCCAACTCCAAGCAATACCTAAACCACTAGCTAGAGACACCCAATACTACCAATCATCTTCTAACATAACATGGTAACACTGCCACACTATCATGACAGCTTACAACAACAAAGCACAACAACGCACAACAGTGCACAACCGTGCACATCAAGTTACGTGCCTACACATAACCATGACCATGCACAGATTCACATAGTGCCAACACACTGTAATCCGTACACGCCACCATAACAGTTACGTACAAGCTCACCAACCAACACGTCACCACAAACTCACTCCATGTCCTACGTCACCAACAATACCACAGTGTAAACCTCTTGACAGCGCATCTACTCTTCACCATAGTGCCAAAGTCACATGAAGCTGTCCTACATGTCCACGTACATACGTGTGTACCCTGTGCATCATGTACAGTATGCCCAGTGTACTAGCTACACACGTGTACCCCGGAAACAACCCATTAGCGCCACAACACTTGTACCAACCACAATGCATATGACCATTTGCAGTAGCCAATCACAAGCCCGTTTCACGTTGAGTTTGCGCAGAGGCGCATATGCGCTTTTCCAACGGCACCCTCCAAAACAGCCCATGCTCCCCAGCACTTTTGGTTTTCAGTGACAGCGCAGGGTCAACATTCAACACCCCCCCTCTGTCACTGACTTCAAACTTCTATGTGGATCACACCACCGGCTTCGCGGAACTTCTCGTGCTTCACTCGCGCCAGTGGCTTATTCAGCATGTCGGCAACCATGGAATCCGTCGGGCAGTAGAACAGCACAATCGACTTGGCCTGCAGAGCTTCTCGAGTGAAGTGGAACCGAATGTCAATGTGCTTGGTTCGCCTGTTCACCACTCCATTTCGAGCAAGGTCAATGCTGCCCTGGTTGTCAACATACATGGGAGTGGGTTCAACCAGCAGCTTCACAGACCCGTCTGCTTCCATACCAATCACACTGCCAATGCCGTTCCAAAGTCGCCTAAGCCAGATCGCCTCCTTGGTGCCAGAGCACAAGCTCACGTACTCAGCCTCTGCACTCGACAGAGCAACTACCTCCTGTTGACGAGAAGACCACGACACAGCACCACCGCACATCATGAACAAGTATCCACTAGTGGACTTGCGGTTGGCAACATCGCCAGCCCAGTCAGAGTCCACATAGCCGTGCAGTTGCAAATCGGTGCTGGAGCCATACGTCAACCCGAACGTGGTAGTGCCATTGAGGTAGCGAAGAACACGCTTGACCGCCTTCCAGTGAGTGTTTCCCGGCTTCTCAACATACTTGGCCAGCTTAGCCACAGCATATGAGATGTCTGGACGAGTTCCCACAGACAGATACATGAGGCAGCCAATCGCCTGACGATACGGTACATGCGTGAGCACTTCCTCCTCAACAGACAAGTCCACACCGCACTCCATAGGAGTGTCAACGGGTTTCGACAGCTGCATGCCAAATCGCTCCAGGACCTTGTTCGTGTACGCTGACTGAGTCAAGTACAGCTCTCGCTTGGTTCTCTCTCGATGGATTTCAAATCCAAGAACCATGCGAGCTTCTTTGAGGTCCTTCATGCGGAAACGACTTGACAGCTCTGCCTTTACACGTTCCACGGTTTTCATGCTCGGACTCGCAATCAGCAAGTCGTCAACATACAGAGCAATGATAACCAAGAAACCCAGTATGATCCCGGTGTAGACACACTCGTCTGCGTCATTCGGCTTGAGGTGCATTTCACCAACAAGGAAGGCGTATATCTTGGCGTGCCACTGTCTTGGTGCTTGTCTAAGCCCATAGATCGCTTTCTTCAGTCGGCACACCAAGTCCTCCTTTCCCTGCTGTGTGAACCCCATTGGCTGCTCCATGTACACTGTCTCGTCAAGGTCACCGTTCAGAAAGGCAGTCTTCACATCCATCTGGTGCAAGTGGAAGTCTCGTACGGCAGTCACTGACAGGATCATTCTGATGGATGTGAACTTCACCACAGGTGCATATGTCTCTGAGAAGTCCACACCCTCGATCTGCAGGAAGCCTCTTGCAACTACACGAGCCTTGTAACGCACTGTCGGTTCACCAGATGACGAAGCCTCATACTTCTGTACATACACCCACTTGGACGAAATCACGTTGCTGTCTGCTGGCCTTGGCACTAGATCCCATGTGTCATGCTCCATCAATGACTCGTACTCACTCTTCATCGCCTTCTTCCAAGCTTCGGAATCAGGACGTGACACTGCGTCACCGTACGACGAAGGAGTATCATCACTGGCTGTAAGGAAAGCACTGGCACCACGCCACCACGAGGATGGCGTCTTTCTCTGACGTGTGGATCTACGAAGGGGCTGCGTCTCTGTCACTTCCGGCTCATCTTGTGGAACTGGTGTGGTGTCTTCATCCGTACTGGCATTCGTGGTACTCTCATGAGAAGCTGGTGCAGAAGGATCATCTTCAGAATGATCGGCGGATGTGTCGGAGGTTGGGGCTTCAGCAGATACCGACTTGTCGACCAAGTCGATATCCGCATAGTCCTCGTGTTCAGAGTGCTCGTCACTTTCAGTTGCAGAGCACTCGTCAAACCTCACATCTCGTGACACAATCACCTTCTTCTTCTGGCTGTCCCACAACTTGTACCCGTGGGAGCCTGAAGTGTACCCAATGAAGATGGCTTCCACTGCACGCTCTTCCAGCTTCTTCAACTTGTGATCAACCACCTTGTACCAGCAACGGCTACCAAACACACGCAGATTGCTCAGATCAGGCTTCTGTCCATGCCACAGCTCAAACGGAGTCACGTCACTCGGAAGCGCTTTGCAGGTCACTCTGTTGCGCACATACACAGAAACATTCAGAGCCTCAGCCCAAAAGCTTTTTGGCACATTCTTGTGATGCAATATTGACCTGACCAAGTCCATGAGTGTGCGATTGAACCTCTCGGCAAGCCCGTTCTGCTGTGGATTATAAGGCACAGTTCGCTGATGCTCAATACCGTACTGCTCAAGCTTTTCGGAGAACCGATTGGACAAGTACTCAGCACCATTGTCAGTGCGTAATGCACGCAACACACTCTTGCGAGCGGTGATGGTTAACACTTTCCTGCCCATCTGGTTCTCCACAAACCTGAGCCACTTGATGAACATCCCGAACACCTCATCCTTCGTCTTGAGCATGTACAAGAAGCAGTAGCGGCTGTGGTCATCGATGAATGTGACAAAGTAGTGCGAGCCTCCCAAGGACTTCACGTTCACTGGACCCGATATATCAGAGTGTACCAGGTCCAGTACGTGTTCAGCTCGTTCCCCCCTTGCTTGGGAGTCGGAGCACGGGTTGCTTTGCCCACTACACAAGAGCCACACACATCCAGCTTCTGAGCCACATCCACATTCAGACCTGACACAACACCGTTTCGAGCCATCTGCTTGATGCCTTCCACATTCACATGAGCCATTCGAGCATGCCAAAGAGACAAGTCTGACACAAGCGCACTGTCCGTGTCCGTGAACTGATCTGCAGCAGTGCAAAGGTAGTACAGGTCTTTGACGCGGCGCCCAACGGCAACCACTTTTGACCCCTTGTACACACATACCTTTTCTTTGTCAAACACTACCGTGCAGCCCAGATCACAAATCTGTGACACAGACAACAAATGGTACCGTAAGTTGGGCACGTGTACCACCTGCTTTAGCTTGCACTTACGCTTGGACCCTTCAACTGTCAGATCGAGCTCCACACTTCCGTGACCAACAGACTGCAACTTGGAATCATTGCCGATACTCACACCCGACGACACCTTTGTCTCGTACGTTTGGAACATTGAGTCATCATAAGTCATGTGTGCAGTAGCTCCAGAGTCAACAATCCAGTCACTGTTAGTGGCCTTGTCGGCACCATTCGCAATGAGGCATACAAAGTCAGAATCGCTGCCGCCCGTACCTTGCTCATCGTTGAGCGCGGTATGTACACTTGGGTGAGCAGCATCGATCTGATCCTTGTTAGCCCCATCACGTTGCTTTTTGAAACAGTTCTTCTGGATATGACCCTTTATGCCACAATAGTAACACACAACCGACTTCAATGACTTCCTACGAAACTGGCGTCCCAAGAGTGCAGCATCAACACCGGACTCCTCCTTGGCACGATCACTCATACGTTGCTCTTCTTGCAATAAACGGCTCTTCACAAACTCCATAGTGAGTTGGCGATCTCCGATCGTGGTGTCAATTGCAACAATGAGGTGCTCAAAACGATCCGGAAGTCCACATAGAGCAGCCATAGCAATGTCCTCTTCTTCAACGTTGACGTCCATACTCTTGAGGTCGGAGGCCAAGTGCCGAACACGATTGATGAATTGCAACATCTTCTCGTCCTCGCGCATTTTGACAGAGTAGAAGGCACGTCTGGCGTTGATTCGGTTAAGAAGAGTCTTACGTTGAAACACATTGCAAATGGCCTTCCATGCGTCAGCAGCAGTCTCGATGTCTCGAATGTGATCCAAGTGCTCGTCGGCAAGCGTGAGTCCAATGATAGCTCTAGCCCTTTCGTCGCGGATTTGCCACTTTACCAGTTCCTCTTCATCCGTGGGTGCAGAAGTGGTGAGGTGGTTCTTGAGGTCTTTCAGTGCAAGTACATACTGAATCTTCTGCTTCCAAGTATGGAAGTTATCCTCACCCAACTTCTCAATCTTGAGCCCACTAAACGAGTCCATGATGTAAGAGAGGAACTGCAGCGAACCAGATAATGCGGTGGCAGACAGGCGGCAATAGCAAACGACAGCCGTAAACAACAACAGCAAACAACAACAACAAACAACAACAAACAACAATAACAACAAACAACAACAACAATAAAGATGAATAGTCGGGTGCAAAAGGAACTAAGATTCCTGGTACCCTAGGGAGTCGGACCCCTGACCCCCGGAGACTCTCCGGGTAAGAAACGACTTCTGCAGTCTACCTCCTCCTGCGTTCTAGGAGAAGGTGCGTCGCTCTCTACGAGACTTCCAGAGGATGGTTAATGACCGAAGATATGCCTTCACCAAGTAAAACCCTCTCTGGTCTCTTGCAAGAACTTGCGCGACCCTGAAACTGCAGGTACTATGACAAACCGAGGTACGCTTCTAGCAAGCAAACAATGAAGTTCACAAGCGGCCTGATCCTAAAAAGGAGGTCAGCCTACGACACGTCGCCTCCCCGCACCACCGAAGCAGTACGGATCAAAAGCTCGTTTCAGTTTGCCTTCGCCACAGATCAAGAACCCAACACAAAGTCAGGTCAGCAACAATAAAGGTGGACCACCTCCTGTCCAGTGCAGTACGTCACGGCACCCCGTCCACAAATGCCCCCGCGAAGAATACCAGGTCTTTCGACCGACACCGTTATCTGCCCCTAAGGACCAGTGGGAAACTCGCAAGACGGAACAAATGCTTTGGTTCAAGCCGCCAGACTAACGTCCCCGATTGCTCGGATCAACCGCTCGTCGCACCGAAACTCAAGTGATCACCACACCTGCCGAGCACACACGCAGTGCACGGACTTCAACAGAAACGAATT
>VCMS01000112.1:163315-327130 GCA_022539475.1 Gracilaria domingensis | reverse complement strand
GTTTGATGTCAAGTAATGTACCATATTGGCTCAGATTTGTCGAGAGGTCATCCACTATACGGCCAAATTGTTGTCAAAATGTCTACGAAGAACGAAGTAGGTTCTAGAAACTTTGTTCGTATGTGGGAAGATGCAAATTGCATCTTGAGATCCGACACCGACCTAGAAAACCTGTTTCCCTAGGACCATTGTGTTGGTCAAAAATCAATACTTTGATGGGCAGGAAAGCTGCGCCGAGAACTTAGAATGAAGTCTCGTGTCGGGCCAGGGCACTACGGCTACTTTGTCACATTACTGATTGATATAAAAGTTAGTTCAATAGCAGTATGAGGAATGAGTGAGATAGTTTAGCCTCCAGATTTGTTGGGGTCATCATCGTGAATATCTTGTGCGCGAACTACTTACGTTGCGTTGATGGTCTACTGACGATGATGCGTGCGGGAGCCAACCGCACGAGAACGTCCGGATGAAGCATGGCGAGGCATATGAGATGGTCTTTGTTGGTTGTTCTGGTTGCTGGATGTGACATTCGACGGGATCGAGCGTTCTTTGAGTTCTTGCGCCGACGCTTCTGACGGTTGGATTCATCCTGGTCGCGATTGATGGGCTCAACTTCAGTCCGTTTGCGGCTCAAGTGGGGACCATTTCCCTGAGTACGATTCCCGCCACGTCGAGAACCTGCAGTTCGCACAACCGCAGGGGTAATTTCTTCACAGTCTTGGCACGACTGAGACGCATTTTCATTAAGGTCATCGCTTTGGAATACATCATCTTGAGATCCATAAGCCATCTCTGAATGACTCGAATGCGCATCACCGTTTGAGTGAACAATCTCTTCACCATGTCCTTCAGCTGACGCTTGGATATGACCGCTCATAGCTCGGCCATCACCATTAGTAGGAACTGCTTCATCACCGGCCACGGAATCAGGCATTTCCCGAAAGTTGCCACCAGACACCGGCCCAGGGACACCATTCTGGCCGTCTCTGCCTCCTGCCAATCCCCGCTCGATAGCAACATTAACGGGAGCGTTAGTCCTCTTCGTCGCTTCCTTCACTGCCTTCTTGTCTCTCTGCATTGCCTCCTTCACAAAATCGGTAACTATCCAATAGTTTTGGGCAGCTCCAAGAACTGGAAAGGCCTTCACAACCTTTTGCTTTAGCTGCAAAAGCTGAGAGGCGTACTCAATTTTCACAGAACGGAAATTACGGGCGCCACGAGTCAGACCCATCTTATGGTAAAGAAACTGACGTGTCATATCTTTGACGGCATTTGCCATCTCGAGGTAGATTGGGAACTGATCATGGTCCACATTGTTGTCCGAGTCTTCGTTATCCCCTGTCCTCGCGTAGTCTATCCAGTCTGGAAATCGCTCACGGAACAGACGATTAAAAACTAGCCTTGCAGAGATTACGGCTCCTGTGGGTCTGCCGTTCCTGTCAGCCTCTTTCATTTTCCGACGATTCATAGCTGTTGGAATGGGGATGCATTGAGGAGGAACTTGATTGGGAGGAGAAGAACTATGGGGCATGGTCGCTTCTTGAGCAGCAGTTACGGAACGGTCGACAGAGACGCTGGGGATTTGGCGGGAAGTCATGTCATACTTCGGATAACAGGATAGGGATGATTTCAGTATCCATAACAAAGTTAGTTTGGAAAGGTTAGGCGATGTGTTTGCAGCAAAGCAGACAGGACAACATACTGGATGTATGAGGAAGGTATAGACTGCAAAGATGTGAGTCTCTGCACCGCTTGACCGGGTTCAGTAGGAGGGCGTCGCTAGAATGGCTGAACCAAAAGAGGAAATGGATGAGAGCGGAAGGAATGGTTCCAGGTATAGCCATTGTCGTCGGAGGAAGCGGAACGAAGCGCTTATGTATCGAACTGCACGGGAGGCGATGGGCGGGAAGCCGTGGATCACTCTTCTGGCGCCGTTTCTGTCTCATCGAGGTGAGGTGAAGCGAAAACTATCACGTGATGAAGCGGGAGTAGTTGCCGTTGATCTGTTTCAAAATATTCCGGAATGGATCTACAGAAAATAATGACCAATTTCCAATATCTGCGAAAAGTTTCTCACACTCGGATTACATGAGGAGGCATCGCCGCAGTATTTGCATCTCAAAGGAAGGGCAAGAGCTTCTACTCCGGCCAAAAACATTAAAAGCGAGGGACATTTGTCGTTTTGAATGGAAGGAGAAGAAAATTATCGACGGGTAAGAAAGAGAAGATGGAAGATTACCCAGCCCATGGAAAGAGCAGATAATGGGGAAAGTGATGAGCAAAGCAATGTAGAAGACATACCCCAGATTCCAAATCTCTCAAACCAAAGAAGAAGATTCCGATGGCAGACCACACCTCATGTAACACGAAACCCATCAGGTTCTTTGCCGGCCATAAATTGCTCTGAAACACACTTGCCTGCTTCAGATTCAGTCCAATACGGAGAAGTAGCACGACAGCATCCAACTTTTGCATCGAACCAAAATAATGCGGAGTCTACAGAAGAACTAGAAGTCGTTCCAATAGAGGGTAATAACGTTTTAGCAGAGATTGAAGAAAGTGAGAACACGAATTATGCAGATGAGGCAATTATTAGAGAGGGCAACGATCAACATAGCTTCGGTTCTAGTACACCTGTGCATGAATGTTCTAGTTCGGAGCCTTCCTCTTCTTCCAATCATTCGTGCCTGAGCTCCTCAGTACCTTCCGGGAACATTGAAATCGATGAAGACCCTAGAATGAATGAGTTTAAGCGGTTAAGCCGTTTCCTGTATATGGCAGAAGTATCCGACATTTCTCAAAACGCTATCGAGCGACTTCTGTCCGTTGAACCTCTCAACTCCATTTTCTCTTATCGTTCTCTTATTTCTTTCGCCATAAAGAGAAACATTCTCTTTAAGAGTTCGGTCCGTATGTGCCGACAAGGCCATGCAGCGTGTTCCGGCGCGTTGAAAGGAAGCAGAAAGTGTCCAACCTGTCAGGCCCCTATGATGGGCCAAGGAAGCGCAACTTTTTGGTTTCTGAAACCATCAGTAGCGTTCAAAGCATTTCTAAGATGTCCTGATACTTTTAGAGAAGTTCAAGAGGGTTATAAGCGAGCAATGAATGCGGTTTTCTCTCAAAGAGATGTAGATGAAGTTTCAGACAGGTTTGAATCGACGGACGACTACTATAATGGAAGGATGTTCTCAAGGCTTCTTCAAGAACGTGCAAAACATGTTGATACCACCGAGAACACGTTGATTTTCTTCCTCACGATATCAACTGATGGTTTTGAATGCTTTCGAAACAAGCGCGGTGAGCCTGTCTCATCGTGGCCTGTGACATGCACCGTGCTCAACCTCAATCCGAACGAGAGAGCCAAAGCCTCTAACTCGTTGATACTCGCAGTTATACCGGGATCGCATGATACCTTATACTTTGACTCCTTTCTGCATGAAATTGTTGAAGATCTTCGTGAGCTAGAACAGAGTATTCCAATTGTGTGTTATGACAAGCAGATACGTTTGATGAAGGCATATGTTGTGTACTTCACTGCAGACTGGCCTGCGGCCTCCAAGGTACTAGGATATGTTGGTCATACAGGTTTGATGTTCTGCCGTTTTTGCAAGAAAAAGAAGACCTTTGTGAGGGAATGCCGAAGCGCGTGCGTCGTTCCTGACGTTTCATCTAGACTTCTCAAAGACGTTATTTCGAGAGAAAGATTATGCCGTCGAGGGGATATAATCAGAACTGAGTGTCCTACGATTCGAGATAGTGCCGAGGTCCTCTCTGTATGGAAACGTCTGGCAAAGAACAGTTGCAGCAAACAAGAAAGAGATGATTTGAAGCGGAAGACCGGTATTAAACGTTCATCTCTTTTGAGAAGACTAACTTTTGACTACGTTTTCTCGTTCCCTTACGATGTCATGCATTTGGTGTTGCTCGGTTGGTCAAAACATGTACTTAAACTCGCAATCGGGTCTCACTCCCAGCACAAAAAGTTACCGTGTTTGCCGAAGTATTGCATTGAGGCTGAGACCCTGAAATCCATCAATAAGTCAATGGAAGAAGCTGCAAGAGGAATACCAAGCAGTTGGGGGAGATCACCTATGTCGTTGGAGCATGTCACGAAGTACAAAGCAGAAGACTTCAAAAGACAGGCACAGTTATATCTGTTACCTTTCATGCATCACTATAAGGTGAAGAAGAAAATTCTACGAATTTGGAGACTCACGGGTAGAATGGTGAATATATGCTTCAGTTACAACTGCAGTAATCAACAGAGAAAAGACCTCTTGTGCGTGGTTGAAGAATTGCCAGATTCATCGACTTGTTTGCAAGCAAACCATCTGAGTACTACTGCTTCACGCCTTCAACCCATGCCATTTTGCATCTTCCCGAACTTTTAGAGGAATGCGGTCCCTTGCCTGTTTCATCTCAATTTCTCGTGGAGCGCCTTCTCGGAGAAGTAGGCAGTCGTATCCGATCTAAGTCAAACGTTGAAGCGTATATATTTCACAAGAACCATAAGCTTTTGGCGATAAAGCTTATGTGTGGAGGGCTTGCATTAAACACATGCCGTCAATGCGAGGAAGAAAACCCGGACCTGAATGATCTGAGCAAACACAGTGATTCTAGCTCAATGGGAAATGAACGTGGGCATCGGAAAGGTCAAGATGTGCTTGTTACATTGCATGGCGTTGGGCGTCAAATTGATGCGTCCAAAGAGCGAGTAAGAGCGGCAATATGTCGCTTTGCGTCAGACGAGTTTGTTACAAATGATTTTGATATTAAGAGTGCCAAGGAGTATTCCAGCGTCACCTTGCAATTCGGACATGGAACAACATTTTCAGTAGAGACAGTTGACCAATACAAACGAAGATTGCAATTAAGATATGATGCGAGACAAAAATATTGCGTCGCCGCTGAATTTCAAGATGATAATGATCAGTTCACAGAGGGAATAGCATCCTGAAAGGTGTTAACAAGTTCATTTAGATGATCATAATTGTCTTGTAAGCCATCAAACCATATCTAGGAACGCAGCAGTGGGTTTTAAAGAACCAAGTTTCAACGGCTTCTGATTGCAGCTCCGATCAATTCTCAAATTGATTTGTGACTCAAGTGCCGTGCGTGTCCAACGTTCCCAACATGCCGAATACCCAGATATAACCGGAATCGAATTATCAAGGAAGTGGGTTTCGAACCACTTCAAAAGTAATTTTTCCGAGAGATAGATTTTGTGTTATTCGTTGTCGCAACAACCGCTGTGACATGAGATCCACAACATTCTCATGTTATTAAAGACGATTTCATAAGAAGAAAAACGAATTGATAGAGATAGGTTCCAGCGAAAAGCTCCAATTCGCTACTCGAAGTTTCTTCCGCTGTGTGCGCTCTGCAAGTTTCCTTTGACATCAAAGCGCCTTTCTTAGATTCTTGTTGTCGCCTAAAGCACGATGAAGAACCTAGGGTTGTATGAAAGGCCGTTTTTAGAGCTGAATCAAGGTTCATAACCGCAGAAAGAGAGTCTTGTAATGCGATTTGGGTGAGTAGTCCGTCATGAGAGAAATGAGCAAGCGAGACAAAGCGAGGCTGCCTGTGTCCAACGAAGGTATCTTCTCTTGCCTCTCAGAAATATTGTTTGATAACACTTCTGATTCTGATTCAGAACTTGACCGTTTCTGAAATTCGGAAACGGTCAAGTTAAAAAATTGTGATTGGTGGCAGAGTGTGAAAAGGTTACGCGATTCCGAGAATCTCATTGGTGGGATCCGGTTACGCGAACGATGATGACCATGAATTTTACCCAAGTTTGCTGTGGATGCCGTAGTGCTTCATCATCCGTACCGCGAAACCTTCTTCCCTACTTGCGCTCGTTCTTAAGCGAGTGCATATCTGCCACTTTAGCAAAAACGCCATGCCACCAATATTCACTTGCGTTGAGAATGATCGTAAGAAGTGCCGCGTAGATGGCGCTATTATCGGCTCGAATCCCAACCACTTTTGCCTCATCTGTGAAAAACCTATTCACGTTATTTGCGGCACTCCTCCAACTCTCTCTGTAAAAGAGAGGTACGCAGCCGATAGGTCGTTAGAGAGCTGTGTCGTTTGCTCCGTATGCAAGAATTCAGCAGAAGGAAGTGATTGTAATCAAATTTTAAAGGACGTTGCAGAAACGGAAAGAAATAATGTGGCAAGCGACAACCACGATCAGTACCCCTTGCACGTCATAAACGATTTGGTGCCGTTGGATGTGAAGAGGTTGGCATACATAAACACTTGTGAACCTCCGACAAGAAGACATTTTTCTGGAGATGTACATTACGTTTGCCTTCCTGGAGCCGATATTCTTGCTGAGAGCGCCTTTTGTGCACGTGCTCGTCTGATACTTCCAGGTACTGCCCTCAAAACCTTCTGCAATGACAAACAGTTGCATATAGACAAACGACTTCGGAATCTTGAAAAGGTTCGAAGGTATCGGTACAAGCATAAAGAAAGAGATAATTTGAACGCAAGGAGCCGATATCATAGACGAAAAGAGGTGGCAAGCAGCGGTGTTTCAAGCAGTGCACGATCTCTGCGCAAAAGGCAGGGGCCACTGTTTATCAAACCAGCAGGGGATAAAGAGAAGGCTCGCAGGTATTCTCATGAGAACTGTCAGGGTGTGTACAAAGTTCATACCGTTACAGACGTGTATGAGGTTCGTCGTTGTTTTCACACATTTGATGCTTCAAATGAAGTTCGTCATGAGGAGGGAGTTACGTTCCTCGAGCTGCATTCTAATAAACACGGGGATCGTGAAGTTATTATGGTGAATGAAAGTTGTACAGCTGAGAAAAGGAATGAATAAAGATGGTTTGCGCAGCAATCATGCTCAAGTTGAATCGTTGTCCTCATCCGCTTGCGTACTCTGCCTCTCTAGCTCCGTCCTGGTCGCCACTAGCTCGTCACGTTCGGCAGCCAATTCATCGCGATCTGCAGTTATCGCGTCCACCTTGGATTCAGCCTCCTCAGTAAGCTCCTCGAGCTGTTGGGACAAAGATTTCTTCTCCTCCTGAAGAGTTTAAACGTCCTCCTCACAGTCTGAAAGCTTCTTTGAAACACTTGTAAGTTCATCAGCCACCGATTTTATCTCACTCTGCGTGCTCGAAAACGACTCACTCATTTGAGTGACCTTTTCAACATGACGAACCTCTGTACTAGCAGCCTCAGACTCCAGTTCCACAAGCCTCTGCTTAAAAGCATTCAGCTCATGCGCTAGACCGTTGTTTACGCCCTGAACATTACGTACTTCGTCTGCATTCCGAGTCGATTCAGATACTCTTTCTGATTCAAGGCTCAATAAGCTTTCCCTTCTCAATGATAACACCCTGCATAGAAATCCGGGTTTGTTCCCCATCTTGGACTGCTGATTCAGACGAACGCCACTCTGCACGCAGCTTCGCAACTTGACCAATAGATTTCTCCAGAGACTTCCAAAGTTCAGTGCCCTTCTCAATTGCAGTGAATAGTTCGCTTTCCAGACGCTTCGTATTTGACTCGGATTCTTCCCTCTGGAACTCAAGAGAGGATATCAGGTCAGCAAGTTCCGCACACTTGCTCGTCAACTCATCGCAGCGGCCAGAGGCCTCGTCAGCTTCTTTTCGTTGCTTCTCAATCTAAGCCGTCAGTTGTGACTTCTCTCCTTCCAACGTAGAAATTTGGGAGTGCGTTGTCGAAATCTCAGTGTTCAAAGCCCCGACGTTCTGCCCAGACTCTCCACCCCGCTCCACGAGAGTCTCCTTCTCACTCTAAGTCTTAGAAAGTCTCTGCTCGACACATGCCAGTTTCTATGCACTCTTCCTGAGCTGGAATGTGAGTGTGGCCATCTTCTGATCTGCGTCAATGCTTCTCGAGTGCATATCAGACGACTTCTTTTCACTTTGCGACATCTCGGTCTCCATTTATCCAATGGTTGCCTCATGCTCTCGTACAAGCACCTGTAGTGTTCGCGGGGTTTGGGCTTCAGTTCTAAGGTTCTTGAGCTCGGTCTCTTGTTCCGCAACGGTAGCATTTCGATCTTCAAGGTCACGAGATAATTCGGTCGATCGTTCCATCAACTTTCTGCATTGTTCATGGGCCTCGTCAGCATCCGTCCTGGACACCTTCAAGTCCTCTTCTAGTTTCTGAAGATTGGTTTCCAATTCATGGCGCTCTTCCTCAACTGTTCGCAGGTTCTCCTCAGCTTCCTGGAATTCCTCCCGGAGACTTGAAACCTCTTCTCTAAGCTTTCCTTTCTCTGTCAGAAGCCCTTCGATGCTCTTCTGCTTGTTCTCTATATCGGACTGGATCTTGTTCACTAATCCCTTGGATTCCTTGAGCTCTCGGCCCGATGCAGCGAGCTTCTGAGCCAAGGCCTCAACCTCGACCTTGAAGTCCTCCGTCGCACTTTCAGCCAAGCGGGCCCTACGTTCAGCTTCCCTCGTGGACGCTTGCTGTTTAATCTGCGTATCGCTCATCTCCATGATTTCTTTTGTGAGTTCGTCTTCTGCGTGCTTCGTAGCAAGTTTCAAGTCAGCAATCTTTGAATTCGAACGTTCAAGACGCCATTGAGCATCCTCAACGTCTTGCTGACTTGCCTCCACCTTGGTGGTCAAGCGCTTCACCTCCCTCGTCTTCGCCGCCAACGAATTCTGTGCTTGTTCAAGCTGGATAGTGAGCTCACGTCTTTCTTTGCTCCATGAAAATTTGGAATCAGCATATTCGGACCTTGGTTGTTCAACTTTCTTCTCTAGCTGAGAGACTTCGTCGACTTTAGCAGATTCCAGGCGCTCCTTCTCAGATTCATAGGCGCTCCGCTCGCGATTGAGCTGCTTCGATAGCTTCTCCAGCTCGCGCTTCATGTCCATGACTTTATCATCGGAAGTCTGCGACAGCTGCTGGGCAATATGCTTTCCTTTCTCCTCAGCTTCGAAGGCGGCTTTCTTTGCTTCTTCCAACTGATGCTCCAAAGCTGTGACACGGCTCGTGGCCTCATCAACACGCTGTTGGGCGGTTTCGGAGGATTTCTCAGCGGCCTTGACTTCCTCTGTGCGAAGGCAGAGCTGGCGCTCAAGTTCGGAGACTCTAGCGGCGGCGTCACTACCTTCTCCCTTCGCGCTCTGCAAGCCTTTCTCCAGCGCCAGCACTTCTCGCTGAACGCGCGCATTTTGTTGTTGAAGCTTGTGCAGCTGTTCGTTAGCGTTGTTGAGCTCACCGAGTCTCTCCGACGCAACGGTTTCCACACGTTCAAGTTGGGATGTCTTGTTGGAGAGCTTTAGTTGCTCCTGCCTGAGGACGTCTTGCAAGTTTTGCAAGTTCTTGGCGGCCTTCTTGGCGGACTTCTGAAAGCCGACACAGTCATTCAAAGCGTCTTTCAGTTTGGCGTCAATGGTGTGCAGCTGAGACTTGAGTTCAGTAATCTCGCGACTCTTGCGCAACATGGCGCTTTCAGCGGCCTTCTCTCGCTGCATGAGCTCCTTTACACTCTTCTGATCGCCATCTTCGAGCTCCTTATTGAGCTTGGCAATCTGGGAGGTCTTCGCGGACAGTTCGGATTTGATATCAGCGAGCGAGTTCTGCAGGGAGCGCACGGCATTGGCCGACACATCGGCGCGCTGCTTCTCCTTCTCCAACGCGGCTTTTGCATCCTCCAGCTGCTCCTTGAGCTTGTCGGAGAGCTCGCGCAGGCGGTCGGGCTCCTCCGCAGCGGTACTCAGCGAGCGGACCTGCTCCTTGAGCGCCTCGCGCTCCGTGGCCATCTGCTGAAAAGCTCGCTTGAAAGAATTCGACACGTCGGTGGACATGGAACCGCCGTCCTGCCACGGAGACGGGTGCAAAACGGGGCTCTAGGTGTCGTGCAAGGCGGACGAGGCCGAGAGTGAGCGACCGCGCTGCTTTTCGGGCGACTCATCGGGCTCGTCCGTGGCGTTCGACAGGGTGGAAGACGTGGAGAGCTGCTCGTTCGACGGCAGCTTCCTGGGGGTGAGCTTCTTGGTGGACCCGGCGCGCTCGTGGCGGTGGCGCCGGAACGAGCGCAGCAAGCCAGAGGCGCCCGTGGACATGGCGGTGCGTCTCACTCGCACACTCACACACACACACTCGAGAGGACGGGGGAGGGTGGGCGGGCGGAGCGCGAGCGATGCAGTCGGGCGGCGGCTCGCCTTTACCAGCGCGGCGCTCGCGCCACGTGCGGATCAAAAGCGCTGACGACGCAGCCAATGGCGCGCACGCGTGGCGCGCTGTAAGCGAGGCGCTGCGCGCGGCGACCGCTCAGAGCGCCGCGCGCGCCGGCGCGCTCCCACGCGCGTAACGGGCCGCGCGCGCGCCGCGCTGAACCGCGCGCGCAGCCGTTCATTCGCCCGACGCCGGTGGGTTCCACCCTCTTTGCTGGCTGCCGCCTGCCGCCGTGCGCGCTAAGGATACCCCTGGTATTTATCCCCGACGCATCTCTCGCACCGTTTGGTTTGTTTACAAGTTACGTTGATTGGAAAAGAAGGTGCCACCGCGTGCCGTAGCTCGAAGCCTTTTGCCTCGTCCGCAACCTTGCGTATCCATTTTGCCTTGCGTGATTGATACATATCTCCCGCAGATGCCCAACCCCCTACCGAGGATAGGATGATTCTCTATATAGTTTCTCCACAGAATCTCATCCGCACCCAGCTCTGGAGCTGACCCACCACGCCAGACAAAACACGACATGATACGACGAATGATAACTAACAGTAAAGCGTTTTACATGTGGTATTCTTCCAGTGGAAAATTCTAACTTCTTCATGACAACAAACTTTTGCTTCCCCTCACGTCGTTCGTCACGTCCTTGCACTCATCAGTTCACTATGAACTGGCTCATGCAGCAAGCAGTTCTAGCCCTATGATAACATTATCCATCACACCACCCAGACAATCACCACTATACTCTCGCGACACGCCGCTCCATTTGCAACAAGACGTCCCCGCCCTCTGTGAACAGTGTGCGCGTCTTGCAATCATCGCAAACACATTCCGCATTTGCGGTGGACCAAAACTCAGGACTAGCCATAATTCGACTAGCTGAACATAGCAGTCCTACTCCGAAGAAAGCCATTGCCAACTTGTGCAAAAGACGCTCGGCTTCATTCTCAGCATCACTCGTCCACTCACAGAGTCTGTTTCAGGTTTGCTTGAAAGCACGCGCAGATCATCTTCGAAGGCGCAATGTCTAGAAGAACCGCACACTGCGGGGCCCAGATGGCAAATCGACCCCTCATCGAAAGATTCCTCACCCCATCCCCAGAACGTCATTTCTTGTCCCGCAAAAGTCTCAAAAATCGCTCCGTGTTTGACGATCATCACTAATTAGCATCTGTTTCATTCGTTAAACAAACCGACATCACGCATGATACGTAACTTCAAAACATGGCTTTCTTGAAGTAAGCGAAGGTTTAACAGCGACAGTATTTGTCGGTATGTGTAGTTGAGCTCCTGATCCCTCCAAATAATGCACTCCAACGGATGAAGCCGTCAAACTTAGCGTGAGCTTCAATAGTTCAAAACGTCCTGACGGCCGTCGATTGCATTGAGCTTTCTCTTCTTAGCGGGCCCGTAGTACAAATCATAATATGCTTTCATGCTGTCTTCCTTTGCGGCATAACTCTGCGCTATACACTGACCAAGACTTCTCTTTTCTGCGGGCTTTCTTCGAAGGTAGTGGAACCGAAGTGTACGCCTTTTCCTGGGCTTGTAGTATGTTGAGCAGAAAGCCGCCCGACTCTCCTTATCCTTTTCGAAACCCTATGAACCTAAGTCTGGACCTGATGCTGTACGACGGAAGGATATCTATTGAGTTTTCATCCGCGATTTCAACGAGCTCAAGTCAGTCTAGAAGTTAGTATCATTTCCAAGAGGGGTTAGTATGGAATGCAAGCAAATGCACTTGGCAGATGAGCGTGGCAATGATGTAACACCAAATGCAGAAGAGTGCGTCTTGATACACGAACAATTGCGGAGAGGTCATGCTACGGTTGCGTGTCCGCACCATGTAAGTCTTAGCGCTCAGCGCATTGCGTGGCGTGCGTTAGTGCATAAGAGCGGCAGAGGTTTGCGGAACCCAGAGGCCTATAAAAAGTGCTGGATGCGCGGTGTGGGCTTGGAAGAACCTCAAAAACAAGCACCCACCGACTAGACTGAACTCAGACAGACACCAGTAAAACGTGCTTCACTTGCCTGTAACTCTGTCCACCGCTTTAATAGTTGTCCTACCGAAGGTAGTTGGTTCAGACAGCTTCCGTTTCCGTCCAACGGTTTTCCAGCGACGACAAGTTTGATGATATGTGCAACGTTTCTCTTCGAAAGGTTTAGAATGCTGCTTGCCATAGATTACCGAAGTTTCTCCCTCATCTTCGGTATTTTCATCCACGACCATCATTTAGTCGTCTTCGGGGACTTTCTCAATGTCTGCTGGAAAAGCAGCTTCCTGTTGCAGGTTGCCCAGAGAACGACCAGTGCTCGTTCTGAGACCGCAAGCAAAACTCTGTCAATTCTTCCACAAGAGCTTCAAGCAGCCCTCTTTCCACTGCTCTTAAAACATCCGGCAATCCTTTGATCGCGTCCAAGATCATCTTCGTAATAACCTTTCCAAGCGGTGACTCACCTTTGGTCACTTCCTTCAACAAAGATATCATCATTTCTGCTTCTGAAACGCAGTCTTGCACTCTTTTAGACATCTCTGCGGCAAAGGACGAAACGTTGCGAGTCATCTCCATCTTGATCGCCAAACGCTTAGTTTCGGTGGACAGCTTTTGTTAAGATTCCCGGCAAGAGAAGTATTGAGGGTACTGGGACACGGAAGAGCGAGTTTAAGTACTATGATCGCGGCGAAAGCCATCCGGAGATATGTCTTCGAGACATAATCAATGTACACACGGCACGTCTCCTTTAGCTTCTAATTAGTAATCGTAACCTTCCCCGCATTCACCGTTGCCAAATAAATTTCACAATCCCCATACAAGTCATTAAGGGTTAGTTGACGTGAACAGTAGCTGTACAGGGTCGGAGTTTGGGCAGAACTATCCTGTACAGACCATGAACTTCTGCGATGGCTGAGTTCCAATTTGACACTCTAACCTTGCAAGTAGTCGAAAAGGTATATCTTGAATCAAAACTTTGTCTGAGCGAAGATTACTTCGTCGGCAGCACGTGTCGCACGCAATGAAAGAAACTGCTCCATGTGGTAGACAATGTCTCTATTTAGACATCAGTTCCGAAGCGCTTGTGCTTTCTTTAAAGTAACAGACCGTTCCCACGCCCAGGGTTCGTCACTGAACGAAATCACTTCCTTCTGGAGCATAAAACAGCTTAATCCACTGTGGACGTCATATCTCTTACATACCACTCAGAGTAAAGCGAATATTTTTCCTAAACCCGAAGAATAGGTTTAGGTGTACCTTAGAAAAAGTACAAGTTTGATCACCCTTATATCCACTCAGCAATTTGCAAGTTGGTGGCTTCGATATGACGGTGGTCCAGATTGTAAGAGCAGACAAAGCGTTAGCGGCGCTACAGGGTAAGAGAAATGTTTAGGTGATCATAGGAGGCTGTCGTGAGCGCGTTTGAGTGTCACTAAACATATTTGCCTTGGTGCTGCCGTAACCCGCAGCGCACGTGGGAACGGCATTCGTAGCTGTTCATCTTCCCACCACTCGAGCCCGTTCATTTCCGGATGCCCTGTGTTCACTGCCATGGGTCGTATTCCACTCTCTGTACGATTACTACCCCCGTTTCATGCTCTAGCAAGTACACGAGCTAAAGTCCGGTGGGTCACACAGCAACTCAAACTAATCTGTACTCCTTCCCATAATTTTGGATACAAAAGTTCCGTTCACCATCGTGATCAACTTCAATGAAATTTCTATATCGGAGTTATACACTTTGGTGCTTTTGTGATTCCTTTCAAGCTTAAGAGGGACAAATGGAGTGAACTGCAGAGCTTTGATGCAATCTATTGCGAGTCTACAGGGCCGCACTGTGCAGTTCGACCTGAAGTAGTTAGCTTTTCGCGAATTTCGCCCCGTTGACGACGTCATATGTGAGAAAAGCGTTAATGAAAAAACCAATATTGACCGTGCCCTCAAATCAGTATCTGGAGTCCGTTTGTGTAGATAGGGATAGAATGAATCGCACTTGGCCAGATTCGTTATGAACGAAAAAGTTATATGAAGAAAGACAACGTTGGGTACATTGTCAGTCCATGTATGTATGTATTGCGCAGCAGTTCAGATCCGCAGACTACTTCCGCCCGTAAAAATCGTCATATGCGGTGATTATCATTCGGCATGCCTGTAAACATGAAAGTTCACGGGCCGATGCCCCTCCATTGCCATAACAAACGGCAAGAGCGGGTGAAAAAGAAACATTCTTCGTCGGAGACCAACGTCCTCATTTTCCGTCACACCTTTCTCTCCTTCCGCTTCCCCATCCAGCAAACTAAACTCGGTCACCGACTTGAATCTCAATTCGCCTGTTTCAGCGCTCATAAACTTAACACTGCCTCATTCCTTGGCAGGAGCAAATCGCCGAGCAGTCAGGACATTGCTTCTCTCCGGATTATACGATAACAATGAGCGGCCCAGGTAAGGCGATACCATCCGCACCTGTCTGGACACAGGAATACGCGAAAACTCCAGCCTGGTCCTTCTTACTCTGTCAGAAGTGCCTCGTCGATTTGCGGAGTCTGTCCACGACCGCTCTACTCTTTCGTTCGTGCCATTCCTACGAGGAGCGCTTCCTTCATTAGCGCCAGGCCTCTCCCTGCCGTCCTGTTCGTCCAGCACACTGTTTCGCAGAGGCGGTAATGATGCCGCCTCCATTTCATCGCCTACAAAATCCTCTCTGTACATGTGAAACGTTCGCAAAAGTTGGATAGATCTGTTTTCAAACAAGTTTATAATGCAGGTGATGGACATGCAGTAGACGACAAAGAAACAGGTCTCTCTCGCCAGCACATTCTGCTGCTGAGTACCATGTTCACTACCATTGAATGATCCCAAACGAATCAAGAGATGACCATCATCCAAAAACTGTGCTTTTCGCATCACCAGAAGGCTGTACTGTCCGATGTGGCGATAAAATAGTGACGCATTACCCTCAGAATTCATGCGTCTATACACATATACCAGCAACCTTCTCATGAGCCCGACGTCAAACGTATCCTTGAGCATTCCATTACCCAAGCCAGTCTCCTTTGGTTCATTGTGCTCGGGTTGATTTTCGTCGTCATCCTCGGCATCTGGCGCAGGAGCAGGCACCGGGTCCGCTACGTTTCGATCACGCTCGCTGTTCTGCGACTGGTTTGAAAGTGAGGGTTGCTGCGATACAGAATGGGTCCTTTGTTGGCGCTGAGCCACATATGAATTTTGTGCCTCTCGCGCACGCGCAATGACCTGATAGTCATCTCTGTCGCACATGGCACCAATGCATCGCTCCTCGGTAAACTTTCCCAGCGTCTCCTGTATCTTGACGATATGCAAGAGCTGATGTCTCATGGACAGAATACAAAGCATGTCGCCATAAAAATGGACGCCTTCATGTGAGGCAAACCTGACGTAATCATCCAAAAGTACAAAACGATCGGCAACGACACCAGTGCTAACCTCGAGCAGATAAAAAGTGATGGTCATGGACGGAAGGGTTGAAATGGCCGGTAGCGGATTCGTTTGCGGGGGAGGGTGAAGCGGTTGATCGTGAGTTTGATAGGAAGCAAGTATGAGGTACCCGCCCCTGGCGGTAGTTATTGAAACGTCTCTTGCAATATGGGCGGTGGGCGCGACTATGGACTTTGTATACATATGGGTGAAAAACTGTGCAAAGTGGCAGGTATAGGACGGATGGTGTGCATGTGAAGCGGAGTGCGGCTATTCTGAAACGGACGCGAAGAGAGGAACAGGTAAGAATAACAGGAGAGAAGCGGCCCGACTAGACTGTGACAGCAACTGCAGCTCGGCGCCGACAGCGAGCTGGGGAATCCGGTCGAACTGGAGGGGCGGGGAGGGCGGCGGAAAGGCAGAAATTTCATACAAGTGAGGTTGAGAGAATGGAGCAGCGCCGGTCGATTCGATCTTTCGTTGGCCGGTCTCAAACCGGAAAGACGATGGACTGCTGGGATCCAGCGTAATGAGACAGTTGTTGCACCCGGTGAAGCGCCGAAAACAGAGGTTGTGGAAGGCCTACACAGGGATGAAGATGTCGTGCGGTTTCTTTATAGGGCTGGTACTACCACTGGTACTCAGCGCTGGTATCTACCAGCCTGGTAGATACCAGCGCGGAGTATGCTGCGCGACTTGATTTGAGGCGTAACAGCTCGACGACATTTTTTAAGAATGATCCGTCTGTCTCTTGCAGATGCTAGTTTTTGGCGAGGGTCGTCCAGAAAGTGGCAAGGGTCGTCCAGTAAATTTTTTGAAAAAATATCGAGATCAATTATTTCAAAATTTGAAGATAATTGCTTGGGTCGTCCAGAATCGCTGTGCAGTAAATACTGGTGGGTTTTCCACTCGTGCTAGTTCTTTAGTCGAGGGCTACCTGAACGGTATTTCGCGAAGTCTAGGTTCAGTTTCCATTAAGGTGCACATTACACGATACCTTCTGCGGAATAATACCCTGCAACGCATGGAATACTGTTGCTAGTACAGATGATGTCCATTATGAAATCATACCGTTTTATTCGTATCTATTCTTCTATCGACCGTTTTTGCTAACCACTACTTTGCTATATTACATATACCATTTCCCCATGATGAAGCGGATGTAGGCGCAATCTGCGGCAGATGCCGCAGAGGGCACCTCCACCGAAGTGCAGTATCGGTAGAACACATACGCACTCCGAGAGGATGAGGCGCGAAGCGCCTCATCCTCTCCGTTCCTCATGTAGGGAACCATGCCCAGATGCATGGTTCCCTACTTGAGGAACCTGCACCTGAAACTCGTGAGCTACGTCCGCATCAAAATTCGTTTACCTCTATACGCAAGCAGAAAGTATCCATAAGTTAGTCAAAGATCCGTTGGATACATTTGAAATGCGATGGAACGTACCATTGATAAAACAAAACAGAAACATTGCGCTAGAAAAGTCGAGGGACCTAGTAACTCGCAAAAGGAAGAAGAAGAAGGAAAGGGATCGGTTAGATTACCAGCCCACCATCATCGTAAAGCGCAAAAGGTGTCGAAGCGAGAACTCACAAGCAAGGGCACCAAGAATGCCCATGCAGCAAACATACCGCAAGATGCGATAAACGAAAGAGCAGCCTATGTCCCAACCAAGTACCAGAATCGTCTATCCCGAACAGTCAGAGATCCAAGATCGCCAAGGAACCAACTTGTTTTGTTGCGCTTTAGGCTCTAGCTTCTCGCGTCTTGCGCTACTTTTGAAAAGTAGCGCAAGAGGCGAAACTAGAGCCTATGGCGCAACGAAATGAACCATTCGTCGCGTACTTACAGTGGTCGCTTTGGGTTACCAGGTTCCCGTTTTCACCCTTCAACTCGTTCTATATCTTGAGCAAATAGAAGAAGTTGGGGGTGATTAGCTTATTTCCTGCCGTTTGCATGTCGCAGAGCGCGAAGAAACGTGGTGAGGATTGGTTAGTTTAGAGCAAAGATACGTGGAAGGATATGGAAGAACGTACGAATAGACTGCACGGAATACATCCGTTAGATACGGATGACTCCGTCCTACTTTTTTCCGCCCTCTACTTTAAGGAGCCTCCATAAAGTAGAGGGAGGAAAAAGAGGGACGGAGCGGAGTATAACGCGAGGATGTGGATGGCACGGATCACGACGGTAACGGAAGGTCGGACGTCGGGGGCGCAGCGGCGGCGGCGGAGGGAAGAGATTTATTTTTCTGTGCGAGATTGGACAGGTGTACAGCTTACAACGTTGGAGAACCACAGGTTTATAACCAGTGGTAGATAATACGAGAAGTACACCCTTGTGTTGAGGTCGACGTGTACCTACGTTCGTTTTTGAACGAAAGCACGCGGTTTAAACTCAAAATATATTCTCCGTTCTCAGCATGACGTCGATCTTGACTGTCGCTCGACCTCCTTCTCCCTTCGGACGACCTTCCCTTGAAGTCTTTGTCGTCGTTTTTCGTTCATTTCTTCTTCCCATGGTCTACTACTGTACACATAAGAAGCGTGGGTGCCCCTTCGTTACTCGCCGAGAAGTCCTATCTCTTCAACAGCATGTCAACCATTGCCCGTTTCGTCTGAAAGCAGCGCTGGAAGACGAAAATAGGCGGCCCATTCGGAGAAGCAAACGTCTCAAGCTTTCCGCGCACGCGGCCGCATCTTCCGAAACGGTCACTGCCCCTTGTCGCCTTCCCGAGCCTCCGGTGTCCGAGGACATCGTTGACCACACTCCGTGCGCCCCTCCCATTCCGGACACTTCGCATTGTGTTTCTCCTTCCCCGGGTCCGGCGTCATTAGAGCAAGAACACGGAAGCAGTTCCCGCCCAGTGCCTTCTGAGGAGGCCCTCGGTGATTTGCATATGGATTATCTCACGGTTTGTCTGGCTTCAGTAGCTTCCAACCTTGGTCATCGTGAGGCAGACGAGCTAATTGGGCTACTTCGGGACCCGCGATTCTCGCAAAAGCGATTCAACGAGACTATAACAAGTTCCAAGCGCTGTACAGAACTGAAGAACGCCATTTTCGAACGATACGCCTCAAAGGACGGTTTCAATCGAAGAACTGTCTCTCCAGAAGGATGTACGTTCCGCGCCACCCTCTACACGAGAGACCCCGTTCAGACACTTTTGAAACAGCTCCAGTTGGCTAACAACGAAAACACATTCTTCCACCCTATACCTCAGACCCACTCCATGAATATATCTCACCCCATGTCCGGCTCTCTCGCAAGAGACGCCACCTCAAAACTTAAGGAAATGGTCATGGGCTCTTTGGATAGTAGAATAGTGTGGTACTCCCAAGAAATAAGTTACAGTGAATCTTTCGTAGGTCTTCTGCAGGTATACACCGATAAGTCTTCAACAACTCTAAAGCAAACATCATTTACCGCCTATCCTCTTCAGCTCATATTTCCCAACTTCTCCGACGAGCTACGCCGTAAGTGCATCCGTGATGACCTCACAGTAGTGGCATACTTCCCTACCACACTGATCGAGGTTTCCGTATCTGAAGCAGACGCAATGCCATTCGTTTCTAGCAACTCTACGCGAGTCCAGGATGCAAATCCTTCAAGAATCTCTTCGTCAAGTCCTGGAGCCCATTCTAAATCTCACGCAGAAAGTTTTCAGTTCATCAACGAAGACAAACTAAGTCGAGTGTGCCATCCTCTGCAAGTTGTCGTGCGGATACTTTTGAGGCTAAAGACATTCTGTTAACTCTTCACGGGACCAAAACGGGGAGCTCCTGTCATAGATTCGAGGCCCCTCCCTCATCTTCATGAGGTAGTATTCTTACTTCAATCACTGGACCCTCTCAAGACCAAACCAAAAGCGTTAGAGATACATACTCAGTTATTCTAGAATATGCAAAGAAAGACGAGGCAGGAAGAAGTATATGTCTTGCGAGGGAGGGTATATCTCAGGCGGTACTCTCAAGCGTTCTGATTACATATCTCTTATTCCGTCGTTCATAGAAACCCCCTTGACGGTAGGATTGATCCAAAGTTTGTTTCTATGCAGTCTGTTGGGAACAAGGAGAGCTCTCTTCGAACAGTTACGCAACTTGCATCCAGACAAATTGAAGCTGATTAATACTCCAGAAATCGAAAACCTCTAGTCAGAGACGCTACTCACTGCAATAGAATCATCCACGTCACGTTTATTTCGAACGATACGTACTCAAATCAGCAACTTTACAAACACAAATCTATCCCCAATGCAATGCAACTTTTTTGCCAAAGGTTTACATATAGATTTGTCCACGTCGAAGAAAGGCAGGTCACTGAATGGAACCTTCACAAAGGCAGATCTCCTTTGAATGATGGAGGCCAAAGCATACAAAAACCTTGACATGGTTTTCCTTTCGTAAAGGAATTCTTTGAAATCTGATAGGGAGCGCAGGACAGGGCTTCAATCAAAACAGTTTTCTCTCAGTACTCGGGCGTCGCTTGGACTAGTTATAGGTGCAATCGTGGCGCATGATGTAATGAAAACTCTATTTCGTCCCTTCGGTGGCAGATTGAAGCCTTTAACGCTCCTCGACAAAGTCGTGGGCAGGAATTCATAGCTCTAGACCTGGGAGTCTGAGGTTCTATCTCGACTCTCAACAGAAGAAAAACTAACACCATTGGCAGCCTTTTACGGCATCTCCGCAACACGTCGATTAATGTCTTCTCTTGTATTGTTGGTGACAGGCTTTGTTAACGGAAGGTGAAGCGATACGATTTCAAAATTGGAACGATAATCATGTGCTACCAGCTCAAGCACACAGGGCTGAACGGTTTTCATGCCTACCATCTGTTTTGCTTTCTGCGACGACTCTCGTCGCCATTCTGTTTCATAGAGTTTTATACTGAATGAATTTAGCATATAAGAGCTGCTACAAACCCCGTTCTCTAAACCTCTGAAAATCATGTAGTAGTTAGCCTATCAGGACTCCATTTAGTTATTTATGGTGTTTCGCAGAGAGCTCGCTCTATTACCCCTATAAATCCGGTATTATATGGTCGTTGGAGGCCTTCATCGCTGTTTGTCAGACCGTCACAACGAACAAATTAGATTCAGATATATAAATTGAACGCTAAAGCGGAAGCGCTCATGCTATTAGATAATACCTTATCTTCATCCTCGGTAGAATTTGTATCTTCACGGGAAAAAGTTGTGGCGAGTATTTAAGTAGCTACATACTGTCGTCACTCTGTTTTTTTATGCATCTCATCCCTGCGCATTACCACTTTTGTGCGTGAGGGTGTTGGCGCGCTTCGGTGGTACGTCTCTTCGCCACTTTGATCAGTTTAAATAGTGTAGTGTGTCAGACACTACACAAATTGTAACAAGGTCGCGTATTATGTTACTGGTTGAGCATCAATTGGATGAAAAACTAGTTGATATATCTCTAAAAGATCTGTACTGAGCTCGCAACAAAATCGTTGCAAGGAATGCAACCGATTGTGTTTTGGGAGGTATCAAAACGCTACAGAATGGCCTCAAAAAGTTCCTTCTAGCGAAGGGTTTTGGTGGACGTAGATTTATGCGAACAATGGTAGCGCTCTCCATTCATGCGTTTTGAAGCGCTCCTAATACTCAAGATATACTCTAATTAATGTACAGCTTTTTGCCATCCCGCCAATCCACGTAGACAGCGGTGCCAACGTGTTCGCGGGCGGGTGCATGGTAATGAGTGCAAGAAGTGTTGAGGAAGGGGTTTTGGGAGGTCTCGGCATGGTTCTAAAATGTGACCAGAACGTGCCCACCGGCGTGGGGGGGATCGGTTGTGTTAGGGTGGCTACCCTAACACAACCGCACCCCCCCGTCCGCGGGCACGTTTTGGCCGGTTTTTTAAAAAATGTGCTTTTTTATGCCCTCGGGCGGGGGGGTCCGTTCGTGTTAGGGTACCTACCCTAACACGAACGGACCCCCCCGCCCGCGGGCACGTTTTGGCCGGTTTTTTAAAAAATGTGCTTTTTTATGCACTCGGGCGGGGGGGTCCGTTCGTGTTAGGGTACCTACCCTAACACGAACGGACCCCCCGCCCGCGGGCACGTTTTGGCCGGTTTTTTAAAAAATGTGCTTTTTTATGCACTCGGGCGGGGGGTCCGTTCGTGTTAGGGTACCTACCCTAACACGAACGGACCCCCCCGCCCGCGGGCACGTTTTGGCCGATTTTTTCAAAAATGTGCGATTTCATGCCCGCGGGCGGGGGGGTCCGGTCGTGTTAGGGTACCTACCCTAACACGACCGACCCCCCCCCGCCCGCGGGCTCGTTTTCGCCTCATTCTGGTAGCGTCCACAGACCTCCCAAAACACACACCGCACGCATATCCAGCCAAAACGTAACGTGCCCGCGGGCAGGGTGGTTGAGTTGTGTTAGGGTAACGACCCTAACACAACTTGATCTCGCGCGCTGCCAATACGACAGAATGACATTACGACATGTCTGATGACACTCGTCTGCAACAACCCATCGCCAGCAAACCTCCGCGCCGCCCACGGAGCGCGCGGCGCCATTCCTGCAGGCGGTGCGTCGTTCAACGACGTTTCCGTGCCAGCTCATCCTGGATGGCCCATGCGTGCGAGACTTGGCTGCTGTGAGCGCGTCATCATGCTACGTGAATCAGCACCAGTTTATGTGCACCACGCGTGACCAAGCGCCCTTCGCTATCATGGAGTGGAGACCGGAAACTTCACGATTCGGGCGCCGCGCACAGTGCGAGGAGTAGCGCGGCGGCGACCGCGCTTGTGTGCAGCGCGCGCGTCATGGCGGCGAGCTCATTCCGCGCGGCGGCGATGCGTTATATTACCGCGCTCAAAGGCGCGGTAGCGGAGCTGGTTCGCTTTGGAGGCGCGAAGTAGTGACGAAGGCGCGCCTTTTGGTGACGAGGCTGAGCCACCGCGCGCCTCGTGGCGGCTGAGAGCGAGGCGCGCGCAGAAATTGCGCGGACGTGGCCCGTAGTAGAAGGTGACAAAGTGAGATCCGACTCAAGCAACAACTGCGGCGAAAACGGCGAAGCTCGTTACGCGCTCAATATGGTGTATTAACTCATGCAACAGCTGCACGCGCATCGCTCGCCCTTGGCGCACGCACGCCCGGCTGCGAAGTGCGCGCCCCTCGCCGCGATACGCATCAGGCAGCGCTGCGCGTTGCGCGGGCGCTTTTTCGCGCTCGTCAGCGCATGGCGCCAAACTCGGCGAGCACGCCGCCGGCCACGAACGCGAGCGCGACGGCAAACGGCGGCGATGAGAAACGAGCGCTGCGGCTCGCACATCGCCACAAGCATCACGTCGGCCTTGTCGGCGCGCGCAGTGCGGGTGTGCACGTCGGCGCCGATGACGCGCGTGATGGCGCCCTACGAAGGCTGCGCGCCCACCAGCAGCACCTCGAAGCCCTTGATCAGAAGCGTCAAGGCAGAGAGCACGTCAGTGAGTATCTTGTACAGCAACATGCTTAGCGTGTCAACGTCTGCGATGAGTTCCACCGGCATGAGGTTGAACAGCAACGGCAGCTTGAAGATGGCCACGCTGCTCACTGTGGGCGCGTCGTTGTCGCGCTGCAGCGCGCGCGCGCACAGCAGCAGGGCCAGCCGCATTGGCGTATAATCGCGCGCCGACGGCGACAGCAGCTCACTGCCGAGCGCCGCACTGCCTGGCAGTGCCACGAACGCCCGCGCTGGAACGTAGCTGGGTGCTGTCCAGTTGCGGCGCTCCGCCACCGTCGTCGCCACCAGCGTCGCAGCATCATAGGCGGCGCGCGCAGCCACGGGTCCAGTTAAGCGCTCACGAACGTGCGCACGCGTGGCGGCATGCCGAGGCCCGGGTTGCATTGGTGGCGGCAGTCGCCACGTAGCACGCGCCGCCGCGCTTGGCGAACAACGCCGAGTGGCGCACGCAGTGCTGCCCGCCCAGCGCGGCCGCCGCGAGAAAGAGACGCCCGGCGCGGTGGCGTGGCAGTGCCGACAGCACGGCCAGCGGCGGCGGCAACGTCGCCGCGCTTGGCCTGACGAAGCGCGGCACGGCGCGAGCCAGCGCGGCGGAGAAGTCGCGACGCTGCCACACAACGCGCCCGCGTGCAGCTGGCGCGCGGCGGAAGCCGCTAGCGCGTCGGAGACTAAACTAGGGTCGGGCACAGCCGAGACGCGCACCGCAACGTAGCGCCGCTGCACGCCGTGCCAAGGCCAGGGGGTTGGCGGCGCGCTGATCACACGTGGGCATGGCAGCGCGCTCGTCTACCAGCAGCGCCGATCGCAGCCGCGCCTCCAGAGGCGGCAGCTGGCCAGCAACGCCACTACCGAGCGCGCCAGCGCGCGTGCAGCCAAAACCGGCGCCTCTGGCAGCCCCAGCAGCGTGGCGTTTACCGGCACCACCGCCGGCCACGGCCGGCGCCGCCGAGGCTTCTGGCAGCGAGTCGGGCGTGGTCGGCTGGGCTCACGCGCGTTTGCAGTACAGCAGCAGCGCTACAGGGAGGGCAAGGACCCGGAGAGGGAACGCGGTACGGCGCGCTCATGGCACGTGAGTTGGCCATGGCGCGGCAGCAGCGGAGTGAGACGCATAGCATGCCCGTTGCGGTGCGCGCCGGGCGGCGCCGCGCGCGCGCACGGTGCCCCGTTTGAGCGCTCTGCGGCGGCACGGGGCTTTGCTGCCGGCGTCGCGTCATGCGATCCGGGTCCAGGATTGTACGTCCATCTTTTCACCATACTGTTGGCCAAACACAATGGCGGGAAGTAAGCCCTTCGCGAAGAGAATCTTCTAGGCCAGGTAAGCATATCATTATTTCTCAAGATGACCAGCACACCATTCAAGGGTGCTGGAACCAGGCAGAAAAGTCAAAGCGTAAGTAAAGAGACGGTATACGAATCAAGCCATCTTGTTCAACGCTCGGCATTTGCTTCATATTAAAAATCATGGAGTGCTCCTTCCACTGCAAGCGATCCTCAATTGCCAGTTCTTCAAACAGTCGCAGTATATTCGGATGAGCGCCAAAGAAGATATGCAAGGCTGTATCATACCAATTGCCGTCTTGATCCTTACAGGTTGCAACCTTGCTGCCAAGCACATCGCTGCCTCATACACCACATGGTCGCAGCCAGCATCGGCCAGATACTGGCACAAGACAGACCAGCCGCCAGGCGACCACAATAGCGACGCACGGCGGCGCGACATCCTGCGACAGTCGGAGCGGTGGTGGTGAGACAGTAGCGTTTGCCTTGTTCATGCGCACGGCGCACAGACGCACGCTGGAACACAATGGCGGACGAGCGCGCGGCTGAAGCGGCAGTGATGGGGAAACGGCCTCCATTTGGGAGCTCATAACGTGAGTCGGATGAGGAAGAATGTCGTCGACATTAAGCGAGCGCGGGAAATTGATAAAGTGTGTCGTGAAAATGTTTACAAAAAAGAAATGAGCTGCAGGCGCACTGCAGCCACGATGCAGCCATATGCGATTAGCTCATCGCCAATATTCAGCTGGAGGAAGCCTCGCGAGACGCCTCCGCGGCATGCGGCGCCGTTTGGGGCGAGGCGGGTGCACGAGATTGGGACGGTTCTCACACGTACCTCTACAGAATAACTTTCCGGGAGACGGAGAGGAGGATCCGAACGCGTGATGGGCGAGATATAGGTGAAGAGTGGGGACGGTGCGGAATGGGAAGGAATGGTGGGATAATTGAGGTGAGATGCGTTGCGATTTGCATCGCAACTCGGGAAAAATGGAAACGCAAACTAGCACAAGCGCAGATTAGAGAGAGGGTCGCGGAAAAGAGTGGATGGAGCGGTGCGGCGAAATAGAACCTTTACAAAAACTAGGAGACCCAAGAATTAAACTGCACGAGATGGAATTTATATTCCAAAATTTTTTAATTTTTGGAGTGCCAACCACTGCCACCCCTCGCGCGCCCCAAAAAGCCCAAAAACTAGCTTAGTTCCAAAGCGAACAGACTATATTCCACTTTGCAGAACACAGACGTCGGTGAATCACCGAGATTACCAGAAGATGAAAAGTAGACGGAAATGAATTTGGCAGAATTGTGAGATAGTGCGCACAAGCGACTACTCAAGAGAATGTCCAGGAACGGTGTGTGGATGCGCGGCACACGGGGTGTAAGGCCGTGTGAGCTGCCGAGTCGGAAAAGACGGTCGTTGAAGGTGCTTGAGTAGTCCACTGCACTCCTGGTGAACCGAGTCCCCGGACAAACGCGCAGTCAGAAAAGGTACACGCGCCTAGCAGAGAGCCGGTGCAACGTAGTGATAATCGCCGCCAGACGCCTGTGCAGGTCTTGAGACAAGCTGGTTTCCTCTACGACTTAGGATCCGTGCCACGGGAACAAGACGAAGACCTAGTAGGGAGCACACTTGCGTTTACTGTCACTTGGCTGGCACCACAGCCGAGCTGGCGAAAATAAATACCTATTCCCTGCCGTCGACACACAACGNCCGACCAATAGTTCATTTCGTTGCGCCATAGGCTCTAGCTCTGCCTGTTCGGGATAGGCGATTCTGGTACTTGGTTGAGACATAGGTTTCTGTCTCGTTTATCGCATCTTGCGGTATGTTTGCTGCATGGGCATTCTCGGTGTCCTTGGTTGTGAGTTCTCGCTTCGACACCTTTCGCGCTTTACGATGATGGTGGGCTGGTAATCTAACCGATCCCTTTCCTTCTTTTTTTTCATTTTGCGAGTTACTAGGTCCCTCGACTTTTCTAGCGCAACGTTTCTGTTTTGCTTTATCAATGGTACGTTCCATCGCAATTCAAATGTTTCCAACGGAGCATTGACTAACCTATGGATACTTTCTGCTTGCGTATACAGGTAAACGACCAATTTTATTTCATCTCTCCAGATCCATCATCGATCTTGAGAGACAAAATGAAATTGGTCGTTTACCTGTCTGACTGTTCGGGATAGGCGATTCTGGTACTTGTTTGGGATATAGGCTAGATTCTCGTTTATCGCGTCTTGCGGTATGTTTGCTGCATGGGCAATCTTGGTGTCCTTGGTTGTGAGTTCTCGCTTCGACACCTTTCGCGCTTTACGATGATGGTGGGCTGGTAATCTAACCGATCCCTTTCCTGCTTCTTCTTCCGTTTGCGAGTTACCAGGTCCCTCGACTTTTCTAGCGCAACGTTTCTGTTTTGTTTTATCAATGGTACGTTCCATCGCATTTCAAATGTATCTAACGGATCATTGACTAACTTATGGATAATTTCTGCTTGCGTATACAGGTAAATGACTTTTGATGCGGAGGTAGCTCACGAGTTGCAGGTGCAGGTTCCTCAAGTAGGGAACCATGCATCTGGGCATGGTTCCCTACATGAGGAACGGAGAGGATGAGGCGCTTCGCGCCTCATCCTCTCGGAGTGCGTATGTGTTCTACCGATCCAGCACTATGGTGGAGGTGCAGTCTGCGGCATCTGCCGCAGATTGCGCCTACACCCGCTCCATTATGGGGAAATGGTACATGTAATATAGCGAAGTAGTGGTTAGCAAAAGCGGTCGATAGAAGAATAGATACGAATAAAACGGTATGATTTCAGAATGGGCATCATCTGTACTAGCACTAGTATTCCATGCGTTGCAGGGTATCATTCCGCAGAAGGTATCGTGTAATGTGCACCTTAATGGAAACTGAACCTAGACTTCGCGAAATACGGTTCAGGTAGCCCTCGACTAAAGAACTAGCACGAGTGGAAAACCCCCCAGTATTTACTGCACAGAGATTCTGGACGACCCAAGCAATTATCTGCAAATTTTGAAATAATTGATCTCGATATTTTTTCAAAAAATTTACTGGACGACCCTTGCCAATTTCTGGACGACCCTCGCCAAAAACTAGCATCTGCAAGAGACAGACGCGGGGACCTCGAGGGTGTCCTTCGGCAGCGGAGGCAGACTTGCCCGCAAGCCGGACGAACCGGGCACAGAAGCGGCACGTGGCGCGCCACTCCTGCGACGGGACGACATCGTTCACCGACACAGTCGGCCAATTGGCAACCAAAACAACTTCCGAAAACGGGCATTGAAAGAACCGTAAGAACGGATATTCCCAACTATCTGGGCTCCAAACAAACGAACGAACTCCAACAAATATTGGCCAATAAAGACGATTCTAAGTCGGGAGTCCAGTTTGTGGTGCAATCCCACGAGTGGGCAAACAAGAGCCGCGTTGCGAAAGGCGCACCAACAGGGTGTCCATGACCTGCTTTCTATAGAGAAAGATGCAGCAGTAGAACCCTCTGATAGGGTCAGCGCGATGCCGGGTGTAAGTGCGGGTGGCTCCGATCTAAGCGGGCAGTCAGAGGTGAAGGGGAAGAATCGGCGTAGGTATCTGGTTGTTTCGGCGAGCCACAGCGAGTGGGGGTCTCCAGCCCAACGGTAGGAAGCAACAAGGAATCAGCAAACGAAGCGCACTGCGGAGCACTGACTCGTGATAAACGGGAATAAGTCCCGAGACTAGTGGGCAAAACCTGTAAAACAGGGCAGAGAAACAAGAGCCGTATGACGGAAATAATAACGAAAAAACAACAGGAGATGCCGTAACGACGGTCTAGGACTCCTAGGGGAGAGATGTAGATAGCAACTCTAGGGATGCGGCGGTATAGCCCTGTTAGGGGCAAAACACTGTTCGCTCGAGGCAAAAGCTAGAGCCGAAGACCTCCTTGAGGTTTATTTTTCGTGCAGCGACGGCAAGTGCCGCCACCTACCTATATAGGGCACTTGAAAATATCAATTAGAAGTATCTAACTATCTGGCGCTGCCGGTCAACATCCTGCACGTATGAAACCGTGGCAGACTTGCCACGGCGCACCTAGCATCGGACTAACTCAGCACACGTGTGCAGAAACGCTACCCTTTCTAGGCATACCCCAAAATGGGGCCATCATTACAGTAGTCTCCCATAACATGAGGTGTCAAAGCCGGTAACGGATCAACAAAATATGAAAAACAGCTCGGTGCATCCCTACAAAAGGCGTTGTGATCTACAATCAGCACATCAACATGAGATTCTAGTGCAGCATGAGGATAATTAGGGATGAGTTCTGTAGGGAAGGCCGTGTGGACACAAACAGCGTAAACTGTAATTTCGCATGTGCAGTGTACGCGTGGGAGACAATATTGAAGGCGACTGTAAAGGCGGCATTTAATAAAACAGGTACATTTCCTTTCATCCGACGTTTTCCTGACCAGTTCCAGACCTTCAAAGACGAGAAGAGTGCCGTGCTTAAGAGGGAAGAAGCAAAATTAGAGACACCTGGACAATCATCAGCCATTGGAGCTGTTCGAAAGCATCAGTCCGACAAAGAGACGTTCCAAAAGCTGGAAGGGATAATGATGACGCAGGGACAGGGGTTTTCAACCACGATCAAAAAGTTCTCTACTGTGATAAAGGACACAGAGACTTTGAACTCAATCTTGATGAAACTCATCGCCCAAGCAGGAACCAGCGAGAATGCAGTGCATGTATCTAAGCAAGAGTCGCGAACCTTGTTCGATGCTGGCCAACCGGCGGAGTGGTTGACACATGGGGGCAACTGGTTCGTCGAAAGAAGGAGGCCAAAGGCCCACAGCATGAGTCCGAAGAAAAAAAACGAAAAAAAGATCAAGCTCAACAAAAAGCCACAAAATGCGAAAACGCAAGTCGCCTTTCGTCGGAAAGGAAAAAAAGCGCTTCTTTGACAACGTATGGCGTGAGGCGGAAGGCAGAAAGCGGAAGTTAGAAGCAGCTTAACGTAGGAGAGCGCTCCAGACTGCACCCAAGCAAAAGCTTCACACTGTTGCAACAAGAAGGTGTACAGATGTATTAGGAAAATTTGTTGCACTTTTTGTGCGGAAGGAGGTGAGCCAAGGTAATAAGGCTTGGATCAGGAAACGCATTGCTCCAATTCGTGTCTTTCAGTTTGCTGAATTCATTTTGCTAGGAATTGTGGAGCTACTGGTAGAAGCTGGCGAGGTAGACCTAACTCTCTTAAATCTGTATGGGGAAGACACAAAAGGGTTGTGTGAGGATTTGAAGAGAAGCTCCGTCGAGAACACTTCTTGAGCTGAGACGATGTTTAGTATCTCGTTTGAAAGCTTGATTCAACGGAAATCGTAATGGCTAGGTTTCAGATTATAAAACAAAATCTGCTCTAGAAACATTTTGAAATCTTCCTTATGTGTTCCGAAACTTGCTTTCCAGAAGCGTACTTGTTGAGAGATTAGACTTCAGAATTGTCCAGAATGCTGGTTTTTGTGAATAAGTGAGGTTGATTTGAATGTAAGAAGGATGAGCAACGGCGTTTTCAGACGATGAGAGTTTTTGTTCGGTATACATCTTAGAAATACCAGAAACACTAGGAAAGAAAAATATAAAGGCAGCAAAGGACAAGTTTTGCGACGAAAATGTTGATGGGTAGAGCTTCAGAAGTTTACGATCTTCCGCATTGCTCAAGCTCTTGAAAGTAACGTGATAGTGACGAGATATAATATGTAGCAAAGATGGAGAACGTAAGTAACTTTCTTTATTTTGTCTTGAAATTAGTAATCAGTCTATAAGCTAAACGCCCAGGAGATGTTTTGCTGGACGCAATGGCGTCTAAATTTGATAGACGTGAGCTATGAAAATATGTCAAAGTTTTCTGAGACTAACATGACCACAACATGATTTTCTTTATCACTAATGACTAAGCGAAAATTCGATTTAGTCAGTGACAAACACGCACTTGCAAAAACTTTTTTCGGAAAAAAGTTTTTTCAGTAATCTTTTGCTTGCTGGCTGCATATGGTGAGGGGTTGCGGAGTGATTTTCAATTGTTAGCTTTTTGACATAAGAAAGCTCTTTCAAGTTTTCACGCACAAAATGTGTTACTCGGAGGAAGATTATAAGTATTTTTCTTGCAAGACATTATTATTATAATCATGTTCTTTACAGATTTAATTGCATTTCCCGCCAAACCCGTACAAACACAGGGTTGCGGAAGCAAACTCGACGTATCTCTGCGGGGTAGCCCTCTTACCACGCGAGGGGCGTTTGATCGCGCGCTAACGCGCGTCGGCATAAGCTCAGAAAAGTTCGCGATATCAGCTGCAACCTCCCTCCCTGCACAGCACAACCATGGAGCACGCCAAACTGGATGCTCTCGTCCACGGCAAGCAGCAATGCGTCTCCTTCCGTCATCTCTCAGCTCTTCTCTCTGTTCCCGCCCGCTCGGCGCAGAAGTTGTTGCTGTCGTACATCCACTCACAGCCATCAGAAAAGCTCTCTGTTCTGTGGGTGGTCTCTCGTCGTGATCAACGTACAAATGCGGTGAAAACTGTGCTCACAGCCTCGCCTTCTGCAACGGAAACAAAGCAAATTTGGGCGGTTGGCCCAGCTACTGCTGCGTCTGCGCCCTCCTTGCATGCCGCTTGGATTGCTCTCGACACCAATCGCGAGAGAGAGTTGGTGAAAAGACCTTCTCATGAGCCGAACGAATTGAGAGACGGACGTTTCAATGTCTTGAAGAGCAGCACTGTCGATTATGATCAGAGAATTGACCCGCGCCTTGGGGGTGATGCTAACTTGGTGACCAAGAGCAGCACTGAGAAGAAGAAGTCATCTTCGTTCCTGTCAATGGTCAAGTCGAAAACGAAGGCGAAAAAGAGCAAGCAAGCTTCGTTTTCTTTCAAGAAACCTGCAAGTAACGCTGGCTCAAGTTCAAGTCTGTTCAATTCAAAGCCGCTGGGCGCAGATTCCGTCCGTAAGATTAAAGCAGATGAACGAGCCAAGACAAAGGAGCCGAATGGCAAGAACAATCTGTCTTCTCCTACTCCGCCATCGGCTCGGAAAAGTTCAGCACCAAACACGGGCAAATCGAGTGGCGAAGACCGCCGGAAGAAAAAGAACGGGAAGAAGGCGAGAAAAATTGTGGTGCAGGCGGATAGTGATAGTGAGGACAGGGACTCTGAAGAAGAGGTGGACGAGCAAGAGGCAATAAGAAGGAAAATGGAGGAAGAGAGAGACGAGGAGATGGACGAGGAACAGAGGAGAATAATGGAGCTGGAAGAAGAGGAGGCGCTAGCAGACCACGCAGCTGCGGAACGCGCTGAGTTGGAAAAAGAGCTGGTTGACCTGCAGGACACGGTAGAGGAAGAGCCAGAGTCGCCAGTGTTGCAAGACATGGATGCCGAGATGAAGGACGTTGAACACGTAACGCCTGAAAAGGGGCAGGACGTGGACGACAGTCCGAACAAAGGAAAGCGGTCCTACTGGGATACGCTGAACCACACTCCCACGCAGGGTAGACGCATTCGGAAAGAGGTTCAGGAGCTCGTGGAAGAGAACGGATATTTTGTGACAAGGAGAGTGATCAAGGTTTTCGACGAGGACGGGAAGGAAGTGAGCGATGACGATGGAAAAGATGCAGAGAAGGAAGAAGAAGAACGGAAAAAGAAGGCGGAAGAGAGTAGTGCATCGCTGCGCAGCCTTTTCACACCTCTCAAGAACAAGAAGAGCAACCGCTCGAAATCGTCGGGTACGAATGGCAAAAGTGGACAGCCTTCATCGCCCACCGCGTCCCAAAGCAAGAAGACGGTGAAACGAAAAAGCAAGAGCATCAAATCCTACTTTCAGAAGAGAGTATAGGCACAGCACATGAATAAAGCGAGAGACTTGTTGCCGAATGCAGCTCGCACAAAGATCAGCACGAAGCTGCGTCAAAAAGGGCGTCATTTTACGCGCACCAATAGCTTATTCTTCTTACCAGCAGCCAACAAGGCGAGCTTCCCCCCGACGAGGTCTTCGCTATCAAGCACCGCGCGTTCATCGGTAATCTTTTGGTTGTTAAGGTAGCCGCCGCCATTTCTGATAAGACGTCTAGCCTCGCCCTTTGATTTCTGTAAACCGCCCTTGACCATCAAGTCCACGACGCCGACGCCGACAATCTCGTGCACCCCGAAGCTCGCACTGGGCATATCGGATGCAATTGCCTCCAGCGCCTCGACGCTTAGCACGGCGCTGCTTCCCGGCGCGGCGGCGGCCGTGGCTGCCAGCGCGGACTGGACTCCTTCGTCGCCGTGAACTATTCTGGTGACCTCCTCTGCCAGTCGCTTCTGCGCAGTGTTGGGCACGTATTGCGGCGATTTCATGTGCTGCTCAATGGCGTCAATCTCATGGAGCGGCACGAAGGTGAGGCGTTTCAAGAGCGTAATGACGTCCTGGTCAGAGGTGCGTATCAGAAACTGGTAGAACTGATATGGGGATAGCTTGTGCTTCGAAAGCCACACGGCGCCGCTCTCACTCTTTCCAAACTTCTTGCCATCGGCGGTGGTGAGCAGCGGGAAGGTAATGCCGTGCAACGTCTTGGAGCGGATCTTTCTGGCCAGTTCGGTGCCCGCGGTTATGTTTCCCCACTGATCGGAGCCCCCCAGCTGCACGACGCAGTCCAAGGTGTCACTCAGGTGCACAAAGTCGTACGCCTGCAGCAGCTGGTAGGTGAACTCGGTGAAGCTGATGCCGTCGTCGCTGGCCAGGCGCGTCTTGACCGAGTCCTTGGCAATCATGGTGTTGACGCGCGCGTGCTTGCCCACGTCGCGAAGAAAGTGCAGAAAGGACATGCGCCCCAGCCAGTCGTAGTTGTTGGCGACGACGAACGGGCGGGTGGGCAGGCGCTGGCGCACGAGCTGCGCCTCGGAGCGCTCCAGCACCTGGCGCAGGTTGGCCTCGATGCCGGCCAGGTTGCGCTGGATTGCGTGCGGCGGCAGCACGGGGCGCTCGGCGCTCTTGCCGCTGGGGTCGCCCACGGTGGCGGTGGCGCCGCCCAGCAGCGCGACCACGCGGTGGCCGCAGCGCTGGAACCACGCCAGCGCCAGAATGGCCAGCAGGTTGCCCAGGTGCAGCGAGTCGGCCGTGGGGTCGAAGCCCGAGTACACGGTGACCGGGCGCTCGCACAGCTGGCGCAGCGCCGCCGGCTCCGCCGTGCACGCGTCCAGCAGCCCGCGGCGCCGCAGCACGTCGATGACGTTGGGCGGCGGCGGCGGCGGCGCGCCCGGCTCGCGCGCGCACGCGCGGAAGCGCGCTCCGCGGCGCGCCAGCGGCGCCAGCGGCGCCAGCGGCGCGAACGCAAGCGACGCTCGCATGGAGCGCGGACGGGCGGGGGGGGGGGCGGCGCGGCGCGGCGCGGCGCGGCGCGGGCGGTGGACGTCGGCGGCGCGCTTCCGCCCCCCGCGCGGCGCTCACCTCCGAGCTCCGGGCGTTTGAGATGATGATCGCGGCGCGGCGCGGCGCGCGCGGCGTCCCGCGGCGTGGCCACGTGCGCGCGACGCACAGCGGCGCCGCGCTTACACCTCCTCCGCGCGCGCGCGCGCGCGCGCGCGCGCGCGTGCGCGCGCCACGCGCGACAGCCGGCGGCCGCCCGACATGCGCGCCGCCGCGCGCCGCCGCCGCCGCCGCCGCTCGCCGCCGCCGCCGCGCGGCCGATCGCGCGCTCGCGTCTCGTCGTCATGCCCAACAACCTGGTGCTGCCCGGCGCGGCGGCGTCCAAGTCCAAGTCGTCGTCGCGCGCGTCGTCCGCCGCCGCGGCCGCGGCGCGCGCGCGCGCGCCCGCGCTGCCGTACGCGCCCGCGCTCGCGCTGTTCACCGCCGCCAAGGCGTGCCGCGTGTTTGCCGCGTTTGCCGCGTTCGCCGCGCTGCGCGCCGGCGCGCCGCTGCTGCCGTTCCTCACCGCCGTCACGCTCGGCGCCGGCGTGTGCCTGCTGGCGCTGCAGCGCCCGTGGAAGGGCAAGCGCATCGGCGCCAAGCGCGCGCGCCGCACGCTGGGCGCCGGCCTGCTCTCCGCCGCGACGCTGGCCACCTGGACCGCCGGCCTCCGCGCCGCCGGCCCGCTGCGCGCGCTGCTGGTGGACGGCGCCGAGCTGCCGTTGGTGTACGTGTTTGCGCTGCTGCGCCGCCGCGAGCTGCCCGAGCGCCGCAAGACGCGCGGCGCCGTGCTCATGCTGCTGGCGTACGTGCTGCTGCTGTGGGACGCGTCCGGCCATGTGCCCGACGTGCAGCAGCTGGAGCACAGCGCGCTCGGCCAGAGCGCCGAGCACACGCTGGACCGCTTTGCGCACCTGACGCACCTCGGCGACGGCGCGCCGCCGCGGCAGCCGCCGCCGCCGCGCGGCGGCGCGCGGCGGCTGCAGCGGCTGGTGCAGCGCTTCGAGACGATGGACGCGCGCGCGCGCGCCGCCACCACGTGGCGCTGCGAGCTGGGCGTGCTGCTGGTGCTGGCGGCGTCCATCATGATGCAGTCGTCGCGCGCGTTCACGCGCAGGCTGGCCACGGAACTGGGCGGCGCCAAGCGCTACTTTGCGCTGGGCACCAGCGCCGCCAGCTGCTGGCTGGCGCTCGCCGCGCTGGCGCTGTCGGCGCTGTGGCGCGACGGCGCGGAGCGCGCCGCCGGCGCGCGCGAGGCGGCGCGCTGGGGCGGCGTGGGCGTGCTGTGGCTGGTGGTGCCGTACTACGTGCGCGCGGTGGTCAGCACCGCCATCTCCACGCGCGTGGTGCTGCAGGGCGGCGTGGTGCTGCCGTTCGTCATGGGCGTGGCCGGCTGCGCCGCCGTGGGCGCGGCGCAGTGCGCCGGCGGCGCCAGCTGGCTGCTGTGCGCCGCGTTCGCGCTCAACGCGTGCGGCGTGTCGCTCATGATGGCCGGCGGCGCGCGGCGCGCGCTGTCCGAGCTGCCGCTGGACGGCGGCGGCGGCGGCGGCGGCGGCGGGGGGGGCGGGGGGGATCGGGGGGGGTCGGGGCGGCCGGCGGTGGAGGTAGCGGCGCGGACGGCGCGGCGCGCTAACGTTTAATCTGCTGGAACTGCGGCGCGAGCGCGAAGGAGGGCGCGGGCGCGGGCGCGGGCGCGGGCGCGGGCGCGGGCGCGGGCACTTGCGCGGCGGCGCGGCGCGGCGCGGCGCGGCACACAATGGCGGCGGTGGTTGGACGTGGCGCGCGCCGAAGCGTCCAGTCGCATACGTTGGCAGCTGGGACACGTGGGCCGCGCCGCCTCGAGAGCTGCGCGCCGCGCGCCGCTTCGCGCTTTTCGGCGCTGCCGCTGCGGCGCTTCTGTACGCGCCGCGCCGCGCGCCGGTCCTTTATCTGCGCGCCGCGCGCGCCGCGTCGCCCGCCCGCGCGCCCGCCGCGCTGTGCCTCTGCCCGCTGCCTGCCGCTGCGCCTGCTAACTTTTTGTTTACCTTTGCTAGGTAGCGCGCTGCTTGGCGCTCCTACGCCCAACTTGACACACGACTGTTGCCCGCCTCGCCTCGCCTCGCCCCGCCCCGCCTCTCCTCTTTTGTGGTGTCGCTGCGCGCCCGCGTCCCTTGCTCTCTCTGCTCCAATCGAATCGCTTTCGCCATGGACGCTCCCGCCAACGACGCCTTCCCCGACTGGGACTTCTCCGGCCTCGCCCCGCTCTACCCCTTCCCGCCCAACCCCACCCCCGCCGACAGAGACCCCGACTGGTCGCTCCCGCTCTACCCCCTCCCGGACGTCATGCACGTCAGCCTGGACGGCGAACTCGCAAACCCCTTGGAGTCCGCCGCCAAGCGCACGCCGCAATTGAACCTCCCCCCCTCCCCGTCGCAGCTCAGCCCCATCACGCCCGTGGAGCACCACCCGTCCCCCGTGTGTCCGCTGTCGCCTGCTTCTGTGCCGCAGTCCGTGCTGCAGCTGCCCACCCGCATCCCGTCTCCCTCGCCCCCGCAGCCGCAGCCGCGGCCGCAGCCGCGGCCGCAGCCGCAATCGCAGCCGCAATCGCAGCTGTCGCCTCAACCGCAGCCGCAACAGCAACGGCAACGGCAACCACAGCAGCAACCGCAACCACCCCGCCCGCAACCGCAGCAGCAGCGGAGCGCCCACGACGGCCAGAGCGCCATCAGCGCCCAGGTGCAGTCTTTCCTCAGTCAGCTACCCCAGGTGCCCGACGTCCGCAGTGTGTCATCCCCGCTTGTGCAGTCCGTGCCCTCGCCGTCGATGCCCGTTGTCATGCAGCACTCCCAGCTGAGAGTCGCGTCCCCGCCCCGCGACGAGAGGGGCGTTGCTGTCACGCGTGCTAGCTCCTCAACGGGCTTGGGCGTCGTGAAGACCATCGCCAAGAGCGAGTCCGTCATGAAGCCTGCGCTGACCAGCCCACGGCCGCCGCAGGCCAAGCCGCCGCTTTCGCTCAAGGCGAAGAGGGAACAGGAGGCGGCCATGTTCCCCAAGGAGATGCTCGCAAACTTGAACGGCACCACGTCTGCGGAGGTCCGGAAGATGAGCACCACTCAGCGGGAGCTGGTGCTGTTCAAGAGAAAGCTGCGGAACAGGGAGTCTGCGAGGCGCTCCAGGCAGAAGAGGCAGGCCATCCTGGGCGAGCTGCAGGGGGAAGTGGACGAGCTGCGAGTGATCGCCGCGGGCACCGTCGATCGCGCTCTCACCTTGCACAGAGAGAACAAGGAACTAAGAAGACTTCTGATGCAGCGCGATCAACGCGTTTTGAGGCTGGAAGAAGAGAATGACCGGTTGAAGAGGCGCGTGTCAAAAGATGAGCTTCGCTCATCTGCGTCTGAACGTAAGCTTGGTGCATGAGAGACATCTTGGTGGAGGCAAACCTTGCTGGAAGTGTATTTGGCAAGCGTTTTGTGTAAATAGTCTGCCCCTCTATCGACTGTATCTCTTTCTCATACGCTCTCACACGCTCTCTCAACTTACCAAGGGTACGGGTTTTGAAGTTTGGTTTTTTTTTTTTTTCTTGTCGCGCTCAACATGTGTTGTGAATGTCTTCTTATGGTTGTACTATAGTGAATGTATTTCTGCTTTACTGATCTTCCTTCTTGGACTGCATTTTCTGTTCTGACTAGCTGCCGGACCGTGTTTGCTCTGCACTTTCCGTCACCTCACATTTTGTGCTACGTGGTTTCTATGTCTTTCACCTCGTTGTGGTGACGCTTGATTTCGCCTGGATGATCGGGCCTTCCTCCGTTTACTTTATGTCTTGCTCTCCTTTTAGGACAGAGAGAGAAAAACATCGTTTTTGAGTAATGGCGCGAAGAACACGGAAGGGCAGTTCCGTGTCAGTTTGTCGAAGTTTGTTGTTGTGTGTCTGTTGTAAGCATGGCTTGCTGTTGTTTTCTTGCAGATTCGTTGTCGGATTTGCGGTTACGTTACGTTGTTTGTTGTCTTTGGCTGCTTGGGCCGAGTTGTGGGCCCGGTGCATGTTTATGTGAAGGGTTTCGTGTTTTTGGCTGAATGGTTTGGGTTTTGAATACCCTTGGTCACTTGAAGTTTTGGTTGCAATCTCACACTTTTTCTCTTCCTCTGTGTTTGTCTCTGTACGTTGTTTGTACAACATTAAAACACTTCTCGCAAGCGTTCGTCTGCCTTTCGATGTGCAAGTACGCACACTGTTTCCGCGTACAATGATTTATTTCACAACAAATAAATCATTGTATCTACGCGCGGAGACAGTCTGAACAATGTTCAGTGTTTTGAAAGAGAAAGAAAGACGAGGTGTGCTGAGAAGGTTGTCGCAAGTGTTCTTTTTACTGGTGCCTCTGAAGAACAGCTATGATCACGGGTGATTCCGACAGCAGATAAGCAAAAGCATGTTAACATTTTCCATGGCCAACTCTCTCCCCGCCATCTATCAAGGTACAACAAAATGATCCAAGCATCGACGTCGTTTGTCTTCTTTGTGTGATACAAACATGGACGTCGTGCAACTGCGACCCCTGTTCTTCGCCTTGTAAAGATTTCTGCACATAACTTTAGCACCAACATACACGAGGCACAGCACAACAACGAAAGCTCCCTTCGTTTCGGTGCACCTCGCTTACACACGAAAGCGCACCGGAACAAGAGCAGGAGGTGTTAACTTGAGTGGGGAGCATGATTTGCACGCACAGTTTGATGTACCTTAGCTTCAATGGGCGACTTGGTAGCGGTCTCCATAGCGCGGTTGGGCCCGTTTTCAGGTAGTTTATCGTTTCCAGCGGCTGCAGCATCATCCAATTTCTTCTTCAGCGCGGCGAACAAACTAAGCTTCTTCTGGCGTAACTCATTCAATTCCTTGCCCAAAGCGCGAAGCTGTTCGTTGCCAGGCTCGGCTTCTTGCACACCCGCGAGTATATTTTCAGCGTGTCTTCGGGCCTCTGTCCGTTCCACAGCGCGAACTGCGGCTCGCGCTTTCAACTTTTCGAGACGTTCTTTCTCTAGTAGTTTCCGGACGCCTCCTCGAAGACAATGGAGACGTTCGGGGGTTAAGCGACCCAGAACGTAGGAACGAGGACGAAGAGCTTTTTTGGAGACTCTTGCCATAGTTTCTGCTTTGGTGGTTGTTGTTGTGGAAAGTTGACGTATTCGGAAAGACAAATAGATATGATGGGTTTGGGATAAATTGTGGCCAACTTGGAGGTATAGACCGCGAGAAGGTAGCGTGTAAGAGAAGTAGCGGATCAAAAAAAAGAAGAGAGCAATGGTGAGTTGAATGCGGATTCGAACCGTAAAGCAGCAGATATAGCATAGAAGAGTGGTTTGCTTGAAAGGCTCATATATATGGAACAAGAACAAAAAGGAGAATCACAAGCAAAACTGGATGTCGAAGAGCAGGCATGAATGTTTTTGCTTCATGAAAACAAAAGGAGGCGACGCTGTTCCGCAAGCCAATTTGGAGTTGTGTTGTTGTTGCTCTTTGAGTTTTTCTGCGAGAAGCCGTTTTTGGGCGCGTAGATAGATATCTACTGCCAGGCAGTGCCTGTGGCAGTATGCAAAGCGCGCGTTTCGGCGAAAACCGTTTTCGCCTGGTGCGAACTGTGCCCAGACTTGATGATTTTTGGTTGTGTGCTGAGGCTGGATCAATTTGAATTTCGACTTCATTTTTCGTTCTCATCACCCAAAATTTTCAGTTTCTTTGGCCCAAAACTGTAAAAAGCATACGGGGGGCATCACGCATGATGATGCCAGCATTCTGGCTCTTCGTCGGGGCGAGAACGTTTGGAGACATGGATACGAAGGTGCACTCCACGAAGTTTCCACCCACAGAGCTGTTTTCTTCAGCTATTGTTCGTACGCTCCACCGCACTACCAGTATCTACCTTGGTAGCGGTCTGATATCGCTATACGTTAACGCAGCTAGAACTCTTTTGTCAACCAAAAGCCCTCTTAAGCTTTCAGCGCTCTGTGTCGTTGCTGGCGCGCAAGAACTGTGTCACGCTGCAATTTGCTTCAAAACTGAGCTCTCTCGCGATCAATAGTTTACAGTTTAGATATCTTTTTTGGGAAGCAGCCGTACAACCATCGTTGACCGTTGACGGGGAAGGTCATATGGTTCTCAAAGAGAAAACTACTTGTGTGGTAAGGGCAGCCAATGTATGTCCGTGTCCACACAGAGCGTTTTTCGGAGAACCCCCTACTAGGGAGTAAAGGGCTAACCAATCTTACGCGCAAATCTCTATGGAAAGCACAAGTCCATGAGAATGTCGTCTACGATGTCCCCACAACGCCTCTATTCGCGCAAGAATTTCGCGACTCGTTTTGATCTGAACAGGTGTGTCGCATCGTTCAGGCGAACATTTGACCCCAGTCATAAACAGCTCTCGAGGCTTTGAACCACTCGATTTAATCAAAGAGTAGACATTCATTCTTCCACGCTCTCACTGTGTCCAACATTAAGTCTGCCCTGTCTCAAAGTGCAAAACCGGGCCAAGTACAAGGCGCACCCACAATTAAGACACGGAATAAGCAAACTTTCGTCTGTGGTACGCACAGAAGAGGCCCGGCGCATCACAATCTTGGGCCGAGGGATTGTAGGCAAAAGCATGAATGATTGATATTATCTTTAGAACATATTTTAAGTCTGCTTTGAAGGTTTGTCAGATGCGAACGTACTTCAGACAAGAGAGCGATAATAGCATATAGTCTTATCACATGTTGAACGCAAACAGTGCTTGAATTACGCGTGCTTTTGCAAGGCCTTTCGCATGACATGTGGTAATGCACATCTCCTGCAGAACTTTGCTCTCATCGTCTTACAAACGCTTCATACGAACTCCAATAAAAACAAAAGGGTCTCACATATGGTACACATATTGCAATTACAAACGAACCAACAGAACAAACCCGAGATCGGGGCTGACCGTCGACACAGCTGTTCGCACACGGCCATGTTGCCCTATGAACTTGAAGGTTGAAAACGGAACATTGGCGGTATGTCATGCTACCATGGCCCATGTACAGTTTTTCTCCTCAAGGTGGGGCAACAGCACCATGCAGGCGTGCACGGTTCAAGTTTCCCACGAGGAGGGGCGCGTGGAACTTGCTTCGATGTCCCGCTTTGGTTCAACTGTTCAGCCTTAAAGGCTGCGAATCTCATAAGCGTACAAATAGTTGAGTTGCGCTCAACTATGTGGCTTGTTTTTCAATACGTTCTACTTCAGTTTTGCTTTTCATCAAATTCAGCTGCTGAGTTCACCATACCTGTGGAAGAGAAGAAGAGGTAGGAACACCTGTCCTCTAATCATTTTCGCAGCTCAACGTCATTGTGCGACAGGATAAAGAAAACTAACATGATGTTGTGATGCCAAATGAATGCTTTTTGTGAAGCCACAGCTTTTTCGTGAAGCCTCGACGATAGATAAAAGGAAGCGCTATGCAGCATAGGGGCTTCTTTGAAGTTAGAGACGATAAGGAAGGGATGAGCAAGGATGAAAAGAGAAACAAAGAATATCTACAGTTCATATTCCAACATCGACCAAAAGTCATTGAGAAAACATGGAAGGAATGTAGAGGTGTATATCCATTCGCGTATGATGAACTGGTAAGAGCGCGAGGACATGGCACACCTGGAAGAACACGCATTGGCATGCACGGATACGGCGCACCAGGAGGCGTACGGAGGGGAAACATTTTCGTGCCTCCCATAGCAGAATTGCCCAGAGCAGGGACAGCGGAGGAACCGAAGGGCTCTCACGTGTTGGAGCAAGAGAACTGGGAGTCAAACGAGGGCATGAGAGGGAGTTTGAACTGGAAGAGGGAACGTCTACGTAAAGCGTGTGGGCATGTGGATCGTTTTCACAACTGGCAAGCTGCGCAACACGAGTTTTGGAGCAAAGAGTGGGGGGAAACGTATGAGGGATTCCTGAACGTGCAGCGACAACTCGGGGTCCTGCGAGACGAAATTTCGGACAGAGAGTGGTTTGGAGAGGAGGACGAAAAGCTTTGCGGGCGTGATTTGACAGGGTTAAGAAGAACGTTGAGCTTCATGCTAAGGCATAGCGCGAGGGAATGGTACAAACGATGGGGGGAATTGGATCTGCACCGTCTGTGTGAACGGGATGCGCTGAAGTGCATAAGCGAGGTTATGAAACAGCCGCCGTGGAGGGAGATGCGCATCGTGGCGGGACAGAAACGACACGCCGGAGATGATCACAATTCAGAAGGCGTGCTGTTCGACTTGATCCATCGTCTGTTTGACGGCGCGGCGTCTCAAAGAGAGCGCAGTGCGCGAAGCACGAATGTGCCTTCTCCGAGGGTTTGGGCGCAGTTTGAAAGCGAGGACACTGTAATCACGCGACGCGGGTGGGACTTGGAAATCAACCGCGAATTGACAGCGCCAGGCGTGCAGCCGCAGAGCGCGACTGCGGAGGGGGAGGACGCCAGGATGGTGGAGGACATCAAGGCGGCGGTGGAGCGATACGGCGTGCAGGTGCGCTTCTACTCCAACGGGGCGGCGGTGCACCTGGCCAAGGAACGGCGCGTGGCGGCGCGGCGGAGCCTGGAGCGCAGCGCGGCGCGCGGCGACGACGCGTCGCTGCGGCGGACGCGCTCGTCGCGGGCGGGAGACTGGCGTCGCGGGCGGCTGGCGCGGTAGAAAGATAAACGCTGAGAGCAATGACGTGGACGTCGGACGTGGGCGCGGCGCGGCGCGGCGCCAACGTAGCGAGCGACGCGCGCGCGGCAGCGGCTTTACAGCGCGCCGCGCTGTCGACGCGGCGCGAGAAAAGCAACGGCGCCGACGTGACGGCGCGGCGTCACGACTGTCAGCCGCGGCGCCTCCCATTCCCGCACCCCGCGCGGCGCACGCGCGCGCGCGCGCCGTCACACACGCAAGCGCGTTTGCTTGCCGCGCGCTGCGCGCGCCGCGCCTTGTAAACGGCGCCGCCGCGCGGGGGCCGGCCGCCAGGGTTGTGCGCCGCCGCGCCGCAGTCGCTCCTCCGTTTCCGGCCCCCCCCCCCGCGCGTGCCGTTGGCGCTGCCCGCCGCCTGCCGCTTGTCGCGCGTGTGTCGCCGGCTGCCCGTCTGCGTGCGGCCGCCGCCGCCGCTTCGGGTGCCGCCGCCGCTTTGGGTGCGCGCATCGCTTGCACGTTCGTGTCCAAGCCCCGAAATCGCCGCGCCGCGCCAACGGCTTTTCCCTCCGTGGCGCTGCTTGTCATATTCTTCGCTTCTCGCGCTCGAGTTTCGTGCCTCAACTTTCGTGCCGCGCTTCGCCGTCAGCCAGCGCGTATATATACTTCGGCGCCGCTTGCTGCCGTCCGCTGACACCGACTCGCACGCGTGTGCTTGCGTTTGTGACGTGCCGTAGACGCTGCCTTCTGCATCATGGTTCCGTTGCGCACACTCCAGGACAAGGCGCACCACCACCGCGCATCCACCGCGCTCACATCGCGCAACCACGCCCACGGCGCCGCGCCCACCACCGCAGCACTTCACGGCAAGCAGACAGCGCTATTGTACTCTCAGCAAAAACAACCATCAAAACGCACCGACTCGTCGTCGACGCTCGCCACATCCACCCAATCCCTCCTCCATTCCTCCTCCTCCTTTGATGATCACCTCTCCGCTTCGTTCTCTACGCTGCCCTCCAGTCAACCGCGCCTGACAAACTGTGAGTTGCTCATCAATGTGCTGGAGTGCTACATGACTTTGCAAATTCAGCGCAACGATGCGTTGGAGGCCTGTGAATCCGCGTCGCCCGCCGTGAGAAAGCGCGTTGCGCAGCGGGAAGCAGGCGCGCAGCCGGCCGAGAGGGAACCGTCCGTGTTTCACGCGTTGCAAGCGCCGTCCATCACACCGGTGGAGTATCTTCGCCGTCTCGCTCGATATGCGTTTTGCTCTCGTTCTGCGTTCATTCTAGCGTTTTACTATCTTCAAAAGATTTGCAAGTTGCAACACGCGCGACTAACAATCAATTCGCTCAGCATTCACCGGTTACTGCTGACAGCCACCCTGCTGGCCACCAAGTTTGTAGACGACATTCTGTACGACAATGCGCATTTCGCGAAGGTTGGCGGCTTGGACGTGAAGGAGCTCAACGTGCTGGAGCTGGACATGCTCAGGGTGCTGCGCTTCGAGCTGTGCGTGAGCGCGGAGCAATTCGAGCTGTTTGAGCGGTCAGTACTGAAGGAGGTGCTGTGCTGCGACGACTCGCAGTTCATCATGCTACACGAGCGGCTGCGAAACATGGGCTACTCGCTGGAGGAGCAATTACCGCCAAGCTCGCCTGTGTCGTCGCTGGACGACTTTGCTGGCTCCGATGTGTAACCTCGGCCTGCATGCCGCCGGAAGATTTTCGCCCCTGCTGCACGTAGCTCGCCGAGCCACGCAACATGCCCCCTACTCACAAGCGCTCCTGTTGTGCACGACACACAGCTTTGTAAAGTGAAGCGTCTAACGCGGCGCCTTTGTTGTACGAAGCGCTTACGCCGCATATCCGCAGGGATACGCCCCGCTGCGCGGCTTGTTCCACTGCGCGCCAGTAATCTGCGCGCCAGTTAACGGACAGAAAGAGGCCGCACGCGGCTTACAGACGGACGCGTGCTCGACGCCGTCCACGCGGCGCGCGCCGCCACTTGTCACGCTCCGCTCGCCGCGCGAACTTACCGTGTGGCGCCGCGCCACTGGCGCCGCCGCCTCCGGCACATACGCAACAACCCTCGACCGCCTTCCCCCCCCCCCCCCGTCGCGCGACGCGTCTCCCATGTCGTCCTCGCCATCGTCCTCGCCGCCGTCCCCGGCGTCCTCCCCCTCGCCGTTGGGCCCTGCCCAGCCCCCGCCTCCGCCCTCGCCGCCCCGCAAGCGCCGCCGTCTCGAGCAGGTTGCGCAGGCGCGACGTCATGGCGCATCATTGCCGCTGCACCTTCCCAAGGGCCCGTCTTATCAGCGATCATATATGATGCGCCGCCCGGTCCAGTGTCTGTTTACATCGTCGTCATCCATCACAGTTGCGTCACTGGATGCGTCACTCACGTTTTGGGCGCGATCCACCTCGCCGCCTGGCTCGCCCTCGCGCACCAACAATCGTTCCGATGTCCAGAGTGCCGTCAACTCTGCGCGCGCCAAGTTGCACTTTGTAAAGCGATTGCTTGCGCATAAGGCCCCTCTGTTGGCAACTGCCTTGTCGAGGCGTGCTGATCAATTGCTTACAACCAGTGCTACGGATGGAACGCTCAAGTTGTTTTCCACGCCTACCTTCGAACTGCTTCACGTCCTTTCCTTGTCATTCGACGCCGGCCCCGTATTGTTGCACATCGAGTTGCAATCAACGCGTATCGCGCTTGTATCGCACAGAAAGTCGCCCAACGTAGCTTGTTTCACTTTACCCGAGCTACAGTTTCGATCAGATTTAACGAGTCCGCATGCCAAACCACTCTCGCTTGCGACGTACAACCATACGTATTCTGCTGTTATTTCCATCGACGAGGCTAACGTGATTGACTACTGGGCCGTCGCACGGACTGGCACTTCGTACCAGGCCTCTGTGGACATTCCTCAGTTGCAGTTTCGCTCAAAGCTGCGCACGCACCTTTTCTACTTTGCGCGGAATGCGCTTGTGGCCTCTGCATTGAATGTATCGCCTCGCGGCTCTCAGTTTGTTGTTGTTGACCAGTCTTGCAGAATTCACATCTTTCAGTTCTTGACCGGCCTTCGCCTGTCTATGGTTGATCTGTCACTCACAGCTATTCGAGCCGCTGTGACGAACAACGAATACGAAACATTTGGGCTTAACAATCAACATTTTGAGGACAGATTGGCCTGTGAAACGTTGCTTCGAAAACATGAACAGATGCGAGCGCAGAACAACGTTGTATTCGACGAGACTGGTCAGTACGTTTTGTACGCTACGGTTTTAGGAATCCATATGATCCATGTATCGTCCACGAGCACCGTTTTCATATTCGGATTAAATGAACATCGGTATCGATTTGTTAACGTTTCCATATGCGCTGCGGATACTATTGACCGTGATAATGGTATTCCTACTTCGTTGCAACCTCTTGTTGTCGCATCAGCGTTTGACAGTCAGCGCATTTTCCTGTTTGGAGCGGCACAAGTGTCCGAAAAAGGGAGAGATGTGATGAATGAACCTCTTTACACGGCCTCACAGTCGCTATCAGCATCTCCCACAGAGCTTTCCAACAAGAAACTATCACCCGAACAGCTTCCGAAGCGTGTCACGCTACACACGAGTCTCGGGGACATAATGTTGCAACTGTTTGCGCAACAGGCGCCCAAGACAGTGCAAAATTTTACTACGCATGCGCGAAATGGTTACTACGATGGCGTGATCTTTCATCGTGTCATTCGAGGATTCATGGTACAGAGTGGTGACCCAGATGGCGATGGAACAGGTGGTGAGTCTATTTGGGGCGCTGAATTTGAAGACGAGATCAATCCTTCACTCGAGCATGAAGTGGGGTCTTTGTCCATGGCCAACGCAGGACCCAACACAAATGGATCGGTGAGTCATGTCTACCTTACTTGTTTTCCTACCCTTGAATTGCTGAGTTGGTTTTGGTGATAAGGATGCGATGATTGTTGCCACTTTGTTACTAACTCGCCTGCTGTAACTTTGTGTGTCACGTCCCTGAAAGCAATTCTTCATAACATGTGAGGCCGCTCCGCACTTGAATGGCAAGCACACCGTTTTCGGTAAGTTTATCGTCGAATGAGATACATGTCATCAAAAGTGTCAACACTTTGAAGAAAAAGGATGGATGAGTTTCTTTATAAGGTATAGCATATACCGGCCTGCGTGGACAACCGCACTGACTATGACAACAAGGCGTATCGTGACACTAACCACATCTTCCTGTTTAATCTTAAATTGGCGTCGTCCTCTCTGATTTCCACTGCTGATCATATCTGAAACCAATTTTGCGTGAACCGCGCGACCACAACACATGATAAATCTGTGGCGTGGCGATTGCAGGCAAAGTTGTGAAGGGAATGACTGTGGTGAAACAGATTGAAACCGTGAAAACGGACAAGCACGATAAACCGATGGAAGATGTTCGAATTGAAAGCATATCGGTACACTCGGAATGAAGCACTTGGTGGATTGCATGAAAAAAGAAGGGAAAGAGTTGAAAGTAGGGGAAGAAACAGATTGTTACAGTATACCAAGTAACCGGTCGAATATGAAGGCAAAAAACAAGCCATCACCAAACAGAGAGCGTCAGCAGAGCACGACACACAGCCACTGCAGTCTCCTCTGTTACCTGGTTTTTGGTGTAATCATTTGTTATGAAGGGTACTGACGGCGTCCCAGGTGTGCCCGTACAGTATCAAGAGACGTGATCGAAGGGTGCCTCTCGTGGAAAGAGAGCTTGGCACGTGGGTCCAAATGGCCGATCCACGGTAGCTCACTCCGTTTGGGGTAATGTTCTACGTTGGAGAAATATTGGGTTTCACATTTGGCAATCGCATGAATGGCTGTACAGAGTTGGGGAGATTTATGCAAGGAAGCAAAAACGCGGGTCACGTTGTATGCTGATCGCATTGCGATGGCGGCGGTGGTGGCTGAACACGAACTTGATAAAACGCAGGTGGTATGTGGAGAGTGCGATCCAGATCGAGCTCATATTCGCTAGAGTGAAGGTTTTGAGGTTCGTCATCACATTCAGTTGTTCGCGACGTCTCGTGTGCATCATGCTCATCTTGATCGTCCAGCGCAGTGGCATCGTAAACGTCTCGATAATCCATGGCAGACAAAACGGCGGAAGCGCCATCCAACTGAAGATAAACCTTCCTTCCAAACGAATCTCGATAGTAATTTTCGTGGCTAATCTCCCATTCGGTGAGCGGATGCACGTAGGTCTTGTCGGTGGGCGAAGGTTCGGCAAGCCCATAGTCCACGACGAGTTCCTTCTCGACATCCGGGTACCACGTGCGCTCAAAAGCATCGGTAATCCCCCTGAGCACGCGCGCGCCCAACTTGGTGACGCGCGCCAACAAGGAGGACTCGACGCAAGAGGCGGCAAACGTCTCCAGCGCGTTCAGAAACGCTCTGTTGTCCATGGTGAAGATTGTCCTCCACGAGGAACGGGCGCCAGACCACTGCCAGTTGTTGCTGGAACTGGTATGCTTCTTGGCGACGCGCACGCGACGCGGGCGTATAGGCGGGCGCATCTCAGCGAAAACGCGCCGTCGGCGGCCGGGCGCGGCGCATCGCGGAGCGCGACCAGGCGCGCCCGGACGGAGCGGAGCGCTCGGGGTGAAGGCGAACATGGGGAACAAAACGGCACTCACGGGCGACGGCAGGCGGCGGCGCGGAAGGGGGGGGGGAGGGGGGCAGGGCGCGAAGGTGGCTGGGGCGGGGGGGATGCAGGGGGGGTGGGGAGGGGGGATGACCGGAGAGAGGGCAGTGCAGCGCGGCGCGCATTTTGCAGTTTCCACGCTACGCGGTGGCGATATTTTGGGGGCGCTTTGAGGGCGAAAAGGTGCATGTATTTGCAAACGGCCAATGAGCGCGCGGCGCGCGCATGGCGCGCCGATGAGTCCTCCAAGCGCCGCTCAGCTCGGCGCGCCGCCGCCGTCGGCGCGGAAGCGCCACGCCGCCAAAATCTGCGCGCGGCGCGTCTACACCTGCTGCGTGCCGCCGACCACGTCGTGCACCGCCTCGCCGCCGAGCGGCGCTATCAGCCGGTCGTTGAGCTCGCGGTTGAGGTACGCAATCACCTGCTGGTCGCTCTGCAGCACGGCGCGGTTCTCCTCCAGCTTGCCGAGCGCCTCGCGCAGCCGCTCGTCCACGCCTTCCTTCTGCACCTGCAGCAGCGCGGCGCGGTCGCGCACGCGCACCACCTCCCGCTGCAGTTCGCCCATCTTCACGTCGCGCTCGCCCAGAACCTGCTCCTGCTTGCCAATCAGCTTGCTCTTGACGCGGCTCCGCGCGCGACTGGTTCGCAGCTCCTTCTGCAGCGTCTCAATGATGCCGTTGCCCTTCTCAATCTCGCTGCACGCCTCCTGCCGCTGCGCACTCACTGCCTGCACGCGTTGCTTCAGCGCCTCGATCTCAGCGCCCTTCTTGCCGTCGCTTTCCGTCAGCGCGCCCACCGCCGCTCGGAGCCGTTCGCACTCGGCGCCAAGCGCGCGGTGGCCGTCGTCCGAAGCCTCCAGCTCCCTGACGCGCTGGTCGCTGCGATCCAGCAGCTGCTGCAGCTGCTGGCAGCGCTGCGCGTCGCGCTCTCCCTCGCGCATCTTCTCCTCCGCGTCGGTGAGCAGCCGCTGCAACCGATCTGCGCGCGCGTTGGCGTCGTGCAGCTGCGCGTTGGCCTGCTCCAAGCTGGCGCCCAGCTCCTTCTCGCGCTGCGCGCTGAGCGTGGCGCCGCGCGCCAGCGTTGCCAGCGTGGACGCCAGCTGCTGGTTGGAGGCGTGCTGCATGACCAGCTCCATGTGCGTGATCACCTTGAAGGGCGCCACCTCCACAATGCGCAGCAGCGCCGTCGGCGGCGGCGGCGGCGGCGACTCCTCGTGCGCGCCCTCGCTCGGGGTGTGAAACTGCTCGTGGTGGTCGTGGTGGGGGTGGTCGTCGCCGCGCGCGCGCAGGTGCAGCTCGGCCGCGAAGGCGTCGTCCGCGACGACGCGCCGCAGCAGCCGCACCAGGTGCGCCGCAAACTGCGAGAAGTCGACGCGCAGCGACTGCGCGGCGCGCAGCGGCGGGTACGACGACGGCGTCTGCACGTGGCGCAGCAGCAGCAGCTCGGGCGACAGGTCCAGCAGCGTGAGCGTGAGCGCGGCGTCGCGCTCGCTCCACGACACGCTGGCGCGCAGCGACGTGCGCGCCGGCGGCGGCGCCGCCGCGCCGCGGTGCACCGCCAGCGGCAGCGCCTCGTCCAGCAGCGGCTCGCGCGCCATCGCTTTGGGTACGAAGCGCGGCGCGCGGCCGCCGCGCCGCGCTTTGTAAACTCTCCACAGCAGAAAGCGCTTTTGGCGCCAGCCGCGCGCGGCGCGATCGGCGCGCGACGTGGCCACGTCAGCGCGCGCGCGCGCAGAGAGAGATGCTCGCGCGGCGCGAGCATCTCTGCGCCGCGCGCGCGCGCGCGCCGCCGCCGCCCGCGGCCGCCCCGCGCCCACCAGCGCCCCGCCGCCAGGCCGCCCCGCCATGTCGGACGCCGTGCTCATCGACCTGCACCGTCCGCTGGCGCAGTACGCGTCGCCGTCGCCGCCGCCGCCGCCGCCGCGCCCGCACCCGTTCCGCCAGCACGCGCTGTGGGCCGCCGCCGCGCTCTTCTTCTCCGCGTACCTGGCGCTCGTGCTGTACCTCTTTCTCACCAGCGACGCCTTTCGCCACTTTGTGGTCGCGCGCGCCAACGCGCTCTTCGCCCTCCCCTACGTGCTCTCGCTGCTCGTCGTGCTGCTCTGCCTCGCGCCCTGCGCGCCCTCGCCGCCGCGCGCGCAGCTCGATGCCGTCATCACCACCCCCGCCGACTGCTGCCTCGTGCTGCTCGTGCTGCTCGAGTGGGCCACCTGCCTCGCGCTCGTGCTGGTCACCCTCATCGCCGTGCACGACCGCCTCAGCTACGTCAGCCCAGACGGGCTCATCGTGCCGGTCGTCGAGAGCGTGCCGCCAGACGCCAAGCCGGCCGACGGCATCTCCAGAAACGCGCTCATCGTGCTGCTCATCCCGCTCCTGCTCATGTACACCCTTTTCAACTTTTTGCTTCACTTCTTCTCCTGCGCACAGGCTGCGTGGCGCTCGCGTATGGGTTTAGACGATTCCGAAGTATGACTCGTCGCAGCTGCATTACTCTGCTTTACTCACCTCCCGTCCCGTTTTCGCTCTTTCGCTCCGTGTCCAGCTCCGTAACGGAGTCCTGCGTTTTAACTGATCAACTTTTTTTGTTTTTCCGTCGCCTCGGTTGCGAGCTACCCTACCCGGTTGAACGCCCATATTCGTCCGCACCCCACTACCCGTCTCTACTCGCTCGTGTATATGGCAATTGCTTTCGCGTACACCGCTCATTCTGCACACCTGCCCACCGCCCCACACACGCACTCGCACACGCACACGCACATGCAACACAAGCTGCGCCATCTCCAGCTCTATTTTCCATTTCCGCCGCGGTGCGAGAGCACAAACTTTGTGCGAACAACGACGCGCTGCGTCATGCATATCAACATTTACCACCTAAAAAGAGACGAGCAATATCATACTGCAATCTGTCGTCATCAAAGCTGCGCTTAACTGAACCACTCCAACACAGCTTGCGTCGTATTTGTCCACAACTTTCGAGCAAACTGCGATGCGTTAGCTTGTCTACGTTCAATCTATCACCATTCAACCTGCAACCTCAACGCTTACTGTGCTTTAGTCAAACCACAATTAACTATAACAGATACTCTACACAAGAGCGCATTTTCATGTTCCTCCATTGCTGTTAGACCACACTTCTACCACAGCGAGACGGCTCCTTCACTCCGTTTTGCTTCGCACGTGCTCCTGCGCAAACTGCTCCCTTACGTGTTCAGTTTGCTTCAATGCTCGCGCTATGTTCCTAGTCTCGGTTTCGGGATAAGATTGCCAAGATGTACAAAAACAGGTTCAACAGATCCAAGTACAGCATAATCGCGCCCATGATGGCGTCATCGGGACCAAGATGATGCATGATCATAGAAGCTGTTCATTTCAGAAAAACGCGCACGACATTACAATAAGAGAAATGGGTTAGAAACATTGTATATGGAAATAAAAACAACGCTCGCCTTTGCTTCGCCTTTGCTTCGTTTTGGTTTGCAGTTAACGTACTGTCATAGAGGATGTAAAGACTGAATAACAAAGCCCCTCCGTATGAAATGAGCATAGCCAAGAACGGGCTCTTGTTACCGGTGAAACCGATGAACAGGTTGACGATGGACGCGACCAGGAGGCCCATCAAAGCAGCGTACAAAGCCCCACCCATGAACGAGAAGTCCTTCTTGGATGCAAAGGCGTACAATGTAAGGCCAGAAAATACCGCCAATGTAATCACAAGGGCTTCAAGCACCAAACCCCCAAGACCAGATTGTTCATATTGGGCGCAAATGGAACCCACCAAGAACGATTCGAACGCAGTAAAAGCAGCCAACAGCTGCATATTGGTCGGATGCGAGTCTTTGAAAGCGAGCAGCGCGAACAGCGTACCAAAAGTACCTATCATGGAAACGACGGAAAGAAAACCATTAGCCTTGATTACAAACAAACGTAGCGGAGTAATGTACATAAAAGCTGCACATATCACGACGGTGAGAGCCAGCTGAGCCGCCAGAATGCCGTAAACCTTGCGAATAAAGCCGAGGCGAATGACAGGCTCACATGTCGCCACACTGGTACCGTACGCGAAGTCGTTTGCATAATCTTCTCTGAAACCAGACTTGTTCGCGCCCGAGAGCGCAGCTTTTGCTTCTCTGTTGACACTCAGAGACGCGTCGGCGGCACCGCGTGGCACGCCTCGCAAAGGTTCCATGTCGATGGAATCACGCGCAGCAGACATTGTGAACTCGCGGCCTGAAGAGCTGTAAATAGGACTGCAAGGGAAGGAAGAAAGCTTTGCAGACGGTTTCGATGACGGAATGGGTTTCTGGGGGAAGACGGAAAAGTGGGATAAGCAAGTAGGGTCCAACGGAGGTGCTTGGCAGCTCGGCCTCTGGTTGTACGCGTTTGCAGTTCGTTTTCAGCGGGTCTGTTCTGTGTTGCAATTCAACAGGGGCAATTACAACAGCAGGGAGCCTTAATTTTTTGTGCCAGCAGTGCAAATCCTCAATACTTCCAGAACAAGCGCTACGACAACTCTTTTGCTGCACCCTCATCATCATCCATCGTGGAACTCTTAGCACATCGTCATTGATCTCGGCCTACAAGACAAGGATCTCAACGCGATGAACACAGGAAAGCGGGCCTTCAGGTACCGTCAGCAGTACCTTCGGTAGCAAGACCATTTTCTGGTCAGGTATGAGCATGATTGACAGCGCAGTCTCTTATCCACGCGGGGCACATTATGGGTGGAAGTGAAAGAGTTGTCCGCTGTCAACGGGAGAAATATCGTTCGATCCAGCAAAGTTCTAAAGTCGTAACTAAGAGCAACTGCATTTCGCAGATTTCGAGACAGCTTCTGGTTTGACACTCTAGCAGCATTATGTTCAGGAGAGCTCATCAGTCTATTCGAAAGGAATGACCAAGGAAGTTTCTACTTGTGGTTACGAAATCTATAAGATGATCTTCCTCACGTAGATCCTCACGAGAAGTTTTCGAAGGAGCAGAATGCGCGTCATTGTGAAGTTTGAGGGGTGAGAGCGTTCGATCAATTGTCTCATTTTCATAATTAGACGTTTAGCTTCTGACAAGATAAGATAAGATAAGATAAGATAAGAGACCAACTCACAACATTTCCGTCCACACCACTACCTATCATCCACCAGGCAGGATTGCAACCAAGTTATACTCGGGGAGCGGGGTGAGCGCATCCCTTCCACAACTTCTTGCCCCGCTGAACGACCTCTCGCTTCTACCCACCACGACCACCTCGATTGCCCCGACCACCTCGACCCGCTCCTCGCCCACGTCCTCCTCGCGCTTCTCCTCCACGACCCCCACGGCGCCCGTCTTCCCCGGTGCTGCGCAGCTCTATCGCGGGCTCCTCCCTTTTGAAGGTATACGGACACCGTCTAACCATATCTCCAACCATATCCACCACCTCGTGCATTTCTGGAGTGGAAATGTTATGGTTGTCCCCGTATATCGCCCTGATATCCCGCTGCATCTCCGAAAGCCGTCTGAGACCTGCGATGTGTCTGCACCGCCATTCTTGGCTCTGCTCACGCAGTGTCTGCACGTTCGACTCCAGAGCCGTTGCGTACACCTTGCGACGGCGGCGGCTTTTCTCCGCCGATTGCCTGTTTCGCATCGCCCGGATGCGCTTCTTCTCCTGCCGTTCCTCAGCTGTTAATTCAAGCTGGGTTCCAAGAAAATCGCACACACGAAAGAAGGAAGAGAAAACAAGGAGTCAGACATCTAATCAGACCATAGAAAAAGCAATCGAAAACGACGGTCAGCGCTTGAGAAACTTACCTTCCTCTTCACGGATCTGCGTCCCGTGGGTGATTGCACCCCAGGGCTAGCAGCCACGGCCTCTGCAGCTGGTCCTTGGGCCACTTGGTTACATCCTGGGCCTCCATCCACACGCATCGCCGTGTTTGCGTTGTCGCTTGCGGGAATGGCCGAGTTCGGAACTGCAGGGACTCGATTTCCAACGAAGCCAGGTGCCGTCGCCCTGAACATTCCATTGCTGTTCGGCTGTCGAGGCGGCAGATTCGTGAAGGCGTCCAAAAGCTTGAGCAGGTCTTCGTGGCTTGAAGCTGTGCCCGGCTGCCTCGTCCTCATGCATAGATCTCGTTGAAGGTCTTCCAGATCATGGGGTGGGGCTGAGGGTACTGGAGCGGGCTGTCTGACCGAGGGAAGTGGGGTTGGGTAGCGCGGGGGCCGAAGTGGTTGGAAGTTCGGAACCGTGGGTCGCGGCATCTTGACGATTCGAACGCGGCCACCATTCTGCGTGAACACCGGCTTTCCAGCACCAACTTCTGACATCCTTTGGGCGATACGGTGGCATGCCTTCCCGGCCCTGTTTCTCGAGGCAATACCCTTCATCGGAGGTTTTTGGACTCCGAGGGCCTTCTCGCTTCCGGGCTTCGATTCTCCCTTGATGGGAGTTTCTCGTCGCTGAGTGCAGGGTGTCACAAGTGCACTCGGATTCATAGCCACGGGAGGCTGTACGGCGGAGGGGGCAGGGCCACATGGGATAACCCGCGAGGGCTGGACCGGAGGAGGAACCGAGCCTGGTTGTGGGGGTGTCGGGCGTAGTGGTGAAGGGGGAGGTCCTGGGCGTTGCGGCAAAGGTCTTGCGGGAGCAGCTAGCGGCAAACTTGCGGGGAATGAGAGAGGATTCCTGGCCGGCTTTTGAGGCGAAGAGATGAAGAAGTCGTCGACCTCGAACGGTGCCTGTCCTTCGCACAAGCTCGATGATGTTGCTTCCAATACGTTTCCAACGACATCATTCAGAGCTGCCGCGGGACACTGCGATGTATAGTGGGGGAATCTCACAGTGCCCACGGTCATCTTCTCATCCAGTGCACTCGGAAACTCAGGCAGAGGTCCAAGATTATTAACCTCCTGGACTTCCCCAACCTCCGCTTCGCTTGCTTGGCGAAATTCCAATTCCCTCCTGGTGGCAGAAGTTAAGTTGCCTTCCAGGTCCACCTGTACCGCTAGCTTCTCTTCCACTTCATACCTCCTGACGAACCGTGGCGAGCTTTGCTGATGCGTAAGGGGATGTTGGGGCTGAATGAGAAAGCCTTTCCCATCGTCCTTGCCACTTCCGTGAGCGGCGATCTCGCGTTGCGTGCTCACTTCTGTTTCTTCCGCCTTCGTTCCCTCACCTCCCTGAATAAGCCAATCAAACTCGTCTTGGCTGCCTGAATGGTTATCATCGGCTTTGTCAGCCTCTTCATCGGCGGAAGGGGGGGACTGAGGGGAGACGTCCACATCTTCGACTTCTTCGCCACCATTCGCATCGCCACCGTCATTGGGGGAAGAGCATCCACCTTCTTTCACTGCCTCTTTCAAACCAGAACGAGTCGTACCGCCTCTTGTATTACCTACGGCCTCTTCCTCCTCCGTGACCATCTCCGGTTCTTCTTCATCCCCGTTTCCTCGTCCGCCACGGTCTTCGTTCTCCTCGGCGCGGTTTCTTTCCTCGAGGGCGTCGTAGTTTGCTTCGCCCTGGTGCTCATCTCCAAGAGTGAGAGGTTGGGCCACCTGCAGCAACTCCTCTTCCGTTATGGGTTGGTGGGTACTGGGAGGAAACGAATCGTACTCCGGCTGCCCAATAGCATGTCGCAGGCGCTCGTACTCCTCGGCGAGGTCGTTCTCAAGGAAGCCTTTCATTCTGCCTTTTGCAATTGGTTGAACTTGAGAAATGAGTGAAAGGCCGAGTTGTCCTATCTCTTTCTTATCTTTCTGCCGCTGAAGCTTCTTCGTCGACTGATGGATGCGGCGAACATGTGAGGATTGCCGAGCAAGTCGCGCTTTATATACCCTACAAACGCGCAAGTTATGATACTGAAGTTCATCGTAAAGAAGGCCTCTCTTGAGAGCTCTTACCCTAGAGTTAATGCAATTTTTGCTCTCAAGCGTCCGGGAGAGTTTCACCTGTCCGAGTCGTCGAAAACATTTCGTACTCAGTGGGGAAGACATACGAAAGTGAGTTGTCAGGCACAAGATTGGTACAATTTCGGGCGGGTTTCTAAATCATTAGCGACGGAAGTCCCGGGAGTAGTGCACATCTGAAGGAAATGTTGGCGGGTTTGAAGAGTGGAAGGGAAAAGTAAAACAGATGTACGCAATGCAATGGTGACAAGTACGACGGACGGCCAAGATGTAACAGAATGTGAATCGATTTTGAAGCACTATAAGAACACAAGAGGAGAGGGTTGTGCATAACGGTTCATGTTTGAGAAACAACTTGGAGGTACAGAGCATCTATCGTCCCTCCTCGCTGATAACGTCGTATTGTAATAATTTTGGGAAGAGAGTTAGCTTCAAGCCTGAACGGACTTCGCAGCACCGTACGTACCTCTGGAACCATTTTGAGCTTTCGATTTTAAATATCCAAACCCACGGCGTGCTACTTTTGGCATCCCTTGAAGAATTTTGAACACGTTGAGGATGTATACGAACTCCGTAGCCCCTTCTGAATTTAAAATATATGCTTCTTACCTTCTTCACCAGAACATGGAGAATAAAGAGGACCCCCGGATATTTTCGACCATGCAGAAATAAGACAAGACTCATATGGACACAGAATCGGAAAGAATGACGAATGCACTCCAGAGACTCCGATATAAACGTGGTACGGAAACACAACTCGTTGTCACTTCGTTTCATCTGCATTAAAGGAGAGATCGAGAAAAACACCGGTCAGGAGGTGAATAAGAAGCAAAGCTTAACTTCCTGCAACAAGATTGAATCTATTTATTACTACTGTCCTTCGAAGCCATCAGAAGTTACCGCAAAAGAACGGTCTTGTGGAAGGCATGTGGGCTCTTTGTGTACAGGCTCATGAAAGAGACTGTTTACCTGGCGGAACGTGAATCTAGACCATCAAGCATCTTGAATGATATGCGCGTTCTAAACATAACAAGTATCAAGAACATGCACTCGCACTTTACATTCAGTATGGAAATCTGAAAGCGTTAAAGTGGTCCTCACTCAGCAAACGAATCCTACCCATGCACAGGAGGTGCAAAATACCCCTTTTTGATTCCCAGTCAATTCTTTAATGACAGAGCTACACAATGAAGATCGATTCATCGGCAATGACTACTACATCTCGTTCCTGAAGCTTATCCAATGCTTGGCGCACAGCCTCCTCTGTCATCGGGGCTCCATGCTCACCAGATGTCAGCAAACTAATCAACGAAGGTAGCTTCACAGTACTATCACGCCCTCGCAATTTGTTCAAGCCAATTTTAACTCGACCTACATCATCAGTTGCTTCGTTGGCACCCTCTTCATCGATTTGCGAACCCCCTTCTGCCTGAGCTGATTCAGGGAGGCTTGAACCTGTCGCAGAGGCTCTTTTGCTGGAACCGCCATTTGCCGCTCCACTATGGCGACTACGTCGTGAGTTTCGACGACTGCTAGGAGCTGGTGTGATTTCATCTTCGTCCTCTTCGGGGTTTGTTTCTCCGGTCTCCGGATTTTCACTTGTGCTCTGTCCATTAATCGCAAGCTCTTCTCCATCGTCCCCGTCGCCATCATCCGAGTCACTGCTGTCAGAGTCGTCACTGTCTTCATTCTGGCCTTTGTTTCGCTTCGAACGCCTCGATCGTTGACTCCGACGGAACACTCGTTCCGATTTGTCAGGTTCAGCTTGATTAAACAGAGCAAAGCGTAACACTTCGGCAGCCGCTCTAACATCTTCTGTACCCACCTTTTGTTTTTCGAGGCGCAACTTAGCATGTGCTGTTGCCAATCGGATTAGTGTCTCAAGGCTACGTGCAGTAATATGCTGGGTCTTTGAATACTCATCTTGCCGAAGTGATTGATACATTTTTGCAATCAACTCTGCAGCATCCTCCGTTAGCACAGGATTCATTCGATGCTTGACGTAGCTGATGTAGAGCTTGAGGAACTTAGATGACAGAATTCTGTTCTCGCTCTTGTTAGCCTGTCTTCTCGATCGTCTTCTTCCAGACCCACTTGAAGGGGCATATAAGGCAGAAGCAGCAGATTCATAAACGGGAGCAGGTTCAGAGCTGTGATCCGCCAAGTTTGCACCGGTATTGCGTCCTCGAACGGGTCCATCGGTAGCGTCATCTAAAGTCTCGGTTGTCCTTCTGAAGCGATGGCCCCGAAGGACATGGTCGGCAATCTGACGATCCCTTTCCTTGTCCGTGACATCAAGGACAATGAAAAGGAGATCAAAACGAGAGAGTAATGAGTCAGGAAGGGCAATGTTCTCATTCGGCATGCGAGTCTTGTCATATGAGCCATAGACTGGGTTGGCAGCGGCTACAACTGAACATCTTGCGTTCAAGCTTGCATGGATACCAGCTTTTGCTATGGTTACGGTTTGCTGTTCCATAACTTCATGGATGGCCACACGATCTTCGTCTGACATTTTGTCGAACTCATCAATACATACAACCCCACGATCTGCCAGCACCATAGCTCCAGCTTCAAGATGGCGGTCACCTGTGTCTTTGTCACTGGTGACGGCAGCTGTTAGACCAACTCCAGATGAACCCCGCCCCGTTGTTGACACAGCAAGAGGTGCAGTATTCATAATGAAGCGAAGCAACTGAGATTTCGCAGTTGAGGGGTCACCAACCATGAGAATGTTTAGGTCCCCACGCAGATGAGTACCGTTTTCCAAGTTTCGTTCCTTGCCACCAATCAAGAGCAAAAGCAATGCCTTCTTGATATAATCGTGGCCGCAAATACTTGGGGCTATAGACTTCGACATCCTGTTGAGAACATTGCCCTTTTTGGCATAGTCACGGAAGTTCATGATGTCGCCTTCATTGATCGAAGCATCGACCGTGACTCTTCCTTCCGCCCCGGACAAAAGAGTGATATGGTTTGCCACTACAAACGTTGAAAACAGGCCACTGGAACCTGCCGCTACTGCACCACCTACGGCGCGGAATATACCAGAAATGCTGACTCGGTCACCAGGCTTGCATATATCACACAAGTCTCCCTCGATGAGAACATCAACGCTCCTCGGTAGCTGGCCAGGAGGACTCGTCTCAGGCAATTCCTGAATGGTAATTCTCTGAGAATCTCTATACCAACACTTTCCGAACTCTGTCTCCAAGGGATTTCCTTCCTCATCCTTCGTTGGGTAAGAACTTCCAGGCATCCCAGAGTTTTGAGTGAATACAGCCAGAGAGCTCACACTCGCATTGTCGCGATAAGTTTTCTCATGGAACTTTTTTGTAATTGGGCAGTAGTGCACGGACAGGACAAGTCTGGGACGGACAACAGAAGCCCGGGTAACAATTCCCTCCACGTTCACAACGCCTCCGACGAGATTGGCCTTAAGACCTCTTGGAGACACTCTTCGCGAACCAAAAGAACCCTGGAGTCCAATGCGATACTCTGCTAACTTACGTTTGTCCAACGTTAGCTCCTGACGAATGCCGGTAATAAGATCTTGCATTGCCCGTTCGAAAACAGGGAGGAATTCTACGGGTCTAACAAGAAGCTGAGCAGTGAGCTCTGGGTCAAAGTCTCGCAAGTCATCAATAGAGACCACGAGACGTTTCGGCATTTCGTCGGCTGTGAGCGTCGCCTGATCTGGTGGGGTAACCATTTCCTTGATACGATTAGCGAGAATTCCATGCTGGTTATCTGCGTCAAGAAAATCAGTGAAGCGTCGCATGAGCTCGGCTTGTCGATTGCCGACAGGAGTCGTTGGATCAATTCCAGTAGCCATGACGCGGGTCTGTATGGTGCGCAAGGGAAAGGAAAGCTTGGAATAACCGGATGAACTGTAACGAAGATAAGAAGCAGAGCATATATGAAGTTAGCGGCTGGGGTGATAATGTTCGGGTGATGTTTCCAATGGAGTTGATATCACTACTTCGAAAGGCGGGAGACCTTGTCCCAAGAGAGCTGCAGTATTAGCCATAAGACGAACTTTTCCCGCCAAATTTCGCAGACCGATAAGGACAGCATCCACATGAGGAGAGTTAGACCAGTTATGGGATGCCACGTGGACACGGACCTCTCGAAAGGCCTCAAGAAAGAGTTATTCCCGCCAATTTGTGGGTAACACCGCAGCCCATGGCCCAATGTAGAAGGCGGGGTTCGTTGTCGTCATTGCTGCAATGGACCCGTTACCGTGAGTCTCAATCACATCGGGTTCGAACTTTGAAGCCGTTTACCGCTGTCAAAAGTTACGAAGGTTGAACTTAAAGGAGTTCAGGGAGTTCAAAGTGGTCATCTGCCTGTTCTCTATTCGCCACCTCTACTCACTGCTCATCCCTGTCGGCAAAGGCTTCTTCTGCAAGCGCCGTGAACTCCACTACTCTTTTCCAGGTCGTTAAGAACAGTCGAACTCCACAGTTCTAAATCAAACTGCTCTGCAATGGTCGGCATAAATACCAACTTCACAAAGGACCCTGTAGACAGCGCGCATGCCCTTATCAAGCAGCCTGGTGCCCAGCTCGAAAACGTGCTGTCAACTCTTGTACCACCTCCGCTGGAGTACATCCCATATGTGGATGATCCACGTGCAAAGATAGGAACATGGGTACGTTTCGATGCCATGGTTCAAGATATCTGGGATTCTGAATTGTTCGTCACATCCTCACCCGACGGACACTCTGGTTTGCTTGTAGAGAATGCCGCTGCATCCAACCATCCCGCCGCCGAATTGTGTGAAAGACTTCCGGTGTACCTTGTTTCGCTCCCAGGTCAGACAAGATGGACGAAGCCGGACCCTTTTCGCTCACTTTCAGCGCGTCAAGTTCCCAAAGAGACCGGAGGCCAGAAGCGGCCTCGAGAATCGGATGCACAGATGTCTGATGAGCCACACCAAGAGAGTTGTACCAAACCGTCTGTCTCCGCGTGTTCAACTTTAGAGGCGCAGGCAACCTCCAAGCGGCAGTGTACTGACGGCGCATCTGGGTCTGTTTCAATTCCATCTATGGGTCTCAACCTGCCGGTACATAATCAGACCGGTGCAACTGCAATCGTGGCCAAACTGTACGACGCGAATAAAGCCCGAGACCTAAAGATAAACACGATGGTACAAGTGGTTGGCGTGCTTCACGATGGTTTGGAATTCGCGATGAATGATAGTATGGATCAGAGTGATCCACTGCAAACCGAAGTTCTTGCCCGTAACCCTCGTAACGTCAAACGCCTTCACGCAGTGCAGTGGAGGGAAATGCAACCATGGGAACTTAATCCTCTAACCAAGGCACTGGGTACGAATGGAATCATGGAAGCGAAGAAAGAAGCGAAGAGTCTGGCAGGTGGTCTTCGAGAAATGCTCGTGCGCTATTTCGCATCTGTTCTCTACAATGATACTCTCGCTGCAGAATATTTGCTCATGTGCCTTTTGTCGAGACCAATACGTACAAACGGTGGTAGTGTTCTTGGCAAGCTTTCGGTCAATCTGGTACTACCAAATGATTCTTCGTACGAAAAGAGTCAAGAGATTGGTGCAGCTATAAGGAATTTGTGCCCTAGTGTGGTTGATATTGACATCAACATATCTTCCTTGAACGCAACAGAGGTCTTCCCAAGGAAGGATTACGATATGAATAGACTGAAAGCCGGTGCACTTCAGATGCCTAGTGGAACTTGTCTAATTGTCAACGAGAGCAAAATGACCAACGGTCAATTGGCGGAACGAGGAGTGAAGAATATTAGAGCTTTAACTTCCGTGTCGCAGCGATGCAGTATGCCGATTGATTTTGTGTACTATGAATCTGAAGTTGGGATTGATTGCTGTTCCGTTTTGGTATCCAAAGGAGGCAAATCTGTTGTTTCGGCCGATGTCATAGTCAGGGTGAAACCTGACAGCGGACTCGAGCTCCAAGGATGGAAGACTTATTCTTCAGATTTATTAAGAAAGTTGCGACTAGCAATGGCGCTGTTTGCTGAAGATGGCGAGTTTGATATATCCACTGAAGCAACCCAAGATGTGGAGAAGGTTTACGTGGAGGCGAGACGACGAGGTGAGGCCAAAGATGGTCAAGAAACTCTACAAAAGTGGTTGAGCGTAGCCCGATGTTGCGCGCGGACGCATGGAGAGAGCGTGTTGAGCATAGATAGATGGCGATATGCTGTGGACCTCGAGCGCCAACGGGAACAACGTTAGGCGCATTGGAGCGTGATTCATGTCTCTAGGGGGAATGGCGTTGAAGTCGTTCATGAATCTATACTGATCCAATGAGTATGCGTGGCCTGTTGAACTAGCTAAGCATAATAGTCTCAGGCCTTGCGTTATATTCCGTATCTGCATTGTAAAGAAAAAACTTGAAAGTTAGACGAATCGATCCCATAAAGCCGGTTTGCCTCCGATACGTCTGATACTCTTGGTACCGTGTATGATATCTGGCGGCCTCTCCTGAATACTGAAATAGATACATAAAATTACGCTCTGAGATTCCCTTGAGACAGTCTACTCGTTTACCATCGGATATCGTATGCTAACCTTCCTTAGCTAGGTTCATCATGATACGATAGATGAGATCAGGTGCCTTTGGCCTTCGAAGGTACAACGAACCGAACTGTAAGCACCACGTCGTTCAACAAAATGCGGAATTGGCTACTCAACCAATCAAACCGATCCGGACCCCTTCGACGAACCGCAAGTTCTGCCGACCGATGTGAGCTGCGCATCTGAGCTCAGCTGCCGCCCTCAATCATGCAATGCCGTGCTCCAGCACGCGCCGCATCTGTCTCCCTCAGCAACAAAGTCGCGCAACGTCTTTCTGCTAATCCTTCATTGCATCTTCAACGCATTATTTCTGCATTCATGGGGCCCAACTGCCAGACAGGATTCGTCACGCCGTCCCTGTGGAGCTCCAGCTCCAGCTCCAGATGTGCATCACAGGCATCTGTCTCGTCTGCTGTTAAATCTACTTTGCGGAACTCTTCGTTCACCTCTTCAAATCCATTTCGAGCACGTGCTTTATTCGCCAGACCCGAACGCCTCGTTCCGTTCCGCTGTTGTGCGTCATCGAACGGAGCACCGCAGTCATCGTTTGCATCGACCGAGTCCGAACCCGCCGTGGGTTATGATTTCCGTTCTTTTGAAACAAAGTGGCAAGCGATATGGGCAGCGCGTGGGGATTTTTCAGTCCCCAATCTTCCCGAGCTCGATACATCCAAGCCCAAGTATTATGTACTTGATATGTTTCCGTATCCCTCAGGCGCTGGACTACACGTTGGTCATCCAGAAGGTTATACAGCGACGGATATCCTGGCTCGTTTTAAACGAAAACAGGGATTCAATGTTCTACATCCAATGGGTTGGGATTCGTTTGGACTACCGGCTGAACAATACGCGCTTACAACTGGAACGCACCCTGCCGTGACTACCGAAAACAACATCAACCGGTTTAGAGAACAACTGCAGTCTCTTGGGTTCAGCTATGATTGGGGTCGCGAAGTCAGGACTACAGACCCTAACTACTACAAATGGACGCAATGGATATTTCTAAAGCTATGGGAAAAAGGTCTCGCGTACCAAGACAACAAGCCTGTAAACTGGTGTCCAGCCCTGGGTACTGTTCTTGCCAACGAAGAAGTTATCGACGGTTTGTCAGAAAGAGGAAATCACCCTGTGGAGCGACGACAAATGAAACAATGGGTCCTCAAAATCACTGAGTATGCGGATCGTCTACTTGAGGACTTGGATTTGCTTGATTGGCCAGAGAATGTCAAAGATATGCAGCGGAACTGGATCGGGAAAAGCACCGGAGCTGAACTCGCGTTTCAAGTTGTACATCCTGAAAACCCAGATTTGAAAAAGGAAATATCAGTGTACACAACAAGACCGGAGACTATATGCGGCGCGTCGTATGTGGTTGTTGCACCTGAATGGGATGGTATCGATGATATTGTATCCTGCTCACAACGAACAAAAGTCGAAGACTACGTTGAAAAAGCAAAGCGAAAGAGCGACCGCGAGCGAACTGGAGAAGGTTTGTCAAAGGAGAAAACAGGCGTTTGGACGGGATGTTTCGCGAAGAACCCTATAAATGGGGAAGATGTGCAAGTATGGGTTGGGGACTACGTACTTGGAGGCTACGGTACTGGGGCCGTGATGGCTGTTCCTGCCCATGACGCACGCGATTATGAGTTTGCAACGACGTTCTCACTGCCTGTGAAGCAGGTTATTGAAGGTGACATATCCAAAACTGCCTTCACTGGGGAAGGAAAAGTCATGAACTGGGAAAATGCGGCTGGAATAGATCTCGACGGAGTCACCTCTTCGGAAGCCAAGGAGCGCCTGATTGAACATCTTGAGACGGCAAAACTTGGGAAGAAGAGAGTTAATTACAAACTAAGAGACTGGTTGTTCTCGAGACAACGGTACTGGGGTGAACCCTTCCCAATAGTCTTTGTGGATGGGGAAGCCCGGGGCGTCGATGAGTCAGAGCTTCCGGTAACGCTTCCAGACGTCGAATCATATACCCCGTCCGGCACAGGCGATTCGCCTTTGTCCGTTGTGGAGGACTGGGTTAACACTGTGGACACGAAATCAGGAGCCCCAGCTTTACGTGAAACGAATACCATGCCGCAGTGGGCTGGTTCTTGCTGGTACTATCTTCGCTTCATCGACCCAGAAAATCCCGGCGCTCCTGTTGATCCCAGTCTCGAGCAGTACTGGATGCCGGTTGATATGTACATTGGGGGTGTAGAGCATGCTGTTCTGCATCTCCTATACGCTCGATTTTGGCATAAGGTTCTCTATGACATTGGTGTGGTATCAACCAAAGAGCCATTTCGGCGACTTGTGAATCAAGGTATGATTCTTGGTGAGCTGGAGCACACCGGATACAAGACTGAAAAGGGTGAATGGATCTCGGCAAAGTTCGTCGATCCCTCTGGAAATGTTCATATCAAGACTGGTCATAGCCTTAAAGCGGTGAAAGTAGCAGCCGAAAACTTGGAGAAGAAGGGAGAGTTTATGGTGCTGAAGGAAAATCCGTCTATCCGAGTGTTTTCTCGAGCTCATAAGATGTCGAAGAGCAGGGGGAATGTCGTTAATCCGGATGCAATCATCAATACCTTTGGTGCGGATGCGCTAAGGTGTTATCTCATGTTCATGGGCCCACTTGAGCAAGTAAAACCGTGGGGAACAAAGGGTGTACAGGGCATGTCAAGGTTCTTGGCTCGAGCTTGGAGACTTCTTGTCGCTCCTGATACGAACAACCTGTGTGAGGCGTTCAACGACCAAGAAGCAACAGCGGAACAACGTAAAATTTTGCATCAGACTATCAAGAAAGTCACGGACGACACAGAAGGACTACGATTCAATACTGCCATTGCGGCAATGATGGAATTTGTCAATGCAGCAACTAAATGGAAGTCGAGACCAAGGGAGATAATGCTCCCATTCATTTCCATGTTATCGGCATATGCACCACATATTTCGGAAGAAATGTGGGAGAAGATTGGCGAAAAAAGCATTCTCTCTCACGCAGAATGGCCACTTTATAATGAAAAGTATGACATGGAGGAAAACAAAACTATTGTCGTTCAAGTGAACGGAAAAGTAAGAACTCGAATCGAAGTGCCATCTTCGGCGACGAAAGCGTTCATCCTGGACGCAGCAATGGATATGAAGCAAGTACAGAAGCATCTCGAAGGAATGACCATAAGAAAACAAATTTATGTTCCTGACAAGCTAGTCAATCTTGTCGCTTCAAGATAGCAAGAGGTATATGCGTTGACATCAACAGGAGGACATCTTTTGTACATAATGGGGATGTTTCGACTTCTGAACTACCATACCTATGAATGCTGATTTTGATATGCCTCTTCAGGATGGTGTGTATCCGTCCGAATCGTATTCCCATCGGAGGTTCCTCCATTCGTTTTGAGTGCCTTACTATTAAAACCCCTATCCAAACTGCTTCGTTTCAACTCAGCTGCGGTAGCGGCTCTCGAGGGACAAGAGGGCTGTCCAATATAACGTGCCGATCACACTTCCTCGGTGGATCATGGCCCTGTGCAAACGATCGACATTGCATCCATCTCGAGTGCCAGTTGGTGTATATTAGAGTGTAGGGCACCGATAGTGCGCTCACGACATACACACATTCGATTGTTTGGATGAGGCAGTTTGACAAGAGGAATGGTACGGATACTATATATTCTCTGGTACTGCCGCAAGCATTTGAGCTCCTATAACGTTGCCGTCCTCTAACTTGTTCGTGGACGACTTGATGGCGTAATCGGACTACCGAGTTCTTCCCTTCTTCTTTTGCCAAGCACGTGGTCGATTGCAGCTATTCTATCGCTCCGCCGTTCCTTCCATCTTCTTGTGGCGACAACCATGGCGTGTGCCTCTTGGAACAGTTCACATTCAAGCCAGTCAAGGCCTTTCATTGCCATAGCCCCTTTGTCTCCCGAAAAGGCAGCGGAGTCAGCAGTTCCCCAACAGCGAGCTGCAAACGCTCGGACGAGCGCACCCGGCAAAGCCACATCAACAATCAGCTTAGCGAGGCGAACACCCAGAGCGAAGTACGAGCTACACTTTGCGGCCAGATCTACGGAACGTGGGTCGGCGCGCAACGCTTGTCTTGCCTGCTTCCCATAGCATCTTGGGAGCTCCAGCGTCACGAAGTTCCGGGTTAGAAGACTTTCGGAGAGCCAGAAAGGCAATGGCACTCGCATATCCTTCGGCATATCTTTGTCAATGTTCGGGTTTTCCTCCAGTTCTTCCGGGGTTCGGTGGGAAGCGTTCCATTCGGAGACACCCATGGGGTCAAGGAAGCTGATGTTGTACCCCTGGTGAAGGAAGGTTGTGAAGATGCGATGGTCACCAGCAAGAATGTCGTCGATGGAAAAGTAGTCCTCCATGCTACGATACGTTCAAGTCGGAAAAGCACCGATAGGAAAAAGCCGGAAGGATTGCGAGGAGCCACAACGAAGGTGGAAGAGGGAGAGCGGAGGTGCGCGTCGAGAAGAGAACTGACTGGGAGAGCAATGTGATGAAGGATCTATATGTGGTGGGAACTGCATGGCACTTTCTCTATTTGGATGCGCATGGCATTTCGTTTGGGGCGCCAAAACTGCACGCGCCATTTCTTGCATTTAAAATTTTGGCGCGGCACCGTGCACGAAATTGATCCCGTCCAATGCAGAAAGCCTCCGTCCCGTGGCGCCAAAACGAAGTGCATCTTCATCCATCGCCACTCGTGCCACTGTAGCCAACGTAGATGTTTTACGAAGATCCCACTCACGTCAACCTCCAGGCTGTGGCCCGTTCAGCTTTGCACTTATGTTCTCCAGCATTAGATTCATCTTCGCAAGAATGTTGTTAGTTACGAGCATGCTTTCGCGAACTTCTCGTTTCACAATTTCATTGATATCTTCCTTGGATAAATGCTTCGCATCCTTCTCAGAACTTTTCGACATCTCTGCGGTAAGCGATTTGGCGATTAAGCCGAGGTGTCTGCTCATCTGGCCTACGTAGTTCACGAGCAACTCCTCACTTGACAGTTTTACAGCTGCCCCATGTACACCTTTCTTCCGCTTCTTAGCACGTGGCAGCATGACTTCAGCGTCTTCAATGTCTGAATCGGGTTTCGTGGCATCGCACCCTTCGTCATGTTTAGGTTTCAGGCGACTGTTCTGTCCGTCATCTCCACCTTCGTGTTCCATCATCATGGAAGCATATTTGTTGTGGATGGTGCGGGCAATGCCTTTTGCCCGACGAATAGTCTCCGGACACGCCGGGTCACATGCTTTAATCTTCGTATTTGCCAACTTATCAAACTTGTTGCGCAGCGATATCTGCTCCCTGTGCGGTCGTTCATTCTCTAAAGCCCATTCAGAAAACCTAAGCGCAACAAATGCCCAATTTCCAGCTCCCGTTGGCTCGATCTCTTCCACTATGGTGAGCAGTGCTGCCACATCTTCCGCCGAATAATTTGGTGCTCCAGCACGAGACTTTCTCTCCTTGCAATCCTTTGGCTTCGGACTTGAATCCTTGGATGGAAGAATGGGCTGAGGCTGTGGGACGTCTGGGTAAGGAAGGGGAATGATAGCAACGGGCGGGGCCGGGCGGCATGCTATGGGGCGACATGTGCGTTGTATCGGAGTGGCAGCTTGTTGCGGAGGCCCAGCTCGTTGGCTGGGGCTCTTGGCGTTTGAGAGGTTCGACGCATCCATAGACTCTGTCGTTATTACGTACGGGAGAGCGGCGCGAGAGTCGCGAGGCGAATGCAGTGGCGAACGAAGTGCGGAAGTGGTCCTGTGCTGCTAATACACTTGGGACATCGCAACTCTTTGTGGCGGTTTGACGATTTGGGCTAGCCAAACTTACCTGTTCCTAACGGTGATTCTTGCATTTGCTACCTTCGTATCTAGTTATGAAGTGCGGTTGGGCACGCTTTTTTGCCCTCGGCCACGTGTGCACTTCACATTAATTCGCGAAGCTTCTGCAGGCCCTGCCAACGTCCATCTTGGATCATCGACATTGACATCTTGGGTCCGTCACGGACCGCCCACCATGGGCCGTCCTGATCCGGCTCATGCGACATGCGACATGCAATGGGCCCTGAGAACCTTTTCAAGGCTCAAGAAAGCTCTGGATTTTGGAAGTGTGAAACACCGTTGCGTTCTTTCGTTGAATTGTTCACCCTCACATTACAGGGACATGGACATAATGTAGCACAACAACACGTATCGTCGAAGGAACATATCTAACTGTCGAGCAAAGATTCTGAACCTGATACATCTACCACGCGCCGTTGACAACAAGAGCAAACAGTTTGTGATACTGCTCACTATACTCCTGTTCGCAATACAAATATTGTCAAGTTAGTCATCTCTGTTTACAAACTGGAGGAGTTTGGTAGCCTCCACGAATAGAGTTGCATATGGAAACCATACAGATTGTGGTAGCTATCGTCTACACACAGCGGTGACTGCGTTCTTCATTTCGTTCGTCATGAAATCGGAGAAGACTTTTCGCTACTGTGTATGCTGAAATGCATTGATGATCCACCACTAAGAGGACCTTCGTCCATGTCAAATAGAGATTCGGCATGTCCAATGAAGCACCAGCCAACCCCGTCTCCGTCTATGTTCATCTTGGAACGCAAATTCTGAGTCCAACTGCTTTTCTCATTCAGCTTTGTTCGATCCTCTTCCGTGCTCGCAAATCGGAACTTCTTCGATGAGTTCATGAAGAAATCTGAAGTTCCAGCCGCATACTTCAACCTCCCATCTTCTTTGAGAGTACAGCAAAGATAGTTTTCGACGACAAGTTGCGAGCGTTCCAGCCTCTTCGCAACATCCTCCGGGTTTCCCAGAAAGCGAAGAAATTCCGGGCCATCTTTTCGCCTGCGCTTCGTTGAGATTCCAGATGCTTCGTTTTCGGACCGCCTTCGTTTCTTGCTGGTTCCGCTTTCTTCTCTCTCATCCACCACCTCTTCATTCTCACCCTCATCGTCAATTCTCTGATGCCGCCTGCGGTGGCCAAAGGAGCTACAGAATTCTAAAAACTCATCCCTTAGCCTAATTTCCTTCTCAATAGACATCATGCCGGCCTCATCAGTTGTATGACCAACCACACTTATTTTCATATGCCTTGCTTCCTTTTCACCATCCACTACCTGGAATCTCATCAAGGTTGACCCAGGATCACGACTTTCAACAATGTGCCTGCATACCGCAACAGATTGTATCGCGTCACAACCCTCTTCATCTAGCTTGCCGTGGTTCCTTGTGCATCGTTCAAGTAGTGATTGAGTCTTCATGAACATCTCACAAAATGGCCGTGACCGACTTTCCTTTTGATAAACCGTTTCAATTCCCTTTACAAGCTTCTGAAAGGCCTTGTCAATCGTGAACAGACAATATGAATCAGACCCCAACAACACACGAAGCTTGTCTTCAAACTTCGCCCCCTCAAGCTTACCCTTTGCGAACGCTTTCGTATGACCCACAAAGGTTTCGAAAATCTCCTCCGGGCTCTCAGTTTCAGGGCCCAGCCTGAATTTGTTATCAATCTCTGCGCCATTTAATCCCTTTGTTATATGCCAGGGTTCGGATTCAATATCTAGAGAGTGCGTCCGTATTGAAAGCCTCTTTCTCCCCTCTTCGTTCAGTGCCTGTCTCCATTCCCTGTCCACCACTTGCTCTTGAGCTAAGGTTCTCGCAGTTTCAATTCTCTCATAAATGAAGTGGTACAACCTAAACATTAGATACACGGCTTCGTCTCCATACAGTGTTGAAACTCTCGTGGGAACTTTCTCGGAGCCCTTACTCTCCCCATCAATTGGCAAGATGTCAAAGAATGTATGAATCAAACCACGAAATTCTGCAACATGTCCGTTCCAGTTCTCCTCCACAATATAGGTGATGATATCAAACACAACGTCATGAATCTCTCTAGCTTCGAAAGGCAATTCTAACACGCGGGGCGCGTCTGGTGATCTCTTGGCTGCCACTGCCACAGCTTCAAGAGCATGGCTCCGGTGATTTGATCCACCACCGCCGTTCTCCACATGATATCCTCGGGTTCTTGTTACTTCGGCGTCACGGGCAGCAACACTTCCGACGGGATCAAGAATATCAGACAGTAAGCTCTTAGCACTCAGATCTTTCTTGTCGACAGCCTTGAAACACAGGCTGCGATGATCCAAGCTGCGATGGAAGTTCCTCTCACCAACCTCCCTCCAGACGCGATTCATCTCCATTCGCGCTCGTCTCCAAGAAATATCTTTTTCTTTCAAGCGCTTTAGAACGACTGGCACAGCAAGAAAAGGATTGAGCTTGACCTGTGACACAACCTCGGGACCACTTTCTCCGTAAATACGCTGAATTGCATTGAAGTGGATGGGAGAAAGAGCGTTGGGAGCAAGGGCATGGCGTTTCTTATCGCCTTCTTGCAAGGTAGAAATCGTGGCTTCAATAGTTTCTAGCTTCATTATAGTCGCAGCGTTAGTTTCGATAACGAGGTCAAGTTCGTAGCGATCATCTTCACAACGGAATAGATTATCTTCGCTCTGGTTCTTTCGCATGAATTTAAACGAATAATCCTCTGAACCGCGGGTCACATTAATCCACGTATCGTTTAAAGTTCGACGCTCATACATCGATCTCCCCGTATACTCGAGCGCGGGACAGTCAGGGGGAATGCGCCGGTATGAGCCGCGCAGCTCCACACCATGCTCTATTGCAATTTCGGTCATTGAATGCGACTTGAAGAAGTTTAACCGTTCCTGATCTGGAGGTGACGGTTCACCTTCGAAGGATATGGAAGAGGAAATGTTTTCATTATCAAACACAGTCGCCCCGCTGTTCGCCATTTGCTCCAAGTAATCGAGGAAGTCATTGTACGCCTCTAGATCATCGCGAAGAATCTCAGAGGTAAGGTACAGAAGTTCTTCGCGCGTAACAATCTGCTGTGAGAACAGACTGAGACACTTGATGAACTCAGTATACAAATGTAATTTGGAGGGACCAAGTCTGGTCTTGAGTTCATCAAAGAACTTCATATCACGTGGTCGGTGTCGACTCTTTGAAACGCCATTCGAAGTGTGACGCCTTGGTGGAGCTGAATGTGCGGCAGACTTCTCTGTTGGACCCCCCCTTCCACCATGGGGAACAGGCCTGCTTCGCACTGGTTTTGAGTCAGAGAGGCCAGTGATTGCAATAGACGGCAAGAATTCCTTGAACTGGGCAAGCAAATCCTTGTGCGGACCAAACAAACTCGCAACTGTCTCGAACACCTCTCTTATGCTGGTCTGCTCCGACCGAAAGCGGGTCAACGTTTCAAGAAACTCTTCATAGGTCTTCGGGGTGTCAGCAAACCTTTCCTTGATAGAGGTCACGAACCCTATCGCCCTCTCAAACTCCATGGCACGCGCTTGCGTCTCCTCCTGCTTTGGTCTACTTGTTCTCGGCATGCCTGAAGTCTGTGGTGCTCGCATATCCTCTTCGACCTTTGCAAGTGGACGCCGCGAACCGAATCCCTTCCCAGGTGGTCCAGAATACTTGTCTTCGGAGGGCAGAGACTGAGTTCCTAAGTGCTGCTTTTCGTCGTGGTCGAAAGAAGTCGCTGGGTGCTGCGGATGTAGGGATTGCGGATGGTCAGCACCTGCAGACTGAAGGTGCTGAGCATTTAGAGCGGTACCTGGGGTACTACTTGAGGTGTGGTGCGGCTTCTTTGAATCTCTTCGCTTCGGACTGAGTGCTACAGAAGAGGCAGTAGCATTTGAGTTAGCAGCGTTTTGTTTCTTTTTGGAATTAGATCGGGATGTAGAGTTTTTCGACGGAACTTTGCGCGCCGGTGGTAATTCACTGAAGCCCCCAGGCCCTTCAAAACCTGTCATGAGCACTCCGCTTGATCCCTCAGTCACGCAAATGTTGTACCCTGGGGGAAGAAAAGTGTTGAAGCCCAGAATAAGTTCTTTGTGACCACGAAATAATTCGGCGACGCGATGTATAACCTGTTTCGTATCAATAGATTGCGCTTTAAACTCCTTCATGATATCAAGAAACTGGTTGTACACACTGATTTGGTCCGAAAACTGACTCTTGACCTTCTCCAAATACGCTAGTGCGTCCTCGACTTTCAACTCGCGACGCTGTGTATTCACACTCTCCTCGTTTCCTTGCTGTGGCGCCGAAAGGGGCTGTTGTGGCGGAGGCGGTTGTGACGGAGGCAGTTGTTGTTGAGTTGGACGGTCTCTATCGCCATCACGATGCGATGGCCTCTTCCTCTGATCACTGGCGGACGAGAGCGGAATAGAAGCAACGTGTTTGGCTTCATTCGTTGCCGGGGGTGGTGTGGAAGGTGTCATTTGCGGCGACGACTCATCACGCGACGACGGCGGCTGTGCTGTCGCAGTTCCTGATGCCCTCGGTGCTCCTCCAACGTTGCTCAACGTAGGACTCATATTCTGCTTGAGCGTAGAAGCGGATTGTGTAATCTGATGCACAGGAGATTGCGTACGTTGATGCATGTTGGGTGTGGGACCGGTTGGCGGATGAGCATCATGCACATGCTGTTGAGGCTCTGACGGAGGCATCATCGGCGGAGGCTGTAACCTCTGCTGGTATGGATACGATTGCGCCTCATTCATAGGATGACTGGGTTGCGAGCGCGGAGGTTGTTGCTGGTCAACACGTTGTGGTTGGTGTGGCAGCCTGGGCGCTCCGTGCGGTGGCGTACCAGGTGGTGGAAGGAATCGAACATTCGGCCAGTTGTTGCGTGGATGCGGCTTTGTGGGATCGGGATTGGCAGACGGATGTGTTCGCGGCGGTGGATGGCGCTCGTACTGTGCGAGGGCTTGAGGGTGGTGTGCATGCCAGTGCGGGTCGTGCTGATACGACGGATGGTCGGCGACGGGGTTCGAAGGCAGCACATGCGGAGGCGGTGGTCGGTGGGGTAGTGGCGGCATCATATGCGGCTGTAAATGCCAATGCGACTTGTTGTGTGGAAGGTGCAGCGGCATCGCGGGTGGTTGCGCGTAGCCGTCGTGCGGTATTGAACGAGGCGGCACGTGTTGCGGTTGATGTGGAGGGTTCGGCTGTACGAGCGCCTTTGTTGCTGGGAGTTGCTGCGGAGGCGACTGGGCAGGTTGACGCGACGGTGACCGGAGAGCATCGGGAGGCGGCGGCGGCAACGAGCCGTGCGGTGGGCGCAGAGACATGGCCGCGTCGTGGGGCGGCAAAGGTGCGAGCGGTGGCGGCTGCTGCTTGTGCATGTCGCGCGTTGCTGCGGGCTGCTGTTGCGGCGGAGGAGACGGTTGACGTAGTGGCTTTCGGTGATCGGGAGGCGCGTGACGCGCAGGCGACTGGCGATCATGCTGCGACTGTTGGGCCGCAGATGAGGACTCGACCGGTGCGGCGGACTGAGCATGCGGCTGTGCGCCTTCGGGCGCGTCTGTGGGCGCGGCGTGGAGGCGACGGGGCGGCACGTTTTGCTGCGAAGTGCTGCTGAGTACGGGCAGCATGACGGGGGAAGCGGCTCGCTCCACCAGCCGTGGCTGTACGGCGTGCTGCGGGAGGTGGTAGACGTCGAAGTGTGGAGGCGGAAGCGATCGCGCGTCGTGCGGCAGAGGGCGGCCGTACGACATGTGGGGCGGCGGTGGAGGCGGCATGCGCGCGCGCGGTGGCGGTGGAGCGGCGCCATCGGCGACGAGGGGGGATATGGAGACGCGGAGCGGGTGTTGGTACAGGGGGGCAGGATCGACGGCAATGCGCGAGGGCGGCGGAGACGGGCGGCGCGGCGGCGCGTGCTGGAAGGGCGGCAACGTCTGCATGACGGCAGACGCCCTGGAAGACGGCAGCAGCACCGCGCGCGGCAGCGGCGGCGGCGGCGCGCCTAGCGGCGGCGGCGGCGGCGACGCATGCAGCGAACGTAGCGGCGACGGCGCGGCAGCACGTCGCGGCGGCGGCGGCGCGGGCGCGGCGGAGACGGCGCCACGCTTGGGCTCCACGGGCGTGCGCAGCACGGCGCCAAACGTCTCGAGCGAGCGCGGCGGCGAGCGCTGCGGCGACGAGCGCGGCGGCGAATGCATCAGGCGCGGCGGCGGCGACGGCGGCGGCGGCGGCGGCGGCGGCGGCGGCTGCGGCGGCGGCGGCGGCGGCTGCGGCGGCGGCGGCGGCGGCTGCGGCGGCGGCGGCGAACGACGGGGCGGCGGCGGGCGGAAGCGGCGCGGAAGGGGCGCGGTCGCGCGTGCGGCAGCGACGCCGCGGCGCCGCTCGCACGCGGCGACACGCGCGCGTTCAAAAGGCGCGCGCGCGGAACGCGCACGCGCCACTGCCGCGCGCCACGCCACCGCGCGCAGCTGGACAGCACGTCGCGCGCCACGCGTGTCGCCGCCGCGCGCGGCGTCTTCCGCCCGCCGCGCCGCGCCGCCTCCCGCGCCGTGCTCCCCGCCGCCGCCGCCGCCCGCCGCCGCCCGCCGCCCCCCATGGCGTCGCCGCTGCTCTGCCGCGCCGCGCGCGCGCTCTCCGCGTCGTCGCTGGCGCCGCAGTCCGCCTCGCGCTCGCGCGCCGCGCTGCGCGCGCTCTCCGGCTCGGCCAGCTCCGCGTCGCAGCGCGCCGCCGCCGACTACTACGAGCTGCTCGGCGTGTCGCGCGACGCCTCCGCCGCCGACATCAAGAAGGCCTACTACCGCCTCGCAAAGGATCACCACCCGGACACCTCCAACGGCGACCGCGACACCTTTGCGCAGGTCAACCACGCGTACCAGACGCTCTCCGACAAGAACAAGCGCCGTATCTATGATCGCTTCGGCGAGGAGGGCGTCCGCGCCGCCGACCAGGGCGCCGATCCTGCCGCTGCCGCTGCCGGCGCCGCCGGCCAGTACGCTGCCCCTGACATCGACGAGGTTCTGCGCGAGTTTGGCCAGTTCTTCACCGGCCAGCAGGTTCAACGCCCGGCCGTCGACGACCCCGCGCCTGGAGACGACAAGCACGCCGTTGTTACCCTCTCGCTAAGGGAGGCTGCTTTTGGCGTCAGCAAACAGGTTCGCACCCCTTCCGTTGACACCTGCCATACATGCGCCGGCTCTGGGAAGACCTCCTCAACCCGCATCGTACGCTGCCCACAATGCTCTGGTGAAGGGCGCGTGCGCACGTCTGCCGGCATGTTCCAGAGTGTCATCATTACATGCCATCGTTGCAATGGCACCGGCGATCTAATGCTCGACCCTTGCTCGGCGTGCGACGGTGATGGCGTCGTTAACGCCTTCAAGGAGGCCTCTGTCTCATTTCCAGCGGGCTGCGACACTGGAATGGTTCTACGTGTTCCGGGCGCTGGAGCTACAGGTATACGGAGGGGGCCGCCGGGCGACCTCTTCATCCAAGTTAAGGTCAAGGAGGACGACTACTTTCATCGCAGCGGCAAGGACTTACACGTCGTTGCACCCATCAGTTTTGCACAGGCCGCCTTGGGCGGAAACGTGGAGGTGCGCACTCTGGATGGCACCGAGAATGTAACAGTGCGACCGGGTACGCAACCCGATGACACATACGTACTACACGGCCGCGCAATGCGGGGTGTCAATAGCCCGCGCCGTGGCAACCAAGTAGTCCACTTCAAGATCGTCGTGCCCGAGACTCTCAGCACTCGCCAAAAGCAGCTCATCACAGACCTAATGGAAGAGGATGGCGGGAAGATCACCAAACCCGAAGATTGCGCATCCCAGTCTTTACTTCAACGTTTTCAACGCTTCTTGCGACGGTCAATATCCCCGCGGTAGAGGCGGAACCGTCTACCCATTTACTCCGATGCCCCATGTAACACGCACAATGTACAAACTGTCGTAGATCAGAAAGAGACAGAGGCCTATTTTTCAATGAACCATGTCGTTCACGCTATGCCTCCTTGTCAGGTAGAGACGCATAAACTCTGTTTTCTGAGACCCGCACGTAAATGAGGCAGAGATGCGTTGATTGTCGAGCATATACCGTGAGTCGCCAAAAATAACGGTCCTACTAGTTAAAACTACTCTGCGAAAATGCAACCGTCGGGAAGGTAAACCCATTCCATGTGCACTATAAAAAAAAAGAAATGCATAACGATGTGTGAAAACAGCAAAATGGGTTTCATCTCTTAAATGTATCAGAAGTTCTTATACCGATAGTTTGTCAATGAGTTTGATTGTGGCGGCGCATTCGGTCCTAAAGGCCGTGAACCTGAAAGGGCCTGAGTGCGACCTACCAGAGCGTCGTTTGCATTGAGCGGGCGTTGTGTGTTGAGCGCGTTCTGTGCGTGAATCATGCCAGCATGTGACGTTGCCCCGGCCCGAGCCATTACATTCTGACCTCCCAGCAGAGCATGTGCGTTGACCCGGGAAACCAGACCCGCCTGTGAGCCAATGCCTGCTTGGGTGGGCATCGACATGTGCGGGTTTATTGCCGGGTTCAGTCGGGTATGCGGCCCTTGGCCAATGGCGGCGGTTGACGGCGGAATCATTGACGGGTGAACCTGCGGAATAGCTCTTCTTTGCACAGTGATTGTGAGCAGGTTCTGCAGCATCTGAAGGCGGTCCTCCAGCCCGCTAATCGTGTCACGGAGGTTTTCATTCTCACCTTCGAGAGTGTTCACTCTCTTCTCGTATTCCATCGTCATGTTCTTTCGGCGAATTCGAGAGAGCTTGGCGCTTTCTCTGTTCTGCGCTTGCCTTTGTGCTTTTCTTTCTTCCTCTGTGAGATGAGGGTTTTTCCGCTTCCTTCCTCGCTTCTTTGGCAGTTTCACTTCATCCCCGGCGGGTTGACGCTCCGGAGTGAGGCCAATTACCTGCTTGTCCTGATTCGAAATTGGGCGACTGGGTACAATAGTGTTCGAACCGCTGGATGGTGTGGTTTGCTTCTGAGGCGTTTGAAGGTTCGCGTTCGAGGCTTCAGATGAATTTTGCCCAGTCTCCCGCGTCTCAGTGGCCTTGGAATCGCCCTTCGGTGGAGTTGCTGGTTTTGAGCTGGATTCGATGTTTGGCTTCGAGGTCGTCTGGCCCTCGGCGGCGGCCATGGTAGCATTCATTGTGTTCCCTTCCACCTTGGAAGACGGGCCTGAAACAGGCTTGTCTTCCTTCGTGGTTGCTGCTGAAGACTTGTTTCGGTCGTTATCCGCTGATGACGAATTCTCTTGTTTCAACATATCTCCAAACGCAATGGGGCCTCCAGGATTGGTGGAATGTGAATGTGGTGCGCTGGGGTTTGTAGAGGTATTTCCTTCTTCTGCTCCACCGCCGTCCTCGCCCTCACTATCGCCCTCTACGTCATCGTGATCATCACGGGCAGAGGCGCCCCCCTTCCTCGGATCACGAAGGGAAGTGTTGATTGAACTCATAATATCGTGAAACCACGTGTTTCCTCTCTTCAATTCGCCACTTCCCTGATTCTGAGACTCATTCAGACGCGAGGGAACAGAGTTTGCCAAATTAGCGATATTTCCTAACGATAAAGAGCTGGTCGCCTTCTCGGCAGCCTGTGTGTCGTATAGGTCCGGTCGGAGCGAGCTCAGCGTTCGCATCAGTTGTCGAGGCGTTGGCGGCGCTGAGGGAGAAAACAGCTTCGAAGTTGATTTCCCATCAGCGCTGAATGAGTTGAGCGCTCCAAGGTTGAGCGAGGGTATGCGGCTGATACGGGAACGTCTCATGGCGCTAAGCGAAGGTTGTGCAGACGGCGAGGCTGGCGTGTCGTCGTTCATGTCGTCGAACACGGCGCTGATGAGACGTTGCATGTCCTTCTCGCCACGCGAAATACCACGGACCACTGCGCATGCCTTATCAAGCGCCTCGACCTTCTTGTCGGGATCAAGGTAGCCGCTGTCGGAGATGGTCTTCAGGAAGCCGTCCGCATGGTCATACACCTCCGGGATGTTGTAGTGGCTGAGTGTTTCGTTTTCGTTGAGCGTCTCGCCGCCGAATTCGAGTTCCAGAGACTGCTGCTGCGGGTCGTTGCCGGAGGGCTGCCATGGCAGGTTGGCGATGGAGGTCTTGAGGTCCTTCACGGAGGCGTTTGATGGCATGTCCACTTGGTGGTCCTCCCCATTGGGCATTCGCACGAGGAGCGGAAGAGAGGAGTTGGGGGCGTAGCGATCGAGGTCCGACCGCGGGACAGTGGTATCGCCGGCCGCGTTCTTGAGAGACATTTTGTTCGGGGAGGATTTCAGCATGCAGCTCCTCACGGCGAATTCATGTGCGCGCAGAGCGAAGCCAAAGCGGGGGGGGGGGGGGGGGGGGGGGAAGGGAGGGGGAAGAAGGCGCGGCGGCGGTGCGACAGTTCGGCGTGAAGCGAAACAGGCGGCGGTGGAAAGAGCGTCGAGGACCTGAAAGTGCGCAGGAAGCAGCGCGTCGCGGCTGGCCCCACCGACCACGTTCGCGCGTGTTGATACTGTAGGTGGCGGCCCAATCGCGGCAGATGCGCTCCGTCAGACGTTTTCCACGCACCCGCAAAAAAAATGCGCAAGACGCAAAATGGATCCTGCAAACGGGCTCCGGCTCCGGATCGCGGCGCGTTTCGAAACGCAGTTGGAAAATATGTCGCTGCTGGGCGAATCACGTTGCGCCAGCAGGGTGCGTGCCAACGTGCCTTGTTGACCGCTCAAGAGGAAGAACGGCTGCGCAGCACGCATGCACCAGCTCAGTCGCGTCAAACCAACGCCTGCGACCGGCCTTCCTCTCCCTGCCAACGAGACCAAGGTGAAGGCTGGCCTTCCGTCGGTGGCAGTTTTTCTTTTCTCATGCATCTACCTGCGTGCCTACTGCTGTGGCTGCTCTCACGCCTCCCTCGCGAGCAGTTGCACGTAGAAAATCGAATCATGTTGGTTGCAATCCAACCCACAAGATACTTTCGCAGACGTCATTGCCGACTCCGCAGATGACATACAGTGTAGGGCATTGACAATCGATCCTTCATGAGCTACACACTGCTTGAGGCGCAGACCTTCTTGTCAAAGCAGCATTGTGCAGTACATCATACAACCCATACCTCACAACACGCTGGCGCAGGCTTATCTGAGCTTGTCAAGGAGCAGCCATAAGCAAACGCTTCTACCGAAGCTCACGCAATTTGTCACCAAAACGCAGCAAGCACGTTAAGCAATCATACTCTCTCTCCTACATTTATGCTTTTATCACGCAGACATCCGCGGTGCCACATGCAGTGTACGCCTCACAATGTCCTTTCACAGTTGCAATCCCAACACGCCCAAGCATTCACATGCGCCAAGCATTCACATGCTGCTTAGCGTGTCTCGCGGTCCTCCTCGTTTCTCGCACGAGTCAAGAGGCAAAAGGCTACACCTGCCACCACTCCACAAAGCGCACTTGCGCCGGCCGCCATTACACTTCTCCTCGCAGCTTGCTCCTCTGCAGACAACTTATCTTCCCGCAGGTCATTCAGCTGACACTGCAGTTTGTCCACCTGCTTTTCCTTGAGCTCCAACACCTGCAATTGTTTCCCCTGCTCGTCAATTAGCTGCTGCTTCTGCGCCAGCTTCTTCTTCAGACGCGCGCTGTTTGATTGCAACTCTTCCGTTTTCTTCTCCGCACAGTCTCGTTCCTCCCTCGCCTCTTGCAGATTAGCGCTCACCGTCTTGAGCAACACCAGTCGTCTATCGAGCTTTTTCTTCTCCTCCTCCAGGCGGCGAAAATCTGCGCGCTGGTTGGACGCCAGCGCGTTGAGCTCCGCAACCGAGCGGTCGCGTTGACTGATGACAGAACGGGCGGTGAGCAAGCCCTTGTTGACAGCGGTCTCCGCCTGTTCCGCATCGTTCGCGCGCGCCGTGGCCGCCTTGAGATCAGCCGACAGGATGCGGTTCTCGGCTTGCACCTGACTCAACGAAGAGCGCAAACTCTGGACGCGGTGCTTCCATCGCTCCATGGTGGCCGGGGATGTGTCAGAATGCATGCTGTCATCCTGCGCTTCCGAGGGAGGAGGGGAGGCGGAGGCAGACGAGTTCTCGGAGCCACTTCCGGTGGCGGCACTGGCGCCGTTCCTTCTCTTCTTCTTTTTCTTGGAAGAGGCGGAGGTCTGCTTGGAGACAAGCGCCGACGTTTGGGGGGGCGGGTGCAACGGGGTTGAAGTTTCGACGTTAGTAACCATACTGCACTCTACCTACAGCAAGAAAAAAGGCACGCGATGACACTAGTGCATGGTCCGAGCCGCGGCGAGACTCAACGCGGCGGGCTTAATAGAGGGGGTGCAGGCGGCGGCGGCGGCTGGTGGCGGCGATTGAGAAGGGGTGGGTTGGCACAGAGGGGCGTGGGCCACCGGGTGTTTATCTCGGGGCCACGGCCGCGCTTCGGAGATATCTGGAGGTCAGTGGATGATCTGATCACGAGCTTGTGGTTTTCGAAAGTTGAACTTTGGCGGCGGCTGAGCTCAGAGCTCAGCAGCCGCAAAAAGCGCCATAGAATTTAATTTTGAACGGCGGCGTGCGCCAATCACAGGCGGCAGCAACGCAACGTGTTTTGGGGGTGCTTCACGTCGTGAGGGCGCGTGTTTTTCGCTGAAAAGTTTCCCAAAAGTTTGAGGCTCACCAGCGCCGCCATCATGCGGCTCCAGACTCTGGAGTCCAGACTGGCTTTGGTGCAGCTGGACTCCAGCCGCTGGAGGCTGCTGGAGCGGACGTGCGGCGGTACAGCGGTACTCGTTCCTCCTTGGGCAGACGGCGGCGTGCTCCAGCGTTTTAAAGCTGACTTGGTGAAGCACAGTGCGGCAGTGCCGGTGAGCAGCAGCCAGCGTGTATCTCACGGCAAATCAAACACAAACACTGTTGATTATCAAATTGATGAGCATGATGAGGCACGCACACGCACAACACGTGCAGCGCCGCCTCCGCTGCGAGCGCTTCTGCCGGACATCGCTTCGATGCATGTACCAAAGGTACCAAAGGTATCCTTACCTCCGGTGCGGCTTTCCAAAAATGGTGACGACACCTTCCTGACGCGAGCGCCCAAAAGCAGCGAAGAACAAGCCAATCGGGCCGGCGACCGATCACGAACGCTGCGCCAAGAGCTTCAGCGAACAACACACGATGACAGCCAAGCTCTACCGTCGTACCCTTGGTACTGTAGTTGAGGAATCAGAGGTGTGCACGTGTGGGCAGCCAATTGGCCTGTGCCGCCTTCAAACACAGCAGAAACGCGCGACGCGCCAAGCTGGCACAGCGCGCGCGCCAGCACGCGCGCCAGCACGCGCGCGCTGCTCTCGCAGCGCGTCCGCGCAACGAAGAGCAGCAAGCCGCACGTACCTTGACGGCACCCGCGCAGCCCCAGCGCCCGCGCGCCGCGGCGGGCCAAGCAGGCGAGCGGGGGCGGGGGGGGGGGGAGGGCACGAGGGGTTGCGGGGGACGCGTGCGCGGCGCCGCCAGCGCGCGCGCAAAACACGTCAGCAGCTCGCGCGGCGCGCTCGCACGGCGCGGCATGTAAGCCAGCACGCGGCGCGGGCGCGCGCAACGGGCGCGGCGCGCGGCGCGGAAAGCGGCAGCTCGCGCGCTGCGGCGCGCAACGGCAAGCGCACGACACGAGCCGCCGGCGCAGCGCAAAGCTTTACTGTGCGCGCGCAGGTAACGCGCAAAAACTGGCGCACGTGCGTGACTGCGCGCGGAGCGCCCACCTCGTGTGTGTCATGCTGCGCACGTGCCACACGCCCACAACGCACCAACAAAAAAGGCGCCGCCAAAACGCACGCGCGGCCCCGCCGCCGCCCGCCGCCCGCCCGCCCGCCGTCGTCGCCGCCGCCGCCGCCGCCGTCCGACGACGTCGTCGCCGTCGCCGTCGCCGTCGCCAAAAGCGCAGCAATTATATATCAAAATTATATAACGGCCCCCACGCTACGACGCGTCCGCGCGACGCACCAGCGCCACCGACGCGTCCTCCTCGCGACGCGCGTCCGGCATGACCGCAATGCGCGTCGTGCCCGCAATCGCGTTCAGTCGCGCCTGCTCCGCGTTGCGCTTCGCGTCCCTCTCCTCCTTCGCGCGCTCCTTCTCCCTCAGCCGCGTGTCAATCAGCGCCGTCAACGTTCCAAAATCGTCCGGCACCGCCTCTCCCGACTTGCGCATCGCGTTCACAATGCGGCAACGACTGATCACGTTGTACATCTTCTGCTTGCGTCGCAGCCCGTTCTCCCAGCGGTACCCAATCGCCGCCTCGAAGCGAGCTGCGCCCAGCAGTTCATACGTCTTTCCAATGGTGCGTCTCTTCTCCAGCAACTTGCGATCGTGCACGCGGCGCCCATCTCCCTTACAAATCTCGCGTAAGGGCACGCCGTCCGGCGCACCCGTGCCGTGCAGGTACATGGCCACAACCGCCTCCCAATCATTGAGCGACGACTCATCCACATCAGCTGACGTAGATCCGTAACTCCGCGTGGCCTGCAGCGGGAACGCATCTTCCACTGCATCCGATGCACTCGACGTCGAGGACGGCATCGTGCGCGCCGACAGCCGGCTGCGCTTACTCGGCCGATCGGTAAGCGGCGAGATGCGCGGCAGAGTGCGCACGGAGGGCAGCGCTGACAGCGGCGGCGGCGGCAGCGGTTGATGCGGCGCGTAGTGACGCTGCTGCGGCGGCGGCGGCTGCGCCGAGCGCAGCGGCGGCGGCTGTACCGGAGGTACAGGCGCTATGGGGTTCACCTGCGAGCCGTGCGGTGGGCGATGCGTGGGCTGCGGCTGTGAAGAAAGGATGTGAAGGTTCTGTCCGTCGCCTAACGATTGATTGATGGTACAATCGGCGTTAAAGTTGTAATAATCTACGCGCACAGAAGCAAACGGCAAACACACTCAAACGGTTAGACAAGACTTGTAAAGAGAGACAGCGCGCAGTGTAGCGAGATGGGGGGTGACGCACGGTAATTGTGAATGTAGGTCTGCACGCCCGGCAGATGCAGCTGCTGTTGCTGTTGCGTGTTGTGGAGCGGCTGCGAGTGCTGCGGCTGCGTGGCCGGCGGCGGCGGCGGCTGCGCGGCGTCGTGCGCGAGATGCGAGTAGGGGTGCGCGGCAGCGGCGGGCGCAAACGGCGGCGCAGCGTACGAACGCGGCGGCGAACGCGGATGCGCGCCAAGCGCAGACGAGCGGGAAGGCGGCGCGTTCATGACGACGCGCGCCGCCAGCGTTGGGAAAGGCAGCGCGCGAGAGCGCGCGCGCGCGGGGGCGGTGGGGGCGGTTGGCGAGGCGGAGGAGGGCGGGGGTGGGGGGGGGGAGGGGGGAAGGGAGACGGGAGGTGGGGAGGGAGGGAGACGGGAGGGGGGGAAAGAGGGAGGAAGGGCAGGGCGGGGGGGCGGAGAGCAGGGCGAGATTCGCTGTGCTCTAAGTAGTGCGTGGCGTGCGCGGCGTGTCAGCGCGAGAGGTACGAGCACGTGCCGTGCGAAAGACGCACGCGTGCGGCGGGCGACGCGCCGCGCGCGTTGCCGTTTGCGACGGCGCGCGCGCGCGCGCGCGCGCCGTTGACGACGGACGCCGCCGCCGCCGCCGTCGGCGCAGTTATCTACGTGTTGGCCGCGCGCGCGCCGCCAGCAGCGCGGCCGGCGATGCGGGCGCCGTGCGCGCGTGCGCGCGCGCGGCGCGCATGATCACTTTTGGCGCGCCGTTTGCGAAGTCGCCGCGCGCGCGCCGCTCTTGCGTGGTGCGTTGGCGACCCGCGCGCGTCGAGCGCGTCGCCGCGCGCGCGCGCGCGCGCGCGCGCGCGCCGCCGCCGAGTAAGCGCGGTGCGCCTCGCGCGCGCGCGCTGACAGCGGCTTACGGAATGCGCGCGCGCGGGGGGGGCGTGCGCCTCGCCGCCGCTGTCTGGCGCGCGCGGACCCCTTCGCGCGCGCGGCCGCCCCGCGCGCGCCGCCCCACCACATATGTCGCGGCGCTCACGCGCGCGCAGATCGCATCTCTCCGGTGGCGCGCTGCGCGTGGAGTTGGCGCGCCAGCGCTTCGACGCCGCTTGTCGCCAAGTGCATGCAGCACATGTCTTGCCGCGTTGTATCTTGTACGCTCATTTCCAATGCCGTACTGCGCCGTCTGCCGCGGCGCTTCCGCTCCACTCCACCCCTGCGTGGGAAAGCCGCCCCCCAGTGTGGCGGTGGTCGTCGGAGCTCATGTCGTCGCTGCTATTTTGATACAATGCAACCCAATCTCCGCGTCGCCGACTGTCGCACGACAGTGGTCTACAGCACGCCCCGCTTTCGACACCCATCCCCAAACTCACAGCACGGTGATCATTTGCGCGCGAACGATGCAATGTGCAGTGCGCTCATACCGCCACTTGTTACGGCATCACCCGCGGTAGATCATACCGACCTCACTCTCTCATACAGTACTGTAGCACCCCCAGCCCCCATATTCAGCAAATGGTTTCAGGTATCTACCGCCTTCCTCTCCTAGAATCCCACCCCCGACTGCAACCCAAAACACCCCTGCTCCGTTTCGCAATCACGCTGTAGTACAATCCAACCTTTTCGGACAACAGCCAACGCATGCCATCGTCAGCCTGCTGTCTGCAAACCTCATCGGGCCACAGTGTGGGCCGCCACGCCCATTTTGATTGCAACTCATTCGTCTCTGACAACTTCCCCGCGCTCGCACGTCTTGGGGAGCAATCCGTTAGTAGATACTTTTGCCTGGGGCAGCCTGACTGCCAGCATATCGAGTTTCGCCTCCACGCTGCGTTCAAGCGAGAGAAACGCCAAACTTTTACCCCGGTGCAACTGGATCGGCCCAACCACGCGCAGTCACACTTGCGCCGCCTCTCCACTTCGGCTCCGCACTCGCGGAATCTCCAATTGGGTTTTCATGGACTCCATTAATCATCAGAGAAGCGCCGCTCTCGAGCGTGATCATGATCAAATCGTATAAGGCTAACGGTCCACACTCTCTTACAGCCGTAAGCTTCGCGACCGTACCAACCAAGCTTACACCACACATTCTGTACCAAGCGTACACGTATACGTAAAAGCAAATGTGGGTGTGGGAGTGGAAGCAATTTGATGAAACATCATCATGCGCCCTTGGAGAAGTCCTCCCTGTCATCTTTCCGACAAAGCCCGCTCCTCGCGCGTCACCAGTTTATCCGAAAAAGTATTCGGAGTTACAAGATAACAACATCGACGCAAACGAGATAAAAAAGTGACGCCGAACAAGACAACACAGCAACGAGTGTGTGCGCCCTACATGTAACTGCCTGTCGCCCAAAAAGCTCCCTTGCTTCCACCGCGTGCAGGAGATGAAAACTTTGATGACCAACACCGAAGAGGGTGCGCCTCCCGCGCTCGCGAGCCTGCTGACACTCCATCATGCAGCGAATGGCGTACGCAGTGTCGCCAAGAATGTCGAGATCGAGCGGCAAACGCTGCCGCATGCGCCACCCTTTGCCCTTGCGTGGCAATCGCTCACATGATTTCCAGCTTGTCTTGCGATAATGCGAAGCGTACGACCAGCGCTTCGTTCTGGCCAAAAAGTTTGCGCATGAGGGGTAAGGTTCTACGTGTAGCCTTTTATGCCTGATATCCAATGATCCGGAGATTCTACTGGCGAAGTACAGACCATGGTATACACAATTTGCAGTATATTTGCAAATGTCCCAACTCCTCAAAAAGCTCGATGTTTGTTTATTATCATCTTCTCACAGGTATTCAGGGTCGATCGTTGCATACTGTAAACAAAAGCTATCATCATCGACATGTACCAAAGGTAGTATGCTAGCAGCTCTGGAATTCGCAGCTCGTACCTCCCTTAAACCCAAATTCACCTTTCTTCCCTCACTACACGTATCCAAGAGGATAAGCCCGGCAGTGTAATGAAATTCCGGTCACAGATCGATAAGTTACTTCATTATGTTTCGTGAACGCCAAATGTCAGACACTTCCAGCGTCGATTGGATAGGAATAAGAGCTTTTTTAAGCTGCAACGTTTCGCGTACGCTTGAATAGGCGGCTGTAGAAGGGGAGAATGAGTTGTGTTCTTTCTTTTGTGATTTGAAAATGTGCTAGAGACATACGACTGTTGATTCGGAAGAAAAACTGCGCCATAATATCCCACAGTGCTTGGTGGGGAATCCCCACTGGGGATGCGCGCAGCAGTTATCGATTTGTCAATAAGGCATGCCAGAGACAACGAGGTGTTACGCTTCGAATACCATGGTGAGCCCAGAAAGTAAGGAGATATGCTAGAAAACTCAACGTACTCATTGGTCGTAAGGCGCCAATGGTATCTTTCAGCTGCGGACCAACGCGCTCACAGCATGTTCACGAAAGAACGACCATTTTGACCTACATAACATGTGACATGTGTCCCTTTTAGGAACGATGGGGTTACGAGACTGCGACATCGCATAGATCGTGAAAAGCTGATGCGCTGAATTATTAGTTGTCATAATTCTCTAGTTTGAATATATGCCGGTGTATAAATGTTGAACACCAAAAGTCAACTCGAACTCACTTTCTTTTTGGCCTTCTTTAAGGTAGAAGGTTACTGGTAACATGCTTTACTCGTGTTTTCTAATTGCGCCCGTTGGCGGCTGACCAAGAAGAAGAACACGAGTTTGAAGACCATGTTCATCGGCCATTTTGTTGACAACCTCACTCTGTGTTGGGGCCCTTCCACGAAAAGCCTTTGCCTTGGTCAGAAATAGTCTCAAATGTATGCAAGAAAGCAAAACAAGCAGCTCATCGGTAATCAGGGACACCATTCACGGAGCTTTGCTTGCAGAATTTCTCCGAGAGCAGGATGTACATTCGTTATGCTTTGGAACGATCATGTGAGTTTTACAACTTATTTTTGCCCATATCAAGATAAGGTTATAATTTTAGTAGTACAGGGGTATACGGGTATCCCTTCCTTTGGTGCCGGTAGCCTGCACAGACCGCCTCTTAGAAATAGATGTCCTTTACGAAGAGAGAGTGAGTACCTCGCAGAAAACTGGGAATGCTTGACTTTCTTGATGAGAGAGCGTTTTGTTGCGTAGAAGTTCACAGGGTGGAAGGAATTCATAATTGAAGTACCGAACGCCCAAAGAGATCGAGAACGCACATCTCATGCTTCAAGAGACGTTTCAATCAGTGTATCTCTCTCTTTCTCTCATTTGAGAAAAATCAAGATTGCACTGTTATGACGAGATACAACTGTAGTGGCTCTCGAATCGAACTTATAGTCTATGGGGGTTCATTAGAATGCCCTCCTTCATGCAAAAGTGCTACAGGATGTACTCAAGTGTCCCTTGAACACATATTGGCTAACGTCATGACTCACGAATCGTGACAAACGATTACATGATACCATTTGTACATGACAAACGACCAAAATGGAGCCAGTTTGAACCTTTTGCCCCGTGATCGTAGCCAGTCTCCGGTAGCATCACATTTAGCAGAGGGACTCCATACATGCATAGTGCGAACGTGCTACTGTTTTCAGAAGGGACATAGAACTTGCATTTGCGCTATCTCTCTCTCTCGTTATGGATGTACTAATCGCATACCGAAGTACGACGTGGTGCAGAATGACCCGGGAAGTCGCTAAACTCGCCCCGGCGATCAACGCACCGATCGCCGCTCTGGACTCGGGATGTCGTTAAACTCGCATGGGCGCTCGGCGCACCGGCGCGCCTTTCCGGACTCGGGACGTCGCTAAAATCGACCGGACGGTCGGTCTGCTTACAGATCGCCATTGTCGATCTGGCTGGTATGTCGTAAAAGGCCCCCGTGTAGCTGCACGCAAGCAGCAGGCCACGAGCCGATCACCGGGAACGATCCGAAGAGAAGTGGTGCAGAATGTTTCTGTTAAAAGAGAAGTTCTCATGAGAGGTAAGCCAGGCCGCTGGCAGTAGTGCGCTGCCCTAGTGAGCAGTACACAACGTCAAGAGCTTTCAAACCAAAGCGAAGAATGTTCAATCGTTCTAAAGAAAATAATCAGCCAGGGCGAGAGAAGCCAATGGCCTTCCGAAAGATACTTGGGGTAGTAGCTCTTGGTTCATAGGAATTTTTTTAAGCGAAGTCAAGATATGAGTATACTTTTGCGAAGCAAGCACGTCCCCTGTCATGAAGCGATGGCTGGTCGTCTCGTCCTCGCAACTATCTCAGCAATATCAGCTGCTTTTCGTACACCACCGGCCTCTTCCACTTCCATACGCACTTTCTCTGCTTGCTCACGATATCTGCTATCGACCAAAACATCCTTAATGGAAGAACGAAGAACATCAACGTTGACCCTCTTCGGATGAATTGAAACACCCAAACCACCAACTGCAACGCGAGCGGCAACTCCAGGTTGATCGTTGGCAATCGGAATGACAACCATGGGAACTCCATATGACATAGCCATAGTCACGGTATTGTTCCCACCATGGGTAATGATTATTGAAGACATTGAGACAAGCTTTTCTTGAGGTGCGAACGGTACCACAATTGCATCACCGACATCCTCGTCGACAGAGGCTTGGGGATTGCCAAGTGAGACAACGAGCTGTGCATTCAATCCCTTTGTCGACTCAATGACTTTTCTGTACAAGCCTTGCATCTCGTTTAGAATCGTTCCGAGCGAGGCATAGATGATAGGTCGGCCATCAAGTTTGTGGAATGGGAACGGAACGTTCCTGCACAAAGGTTCCGTGCCAGAGGGATCGGAGAATCGTCCCACGTAGTGGTAGTTTGTGGGAAGATGCTTTCTTTTGAAGTCAATGGACTTGGGGAATTGAACGATTGTAGCATATGGTGAATGATAGGTGGCTGGGTTACGAATTGGAGGCAGATTCCAGTCCTTTCGCGTTTGGTGAATGTCGGAAAAGATGGTTTGGTTAAGAAGCTTTTCTATCCGATGCTCAGCAAACGTCTGAAGCTTAGATAACGAAGGGTGATGGGGGGTGTGATGAGAAAATGCAGGAGGTACAAATGGGTCAGGGTTGGAGATGAGAGAAACACACACAGTGACGTAAGGGATGTTCAGAAACTCAGCGATGGTCATCATAGAAACGATAGTTTGCTCAATCACCAAAAGATCCAGATTTGCAGCTCGAACAAGCTCCGGTGCGTCCTGCAAAAACACCCTGCCATTCTCAGCAATATGTTCTGATACGAAGCGTAGTGCTGCATGCCCCTTGAGTTCTCCTAGCATTTTCATTGAGGTGGCGGCGTAACCCGGTGGAAAATCAGTTTCTCCGATGTGAAGAAGTTCAAATTCGAAGTGCTTTAGCTTTGGGCGTATGTCAGGAATACCAATGAAGACGATTTGATGTCCGCGGCGTTGCAACTCGAGAGCAATCTCAGACATGGAGTTGAGATAACTGTGGGAAGCCCGACAGGCAAAGCCTATGCGCGCCATGGTTTTTTCTTTTTCGAAGTCAAGGGGATGTATCAGAATTTTTGATGGACGGTTCTTGACTTGAAAAAGACTTTTACAGGAGGGAACAAGCTAAGAGGAAGCGGAAGGTTCAAGTAGGGCCTGCGGAACAGGATGCAGATGAGATGAAATCCATGTCCGGCATGTCATAATTTGGTTGAATATGAAGATTGTTTCTACAGAAGAAGAAATGACAGCGAAACAATGGCTTCTTGCAGCCATGAACTACGCCCGAAGTGCACCTTCAACAAGGACAAGGAAGAAAAGAATATGAGCAGAAGCAATCAGAACATACAACAACGATAGAGATCGATGACATGTTTGAAGCTGTTCCTGGAATGTTAACTGGATGCCCCTCCGCTAAGTTATCTGAGGTGGCATGTTGTACATGTTGAAAGAGAAAGAGAAGAATGTTTTGGTGATGTCTCAACAGGTGTGGAAAAAGCTGTACAGCAGGGCTTTGAAGGTTTTTCTGCGTGATGTGATGGAGGAATGATGAGTAGCTAGACAAAGTGTTGTCGAGGTCTCGGGGACTCGTTGTCGGGTGAAGGGCACGGATGTGAGCTGGTGAGCCGACTGGCAGGTAAATAGGTTACCTGTAGTTCTCTCATGACAGAGAAATATCTGTGTGGAGAGCTATTTGCATTCACCTCAGAATCAGACATGTCCGGCCGTATTAAAGAAGAGCTGTGTAAGGAAGTTGCAGCGTTGTTTAGCTGGCTCATTCTTGCAGAAATTGCGCTTCGCTGCGTAGGGGGAACGGGAACAAAGTAGTAAGGGATTCAGGGTTAACAGAATTTGTTCCGCTGACCGATTTGCCTGAGTTGGTACGGACAGTGTCCCCACGGTAGCGGCGGGTCGTGCTGCGATCGCTGGTGGCGATTTATCTCACAGCTGCGGCCGCGGTGCAGATGTGCGCAACACGATTTGCCGCCTTCCTTCGTGCGTGCTCGCGCTCGAAGATGCAATCGAAGAAGGCATGTCCGAGTTGGACACGCCAACTGATCGGCTCATGGCCATGGGCAACGAGCGACGCGCGCCACGTAACTCCGAACCGCGCGCAAACGTTGGCGCGCGCATTGCTGGCGCGGCGCATCTCGCGCGCAGGCGCTGGCGCGCACACCGCGGCATCACCACCTCGCGCACGAAAGCGTCCGGCGTAGCGTTTGGCGTCCGGCGTCCGGCGTCCCGCCTCCCAGGCGCGCCTGCCACGTCTCAAACGTTGCTGTAAGATGCGGCGCTTACACGGACACCCATCCACCTCCGCCGCGAGCCGGTCGATCGACACTTGTCTGCTGCCCCGGCTGGCGGGCGCATGTTTGCCGCTTCGCACCAGTGAGATTCCACGCAGCAAAAATTGCATCGACGCGGCACGGCGCGGAATGCAGAGCCGCCTCGAGGCGCCAATCAAACGAAGATGTGCGAAAAAATCGGGCGTCGGGGGCATGCTGATTGGAGGGGAATCTGTCGTGTGTTCCAATCGCACGGCGACAAGTCCGACGGGGACAAACTACCCCCGATGATGGCATCTCGTGGTGCTCACGGAGCGAATCACCGTCGTGTCTACGCAGCGCGCATTGAGCATCTTCGCGAAAGACACCTGTCTGAGAGAGGCGCGTACATATGTCCTTGCCGCGGCCGCGTTCACCAGCGACTCGGACGGCCTGCGTCCACTTCGCCGTTCGGACTACTCCGAACCTTTCGCCTCGGAGCCACCCTGCACACGACTGTCATCTGGTCATCTGGCTTGCTGTGTCTTCCGCCAGCTTGCTACTTGAATCACCGCCTCGCCCGCAGCCGCTACTGCCCTCTCGAGGATGAAGCACGCCGTCTTAAACATCGCCTAGTCCCTTCCTCAAGCCAACAACTCTCCCCTTCCGCCGCGTCGTACCATACCCACATCGCTGTTCAGTTCGTCTGAGCAATACCTGGCTTCTATCGAACAGAGCTGCGTTCGACACGATGGCTTCTTCGCTTCAAACCAGTCTCCGACCGCCAATCTGTAACAAACCAAAGCGCGCGCAAAACGCCTCTCGTCCCCTTCGTAGCGGCAAGCTTCGCGCCGTGTCTCACCCGCCGGTGGCTATGGCCAATCCCGAGAAGGCTGGCCTGTTTGTCATCATGTCAGCACTAGTACTTTCAGCCCATTGCTTCGCTCCGCGTGCTCCTTTGTAACACAAATCTTTCGTTAACTGGCACGGTGTACGAACAGCCCCGCTCGCTGTTGTAGAATTCAATATTTTTTTCTTTCACGGACATATACATATCTCTTCATAACTGTGTAAACAATCTACCTCTGGTGTACATTCTTCCCCAACAAAACTATCATTTCATCTCACTTACTGACGCGTCAACGCCGTTGCGACTAGTAGACACCGTCTCGTGCACGCTATAACCCCATGGTCTCACGTCATGCAAGTCGAAGCCCAAATTCCGCGCCCTCACCCTACCATATTTACCCACCCGCGTGCTTTGCTGGTCCCCCATTCGCCTCGTTTGCCAATCGGGGTGGCCGAACTACTCCTCCACCAAAGTATAGTCTGAGGAGTGTTTCCGACTCTATCTACACCCTAGTGGCCGAAACTTCCACTACAGCCCCGAACTACATCCACATTCTCCCGACAATTCACATCGCCAATCCGCCATCCCAGGATCTACATGTCACGTTACAAAACCTTCGCCCCAAACCCAAAGCCCTTGTTGTGGAACTTTGCGCCGCAAGAACACATTTATTACAAGAAAGTCGGCCGCTCAGCAGCGATTCGAACAAAAAATCTTTGCTACAGCAGCGCCCATTTTCATTTCAGACGCTATTAGAAACCATTCTACGTCAACAAACGATCACACTACAAAAAGCGATAGGTCCTGACGACCCTTCGGAAACCTCCAAACAGCTGCGACAAGCTGTTCAGACCTGGAGCGAGCAACTGAAAAACCCCCGACGCTCCATAATTCTCGGCGACAGAAGAATCGACAAAACGCTACGCCAATGGGCCAACTCAGCCACGATGATTGAGAAGTTAATACTGCTGTTAGATGCGACAATGGCTCCACTCTTCACGTTTCTCCAACCGTCATGGCGACAAATGCTTCAGGATGACGAGCAGATAGATATGTGGCGGTCTCGATTGGCCAGTAGGGCTCCTGCTGCTTTTCAAGCGCTTTGTGTAACCAGAGAGTTGCATATGACGTGGTCCGTTCGCGACAGTGCACCTGTTTTGACGACTGATTCGGTGGTGCTTGTCTGTGGTGCGCTGCACGCCAGGGCCATCGTTAAACTCTTAGAAAAGGGCCAATTCATCGATATAGAAAGCGTGTTAAGCGCAGAATAGAAGCTCACATCGATGGCCATTCATACCAAACATTGTCTAGTTAGTTCTCAAAATGCTACGACATCAACTGAACAATTGCGAGAGCTTATTGCATATAATGCTCACGCACATGCTGCAATTGTCTTTTCCTGGGATCAAACACCAGTGTCGCATACCAGGGGCAGTAGCGACAACGAACACGATGCGCCAACAAAAAGAAAAGCAAGACTGCACCACGCATACGATTTTGTGTGCCGGTCGGAGATACAGCTCGTTTCTTCCTATCTGACGCAGGTGGATGGTTATCGCAACAATCTCCAGGTTAAAAAACACTTCATCACCGTTCCAATGCTGTGCTCATGATAGTAATGTCCCTGTCAGCACGTTCGCAAACATGACTGAGATGTTGAATTCCCTGCAGTTGATCGCTTAACAACTGTTTGATGGTGTTCGCTGCCTTGGGATCTCGAATCTCAACCGCTGGTTGTGTCTGTCGATTCAAAACGGTCGATTCCGCAATTTCGACAAGGTCACTTAGTTTGTCCTTGAATTCAGCGGGAGCTGCTAACGCTCTTGCAATCGTATCCAATCTCTTCTTTCGTTCGCTTTCCGTGGGAGTTAGAACCCCGCTGGAATCGATGTTAGAGGCCTCTAACTCCACAATGGAGGCAATTCTCAACAATTTGCGTGCAAGTTCGCGGTGTCTTCGTCTGTACGCTGCGAGTTTGGCGGATATTTCTGTATCCACTTGGCCATCAATGTTCTTGATGAGTTGTTCTATTTTGGAGAGAACAATGAGATGCTCCTCAACTCGCTTTGTTTGCATGTTAGATCGCTGAATAAGATCGTCAAAAAGATTCGCTTGTACAGGAATCAGACGTGACGGATCAGGATTCTTTCCCACCGCCTCATCCCAGAGCTTTTCATCCATGTTTGAAGGCCGTTTGTACCTTGAAATGTCGCCGGGTGCCACTCTGTTGTACAAAGAGGTGTGAAACTTTGACTCGGGATGTAACGGATTAAGTCTTTCAATGACGGCGGTGAGAGTTCGAGGAAGACGCAGATGCTGCTGTTGTTGCTGTTGCTGCGCTATTTGCGGTTGGGACGCACCAAACATGGAAGATCCGCCAAACGCAGACGAAGATTGGCCCCATATGGACTGACTCTGTGCGCCAAACAAACTTCCGCTCGACTGAGGCTGACCGAAAAGCGTCGACTGCGATTGTCCAAAAAGCGACTGGCTTGACTGTCCAAATAGAGATTGGCTTGACTGTCCAAATAACGATTGGCTTGACTGGCCGAAAAGCGATTGTGATTGTGGCTGCCCGAACAAAGATTGGGATTGCTGTTGACCAAAAAGCGACTGTGATTGTGGAGCGGATCCAAAAAGCGATTGCGACTGCGGTTGAGAGGAACCGAATCCAAACGAACTGGTGGCCTGACTTGATGCCCCAAAGCCGAACGACGACTGCGTCTGGCCGGAGCCACCAAAGTTAAACGCCATAGCGATTGTGAACGTTTATAATGCTTCCGATTCGCAGGATAGGGGAGCAAGTGTGGTTAAACAGGTAGTTGCCCGTGCTTGCCAATCGGCTGTTTCAATGCGGTTAGCTCGTGCAATGAGCACAATGAGAGCTCTTGGGCGCACGGATCATTGATCTTCACTAACGTAACTTCATTTACCACGTGACGGCGGACGCGCCAGTTGGCCTCATGCCCATGATGATCTGCAACAACGATTTTCATTTGAAATGGGAAGCGGGGAATGTGGAATGGCATGATTGGCGTCTGGCCGCCCGACTCTGGCGTCACGCGTGAGCCAGTGTCGAGGATCAACGGGGAAAACTTTTCAAATTTCTGGTTCTTTCCTTTGCGATTTTGAGACAGAAGTGCAAAAAAAGCAGAACCAAAACATTCAGCACCGAGGATTCCAGACCGATCCCTCATGTCAGTACTAACTCGGCTCGAAGTGACTTAGCTTCGCAGTTCGGGATGGGATGCGGCGCATGTCAACTTGATATGGCTCAATGTGATCGAGGGGTAGTTGCGATATAGTATTTAGATGCATGATACGATCATCCATTGTAGATGCTTCGAGTCATTGTAGACTACGATTACAATTACAAACATAGACGCATAGACGGGCATGCTCTGTGCATTTCCACAACAAATGAGCAGCTAAATGGCCAATACAAGGCGAAGGATACACTTACTTCTCCGCGATGATGAAAAGTCGTCAAAACTGGATAAATGAGGTAGGCGTTACCCCAGAACAATTTGTTCTTCTGCGCCCTTTGACCAACACCTCAAGGAGCCAGGCAATCCCAGCGATAGTGCAACGGCGCCAGTTGAGCTTGCAAATTTTGAAAAGAGAGCATCCACATCAGTTCTTAGCCTTCTAGCGAGAGAACACTCTTTTTAGTTCTAATCTAGCCCTGTAACTTGAAACTACTGTCCGCATTAAATAAGAGAAGGGATAGGTGTCGGAGGAGACTCCGAGTACGATACAATACTTTACAAAAAGCATCAACAACGACCTTGAAGGAGTGTTCCCTGAAATCTAGAATTCTACATCGGCTTCATGATCTCAGGACTCATCATTCTATCCACCAAAACATTGGACATCTTCATGGAAACGTCGGCAGGAATCGATCTCATTACGGCCATTGCAACCTTGTTCTGAAACCCAGGAATGTGAACTGATTTTCCGTTTGCAAGCGCACTAAGAGATTCAGCGACACATTGCTCAGCGGGCATAGTTGTGAAGCCCCCCTTGTCAAAATCCATATCCTGCTTCGCAGCGCGACTCAGCTCGCTTTCGACAACCCCCGGTTCAATCACAGTAGCGTCGACATGGTACTTTTTAAGTTCCTCTCTCAACATTCTTCCGAAACTAGTCACAAAGCTCTTCGAAGCACTGTATGTCGCAAAGTAGGGCATCGGAGAAGATAAGCAACTACTGATAAATAGTATACCCCCTCTCTTTCTCTCAATCATCATTCTTCCGAACGCATGACTCAATGAAACAAGAGCCACACAGTTCAAACTAATCATCTTTGAGTGTTTTCCAGCCGAGCTCCTGAAGAACGAACCATATTCCGACATTCCTGCATTGTTAACAAGCAAGCCGATCTCAAGGTCTTCACACGCCTTCACCACTTCTTCACAGCCCTCTTCAGAAGTCAGGTCAGCTGTGATGCATCGAGTTTGCACGGGATATTTTTCACGAAGAGCGGCTGCATTCTCATTCAAGACGGCTTCACGACGCGCGACTAACACCACATTCAACCCGCAAGCAGCCAATTGCGTTGCAAACTCTGCGCCAATTCCAGCCGATGCTCCGGTGACAAGCGCCCACGGTCCGTACTTTTTGGCAAAATCGGGGGAAAGAACCATTCTAAAACAGAGTGTCAAACAACCAAGACGAGGTGATGTCTCAGAACGGCAGGACTCTGGGGATGTTTGGCCAACGTGAATTGGAGCTCCAGATGAGTGGCTTTATAGGGCATTGATTCCCTAACGGTTGTCTGCGAGATTGTGAGCGTTTCATTCAAAAGGGTTCTTTATAATGGTATCATCGGCCAATACAAAACGTCGAAATGGCCTTAGCGCGCGCCCAGCTAAAAACGAGTCGTCCCTATGCGCCATAGAACATCCTTGAAGGAAGCTCCGCTTCCTTGCAGTAGAAATTGTTTGAACAGTTACGCTTCCATGAAAAGGCCACAAAAAGAAGCATTAACCGTGGCTCTTGACTCCTATGGGAGTACAGCGGTACATGACACAGCTGCAGACTGCCCAATGGGCTGGTGGGCACCATCCACAATTCACACCTGACATGTGGGCCAGAGGTTTTTGTGTTGTGTGGACACTGACTTTTAGTAGCTAGTAGAAGCCTTCTACCTAGTGATTTCCGAGGCTCAGAACTTTTCCGTCTGACGTCACTTCCTTATAGTCTTTTTCAAAGAAACCCAACAGCCTAGTAAGGTAGCAGTTTTTCGGATGATTTACGCCTGGGTCAGGGGCTCTGGGGAATACTACCCTTGGAAGTCCACATCTGTGCGGAGTTATATCAGATCAGCTTCTGGATGTTGGGAAGATGTTGATGAACGCAGCACGGTTGAGTGCTCGGGCAACGACAGAGCTTCGAACTGAAAGGATGAATCAAAATTAGAAGCTTCCGGAAGGATGACCGCAAGACGCGACAAGCTTACCCTTGGTACCTTTGGTACTTCGCGTATCCTTTTTCCTTGCGTGCTCAACGCTTCCTCGATGTTGCTCATCAAGGGAATTGTTTTAAGCGAGGGGCAAAAGTTTGGTCCTGCACCCAAAAAATGTTTGAAACAACTTGTTTCTCAACCTGCAAAAACCGAGCTGAGGCATGCCGCGAACCTAATCGAGTTGTCGACTTCCAAACCTTGTAATTTTCCGTTCATCTGCAGACACCCTATCTACGTAGACTTTATCCTCGTACGGAACCTTCACCATGTGCCCTATGTCACCTTGCTGTTCTATCTTGAATGGCCAACCCTGCAGCAGCCACAAGCCATCTTCTCTATCAATAACGCTGCAGTGCTCTACATACGATGCTGCCTTGTTCATGTCAAGTGGCTCTGAGAACATAATTGAGCCATACTTACCAGCTGGACAAAAACAGGAATTAACATCAGATAACCAAAACAGAAACTCCTTCTCATACGTGCAAGCAAGTTTCACCTCTTCAAGACTCGCGCTCAAAACTCGACACTGCTGAACCTCATCTGAGACTTCTGTTTGACCACTAAGCCAGTCGAGAGTAGAAGTCAGTGTTCCATTGATAACGTACACAGCACCGACTACCAACCCGGCAACCAGCGACATAACCTGAGCTCCATCGAAAGCTCTCTCTAGCCAGTTATCTCTTCCTGCAAAATTAAGTACAACACATATAAGTCCCAGCGTAATGATGCCCGCCACGATAAAACGTCCTCCGGCACCCCGAATTCCTTTTCGTTTCACAAGCACACGTCCAGGTTTATTGATGACAGAGTTGAGAGTTTTCGGTTTATACGCCATAGGTTTACAAGCCTTAATAACATCTCCTGAATCCCCATGAGGAATGTCTGGCTCCGGAGAGCCACTTTCTGCGGGCTGGACTGGACCCTTGACCCTCCAAAAGATGGGCCGAGCCACATTCTTAACGATGTATCCCTGCACAGTGCCCTTCATTAGCTCCAAAAGTGAATCATCGCGGAGAGTCAGAGCCACCGGTCGGAGCCATGGTCCCTTAATGTCCACGAAAAAAAGTGCATCTCCGTGCTTATTAGTAGCAACTCGGCGCATATGTATCTCGGGATATAAAATCAGCAAGAGTCTCTCGAGTGAATAACGAAGACTGAAGCGACACCCATTCGCCGAACTCGTTAATTGGAGTGCATTTCTCCAGGCGTTCCTTGTCAATACGTTACGTAATAAATGATGCTTAAGTGGTCTGGTGTAATCTTCTTGTTGCTTGAAATCATAGCTTCTGATTTCATCTTCACTCATGGGTAGATCAGCCACAGCTGAGGTTATAAAGAACGTAAGAGAGACAGGAGCGACATAGCAAATTTTGCTCCTGGTTCTTTTCAGCGCTACTCCTGTTTCAAGCACAACATGGCACATATCTAATTTGGATAATGTATAGAGATTGAGAAGGGTGAAGTCACAATGACCACGCGCTGTGATCTGAAGTTTTTCCAAATATTGAAGACGAGCATAATGTGTAAGGCGCCATCCATCACCTGGTTCTGCGTTCTTCACGTTACTTGCAAGCAACACTTGATCGGTGACAACGAGAAGAATCCCCTGGAAAACCAGGTTGACGTCGTGAACAGTTACGCCCATATCTGCGTGAAGCACCTCAGGACAAATGCATGGCACACCAGTGATAGTCGTAAGTATTATGTCGATAATTTGCAATGGGGGTCTTGACGATTGTGTGGCCACGTCATAGACCAAATCAGATACAGAGCCAAGACAGGTTGGCTCATCCGGGTTAAACTGGAAAGTAGAATGATCGAATAGGCTTTCACGGAGTGCAAGGCATGCAGGGATATCTGCGGTGAACACGCGATGCTTGTGCAAAATGTCGAGAGCGGTGCACACTGAGTGGTATAGAGTGTATACGCGTTTCTCTTGAAAAGTATCGCGCTTTGTTGGAGGAGAGTGGGATGGTGTTCCAATGGTGAGAGTGGAAAGATGTTCAACGCGATATGTGCGAGAATGGGCATCATGGTATTTGAAACGACCGCATAGTATTGTGTCAGCGATAAGTTCCTTGAGCTGTTCAGGCCATATCGAATTGGTGAGCCCTCCAATGAGCAGGGTTTCAAGATTGTCAACAAGATGCGCCTTGTAAAGGTTCTCCGTTGGATGTCGATTCGAGTTCGACATAACTTGCTAAAAGAAAGAGGCTAACCTGAGGATCAAGCTTGTATTCCAGATGCCAACTACAGTTTTGATCGCGAAGGTAAGAGTTTGAGCGATGCAACGAGAAAAGCGACTGTCTACCTACTTTTATCGATCCGTGACCGTCCCGGTCATTGAATCGCAACTTGCGATGGTCAAGACTCGAAATTGCATTGCTGTCATCTGTTCAAGCAAACAACAAGACATTGCGGGGATCGAGTTCAGGCTTGTTCAAAAGTACTTGTAGTACAGAGGTGAGATATCGAAAGATTTGAGCTGATCCTAATCCCCAATGACGATAGCGGACGCCATTGCAGAGCTCCGAATGAACAAAAGCTCATCGCACGGAAATGATATCTTCGCATACGTCAGCAGGCCTTCTGGGGTCTGAAGCGTGCTCAGCCTCGAAGGACCTTTTCGTGCTCCGCCCTCGACGCACTTTTTAGCGGTCTAGTCGATGGTGTAACAGATGTTCTAAATGGCAGCAACACGAACTGCTCTCTGTAGACATTGCTGCAAGTGTGGCTATCGTGAAACACTGGTGCGGATGCAGACGGAACGCAACAGGCGACTGACCAGAACCGTTTAGTAACTAAGTTACTCAAGGTTGGAATTTGCAGACCATACTAAAGAAGAAGAAGAAGAAAGGTTGGAATTGATATCAGTTTTACCAGATTCGTTGCGTCGAAGAAAAGTTAATTTAATACACCAAGCAGGTGCTGCATTCTGTACTACTGTACGGAGTAATCTTGGTAGGTAACCCTTACTGTGGGCCAATCTGAGGATTTCAGCTTCCTCTTAAGATATCACATACGAACATGGCATTATGAAGGATTTCTTAAGGATACATCTCGAGTCGGCATTCGACACGACAAGCCCGAAGGAGGTTATCCTTACTATCCGCCCGTGACAGCCTTCCCCTCATGGCTGGGAACGAGGAGTACAAAGTACCGTTGGGACACCTACCAACGGTACACCTCCCAGCGCGCCGCGAGCGCAACCCCGCCTTGCTTCCGCCTCCGGCGTTCGTCACGTCCACAGCCGTCAAGCCACAGAGGCGGCTTAGCATCTCAACGTGTGCACAGCATGTTCGCGTCCCACTCACCCGTCGCCGTTCCGCCCGCAGCGCGCCGCAAATGACGCAAGGTTCTGTCACGTCGCCGGTGCCAAGCCCGCAGCCCGAGGAGCGCCGTCAGGGGTACTCATGGCTGAACAATTGGTTCCCCGTGGCGTTTGAGTTTGACATACAGGACAAGCCCTTTGCTTTCACAATCTTCTCCAACAGGTATGTTTTATATCGCGATGCGCAAGGCGAGTATGTTGTGTTTGACGACGTGTGCCCGCATCGCGCGGCGCCTCTTTCTGAGGGAAGGGTGGTAAGCAGTCGCGACGAAAATGGAAATACGGAAAAGGTGATCGAATGCCCCTATCACGGCTGGCGCTTCGATTCCAATGGCGTTTGCGTGCGTGTTCCTCAGTCACAGTGCAAGAACGGCATCTCTTCGAAATGCAACCTTCAACACAAGTATCCTACAAAGGTCATTGTCGGCAAGCTGATTGTAGTGTATTTGGGAGACTGTGCTCATGACAGCTTTCAACGGCTACCCGCGCCGGAAGATGTGGAAACAAATCTACACAAGTACGAGGTGTATCGGTGTATCGCTCGGGTACTGCCAGTGTCATTCGCTATGGTGTTCGAAAATGTACTAGACCCGGCGCACGTGGCATGGGCGCATCACGGCACGAACCAAGGCAACCGAAATAAGGTGGACCCACTGTCATACGTGAAGGTGCGCAGCTGTGTGGAGAACGTGATGGAATGCAGTGTGAGTCTCTCGTCGAAGAGGAGCGACTTGAACATGTACGCAATGATACCGACGTTCATCTCGTACGAATTCCCGTTGGGAAACGGCGGATACCTTCTGACGTGGTTCACTCCGATCACAGCCGACACGTGCATGCTTTTCTCGGCCATGGCGGTTGCGCAACCGCGGCTGCTGGTGAAAATGGTGATCCGCGCCATTCCAGAATGGGTGTGGCACGCGGATGCGAACCTGATTCTGGACGGCGATACAGCAATGCTGCGCTATCAGACGGACAATCTTCTGCGGCAGCAGAGCGACATGCACGACGCATCGTGGCGACGCGCGTTCTATCTGGGCGCGACGGGCATGGATTCAGCGGTGTTTCGGTTCAGAAAGTGGCTTGACGGTGCGCTCGACAGCATTCCGTTCAGCGAGGCGGAGCTGAGGGCGATGATGGTCGGGGCGAGCTACAAGATGAGCGCGCGATTCATCATGGATCGGTATGAACACCATACCAGGCGGTGCGCCATCTGCAGCGCTGCGCTGCGCAATGCGCGGCGGCTGCGCACGGCGGCGCTTGTGGCGGGGACGGTGCTGCTGTCATGCGCGCTTGGCGGCCGCAGAGGCGTCGGATCTGTAAACTGGGCGCTGTGCGGGTTGTTTCTACTGTGCGTGGCGGTGGCGGTCGGGTGCAACGCGGCGATTCGGTCGCTGACTTTCACAACAAAGGCGCGCGACCTGCACGCGAAGGACTGAGCAGCGCGCAGGCGAGTAAAGCAGGGCTTTAAACACACCCACTGCACGCAGCGCGCGGCGGACGGACGCGCGCGGCTTACCGACCGGCCGCGTGGCGCAGGCTGCACGGCGCGGCGTTGGCGCATCGGCAACATACAGTCGCGGCACCGGTGCGGCGCGCGTCGCTGCGGGTGGCCTCGGCAGCGTAACGCATGGCACGCGGCTCGTTTCTCGTTTCTCATTTCTCATATCGCTGCATGCTGCAGCCGTCCGCGCTCGTTTCGGCAGCTTCTCGCGCATGCGCGCCGATTGGCAGTTGTTAAAGCCGCCGCGCCGCCCGCGCGCCAAGTGTCCGCGCTCGCAGACACCAGCCGCGCGGCGCGCGCGACGTGCCGCGCGCTGTGTGGCCGCGCGCGCCGGTACTTTAGGTATTTCGCGAAAAATCCTGCGCGCGCGCGCCGCGCGCGCCGCGCCACGGGGCACCGATGCTGGCGCGAGGTAAGGGACGCGCGCGCAGGGCGGTGTGTCTCGGCGGCCGGTACGCCGGCGGAGGCGGAAGCAATGGCGGCGAAACTGCTGGGCACATGTCCCTCCCCCCACGCCCGCGCGCGTGCGCAATTCATCGCCGAGGGCGCGCTTGCGCAGAGTTGCGCGCCGCGCCGCAATGCCACCGACGCGACGCCGCGCCCGCGCGCCGCCCCCACAGGCCGCCGACCCGCGCGCTCGCGCGCGCGCGCTCCCCGCCGGCTGCGGCGCGCGTACCGCCGCGCGCGCGGACAGCCGCGCGCGCGCGCGCCGCGGCGGCGGCGGCGGCGGCGGCGGCGGCGGCGAAGCACGGCGCGCTGTAAGGCTGTAATGGCGGCGGGCGCCTCCCGCAAGGGCAGGGTTTTGCACCGCTGCCTCCAATCAGCGCGTCACCGAATATACGCCGCGGCCTGTTTTGCGCTTGTTTTTCGCGCGCCTTGCCGCAGCGGTGCCGGCGCCACCCGCGCACGCGCGCCGCGAGACAGTGACGAGACGTCGCGCGCGACTGACGCGCCCGCACCCGCACACGACCCATAATTGTGCGCGCCGCTGCTCGCGCCCCTGTCCCCCCCCGCGCGCCGCCCCCGCATTGTCGCCGCCCCCGTTTGAAAATCTCCGCGCGCCGCTTGTCGCCGCCGCGCCGCCTTCCCGCCGCCACCGCCACCCCGCCGCCGCCGCCGCCGCCGCCGCCGCCGACGCCGCCCGCACCATGGTTGACGCCGTGCTCGCCCCCAACTACGACTCCATCATCGATCGCCAGCACAAGCGCATCGTGCAGCTGGAGGCCGACCTCGCGCGCTGCACCTCGCACATCCGCAAGCTCAAGACGCGCGTGCACGACCCTTCCTCGCTGTTTGCCGCGCACGATCTGGCGCGCTTGCACGCCGCCCACATGCACGCCATGCTGGCCATGGCGCCGTCGATGCAGCCGATCGCGCCGCCGCACCCGCTGCACATGGCCGCCGCCGCCGCCGCCGCCGCCGCCGCCGCCGCCGCCGCAAACATGCCGCTCGTGCCCGGCGCCGGCTCGCCGCCTGCCGCCGCCGCCGCCGTGCACATGGCGGGCGCGCACTTGTTTGCGGGCGCGGGCGCTGCGGGCGCGGAGGAGGAGGAGAAGGCGGCAAAGAGTCGTTACTGGACCGCCAAGGAACATCAGCAGTTTTTGTACGCCGTCAAGCTGTTTGGCGCCAAGAACTATGTCGCTATCAGTCAGTTTGTGGGCACCAGAACGCCCAAGCAGGTTCGAACTCACGCGCAAAAGTATCAGATGAAGCTGGAAAGAGAGGCCAAGAAGAGAAGGAACCAGGCGTTGGCGGCCGCCGCTGCCGCCGCCGCCGCCGCCGCCGCCGCCGCCGCCAATTCGTCGCCGCCTAACAAGGACTCGCATGACGCGGCGCAGAGTGAGAGCACTTGTCCCATGGACGAAGATGTCAATGACTGCGCGTGTTCACCAGTGTCGAATGATGGGGACGATTGTGCCAACGATGACGTGTGTGTCATGAACGTGAACGATCGACTGATGAACAACACCGCGCCGACTGCGCTCACCTCGTCGTCGTGTGGCGGCATGAAGAAGGACTCCAGCTTGACCAATCTGGCCGACTACGACGACTTTATGAGACGAATCTCCACCGCTGTGCAGGACGATCGCGCGGAGATGTTTGATGGCAGGGATGCGGACTTGGATGTGGACATTTTGAACGGCGCCCAGAAGAACGAGCAGTTTGACGACTCGCTTTTGGCTGATCTGTGAGGGCGCGTGGCGGCTGCCCTTTTTCGCTCCGTTTGGCGGCGGTGGTTGAGGATTGGCGTCACTTTTTTTTCCTTTTTTGGGCTTTGTGCTTGCCACTGAGGGCTATCTCAGGCAAGGAGCTTGCGCAACCCTAACATTCTTTTCTTTTTTTGGCTGCTACCGTTGTGGCCACTGTTTTTTTGTGCGTTCGCTCTGCCTCTCTCTCGCTCTGTCTCTTTCCTCTCTTTCCTCTCTTTCTTCTCTTTGTTTTGTTTATTTGTTTTTCTTCCCACCTCTTTCTAGACCGAACAAGTTGAGCATTTAATCAATTTTCCTTGTTCGGTAACGACATATTCCTTCCCCTCAGTTACTTGCAAGTTATAGTCAGTCGTGTGTGTGTGTGTGTGTGTTTCTTTCTCTTGTAAAAACGCAGAACAGTTTTTTCTTTGTCATGAATCGCAGCAGTCAATGAGCGTTGGCGTGTATCTACGGCGCAACGGCTGATCTCGCGTGCGGCAGATAGGCGGAGTAGATTCCGTCTACAAGTTTCTGCGATATTGTTGCCGATCGGTGCCACCACCACCAACCCCCCGCGCCCAGAACCCCGCCGCGATGAGTCGTCCGCACTGTGGCACTGTGACTTGTGCACGCCACGCCGTGGAGTCCTCGGAGTGCGTGGTGGGGAGCGCACCGCAGTGAAGCGCCGCGGCGGCTTTGATTGGATGCGGGTGCCACGGCGTGAAGCACGTGGGAAACAGCGCGTGACGACGCGTGTGTCCGTTCTCGTCGTTTGCACCGAATCTGCACGTTTGCGTGCCAGGCCAACTTGCTTCTGACCGTTTTTCAAGATTTGCTGGCGCAAAAATTGAATTTTGAAAAGTCAATGAAAACTGCGGCCGCCGTCGGTGAGCGCGTGCGCTCTCGTCGCCGCAGTGTGCGCGAGCAGTATAAATACCGAGCGCATGCCGCGCGGGGCAGCGCCGCGAGGGCGCTGGTCATACTTACCTGGCGCCGCTCACCGCCGGTTCAAGACGGAGGCGTGGGCTGGATCGAGAGCACCCATTGCACGCCACGGCCCCCTGTGGGCTTGTTCTTTGGCAGGGAGCTTGACGTTCACAAGGTTGCCACAACGGTGGCTTTGGGCGCTCAATTTATGACCCTGGGCTAGCTTGCGTCCGCGCAGCTGCCCTGTTCCCCCAACGTGTTTCGCTCACCTTCTGCTTCTCCTTGCCTCATACAGATCGGACTGCCCCATGCGCGCCTTATTTTTGCGCTCGTCGTCTGGCACCATGTACGTGAGAGATGGTTGGCGATGCTTACCCCCCCTTCGCCATACATTTCATCCGGTAGGATATCTATCAGCCCATACACTTTAAAACTTGCTTTCAGCACCATTTCTACCTGAGCATCATCATCATCATCATGTGATCGAACGGGGGAAGACCATTGTGTCGTCAGCAGTGCCCCTCAACCTCTCATATGGCAAGTGACCGAGTGCTGCCTCACCCGCTTCTATCTACTTTGCGCCACACCATTGACGTTCTCGGTAGATCAAACGTCACTGTTATGGTCCACGCTTTTGTCGTGCGCCCACTATCGGGTCACCGTAGAAGAACAAGCGGGTGGTAGAGCGCAAACTGTGATCTCTTCATTGCGGTGTGTGTGCAAGCAACAGGCGGCTATTTGTTGAACAGATAGCCCAAGTCCGTTTCATCCTGCTTGTTGTGCAGACACGCGGTCTTCTAGACATCTGCTTGTTGTCACTAGTCCCCAGCAACACATGTTGCACACAAGTTCAAGTGTTGGCCGAATCCCTAACAGCCTGTCATTGCTACTATGAAAACAACTGAGCAAATCCGGCGCTCTTGTCTGGTCTTTTGTACTGTGTCTCAACTCTTATCGCTACGGTAGCTACAAGATAGTGGCCTGTCTAATGCCTATTGCACCACCGTCACCAAACTTCTCCAGCATTCTCTAGACACCACTCTTGGGACGTTGGGCCATGAACACTATCTATGATACTTCGATACCCTTGTCCTTCCATACCTCGAAACCATGCATTCAGTGGAGAGCTGATCTTCGTTATCATGACGAATTTAGGATGCTCTTAATATATTGATCAAGAACGACATCATGCTCTGCTGTCTTGATCTTTCGTTTTCTCCGTTGTCATACGCAGGATGGTATACTGAATCTATTAAGTCATTCTGACACCCCAATCATCACCATCATGATAATCGTCGTTGTCCTCAACAGACCTGGGAAGCAAGACGGACGCTAACGAAACACAATTTGGACTCAGTACGCAGAGCTTTACGTTAAGATCCTTGTCTACACAAAGTGCATTTCAAGTGGACTCATCGCGCGCACACAATTGTACCTGTCGTTTATCTCAAATGCAATGATTCTGCAAAATACTCAAAACGAGAGGTTCAGCTCTGCAAAGTCAATGGAAAAAGATGGAAACAATAGAAGAAGCCACAGAATTAGGCTGCGAGAGCAGGTACAGTAATTCCACATGCCGCAAGATCTTGTCATCCTGATCGCCTCATCGTACCTTTGGCAATAGTCCTTGCTACAAATAACGTTTCACCTTAGACGTTGTTCGATCTGTCGCCAAAACCGATTCCACACACTTCTTCCCCCGACCTCCGCGAACATCGTACCTGCATTATTGAAGACAAAAACATCTGAGTTTCCGTAGAACTGGGCCTTCACGCGTTGCGACATGCTCTCGTAAAATTCATTGTCCTCATCCGGTTTCGTAAAGTCTGATATGTATATTTCCTTTGCTGTGAAGCGAAGGCTGCGTCCAGACTCAAGGAATCCATTGAAGAAGTTTTCGACTCCATATTTCTCTTGAGCATCTGCCTTTCCAAAAGTAAACTTTAGATTATTCGCAGCTAAGTTCAGAAATTCACTCCAATCCCATTCAGAAGGGAGAACATCTCTTGCCACCGCCAGTTTGCAGAATATCAAGAAGTCCACCATGATACTATCAGCACTATGCCCTGGATCGTAAATCGATCCAGAACGTACATCATCCATATAACTATATTCATCGTCTACGCGCATCCGATAGCAGTCTGCTAGCCACTCATATCTTTCCCTTTGTCCTAGTTTACTGCTCCAAGCATTTCGAGGACGATCCACGTGATACTGAGTGATACTCTCCATGCTCACGTTAATAGGAGGCCCAGAAGGACCGTTTCGGGAAGACGACTCTTGCTGTTCTTCCCCGTCGTCTGTTACGTTCTTTAGCTCATCGGAAAGTGCTCGGAGTTCCCTTTTCGGAACTCCTGGAAGCGACTCAAGTCTTTTCAAGTCTGCTTTTGCTTCCTTACCTTTGTCCATGCGAACATATGCCTGAGCTCTTCTGAGGAGGGCCTTCTCCGCATTTGGATTGATTTCCAATGCATCATTGGCGGTCTTGACAGCCAGCGGCCAGTCTTCCTTCCGATTGTAACACAAGGAAAGGTTACAGAGTATCTTCACATGGTCGCTGTCGTTAGATGGACCAACCACCAAAGCCGCCTCATAGTAGCTTATGGCAAAATCATACATCTTGCTCTTGAACTTTTCATTCCCAAGCTCCCTCAACTCACTAGCGCTCTTGCTGAGAAGTCCAATACTCCGTTTCCCGGAAGAGGATCCATTCGGTTCTGCGGGCGCCTCTGATTCAAGCAGAGCATATTCACTCAACTTCACAGAAAGGTCGTGAAGGTGCGAGATTGCAGGTGCCTGAACGTTTCCATGCTTCTTCAGAGCATTTATATCGTCTCGAGCTGCCATTAAGTGTGCCCTTGCCCGACGATAATGACCTTTAACATTAGAAGGATCAAGCTCAAGTGCTTTGGTGGACGCTTCAATAGCCTCGGGCCATTGATTCAGTTTTAGTCGACATTCAGCAATATTTCCAAGAACCTTGGAGCACTCTTGCTTACGACGATTGGCAATGGGATCAAGATGCTTCTGTGCTTCATTGTAAAAGGACAACGCATGGCGAAAATTTCCCTCTCTAAAGGCCTTGTTTCCGTTTTCTTTTGCTTGCATAGCACGGTTCACATTCCTCTCCGCGTCCCACGAACATGGTGGACGCTTTCGAGGCACGGTGACAAATGCACTGATGAGCTTGGTAGTGGGAAGTTCGCAGTTGACATCACCGTAATAGGAAACGAAGCCATCACCATAACTACGGACTGCGACCAATACAGGAGGTTCTCCCCTTTCTGCCGGCGTCACATACTCTTCGTCGCTATCATCTTCATCATCGTACTGCTTTGCCTCAAAACAGCGATCAGACTGCGGGACATTCTTATACGAACACCCTTTGAGGTGAAACTGCATATTTACGGCCCTTTCTCCGTTTCGTAATGGAAACTGCTTGGATATAAGAGCTGCTGATTGCGGATTTGGAATCCATCCTCCCTCCCATACGAAGAGCGTGTCCAGGGAACATCAAAGAGTTCCCGGAGAACTGGAATGAGATTTAGTCCTTCCGTGGTCGGAAAGGCAACACGCCCTCCAGAGCGCACATAGCGTTGGAGGATAGGACCAAGGCTCATGGCGAAAACGTTTTGCTCTTCGCTCAAGTCACAGACGATGATTGCATTGTAATCATGCCTGCGCATAGCTTCTTGCACTCCTTCAAAGTTCTCGCCGTAATCAAAGTTCACGCGTGTAATGATGCATGTTGGAGGGCGTAGGTGTGGGCAGGAAGTGAGCAGCCGGTCTGCGTACCAGTTGTTGTGCACTATGGACATTCCCTCGATAAGAAGCACGTGAAGCGGCATTGTCAGTGGAATAGTGTGCTGAACAAAAGCGAAAAGTCTGACCGTGTTCGAGAACGTAGGGGAGAGACGGGAGTAGGTGACTGCTGGGGGAGAATAGCAGCCGAAGCAAGATTTAGAACTAGCTAGTAGAGATAGTCCTAGATGTCTTCAACGCGATCATTTGGACTGCTGGTTGACAAAAGCGGATCACAGTGCCACACGTTATCAGTGACGGCTGTACGATTTTGCCCCAAGACGCGTCGCGTCGTCTCGGCCCGAGACTCTCGGGGCTCAAAATCCTAGGTCTGATCATATGATTCGTGGGATGTACTCAGTACAGCCAAAAATTTTTTTGATTCAATAATAAATAAAAACTGTTTGTGCTGGCCTGCAAGGCCAGCAGAAACAAAAGGAACCTTTGCGCTCGATCGGGCGTGTTCGGAAATTGCTCGCAGACAATTGTCTGGTTCGAACTGGAGAAGCTTCACACCTAAAGCTTCAACGATTCTTGCAATCTCGAACCTGGCGATATAAGGAGTTATTGTGCAAAATGGCTTTAAGGATGACACAAGTTCCGTTGTTTCGTGCTTTTGCAACAGCGGCAAAATCCAAGAAAGCACCGAAGCCCCAAACAGTTTCCGATGCCGAGAAAGTCATTGTTGATATGTTGCGACCAGTGGTGCCACCACCTCCACGATCCGAAGAGGAACGAATACATCTGCGACAACTCATGATCCAGTACGGGAAGCTAAAGAGGAAGCATCACATTGAGATGGAGATCCGCAAGAGAGACTTTCTAATAGCAAAGTGGAAGGCAATTGACGCACTGCCGCATGCGAGAAGGATGGAAGCACTTTATACACCTCCTGACGAGCTTCCCATGAACCGACCACTAATGACAGACACACCACCGATTAAGGGATTTAGTGTGACATCAATGACAAAAAAGTAATACTAACTTGAGCCGCAACCGAGAACGAATCCGCTAAACGATACCTGTACCCATGAAGAATTATGGCATTTCGAATACGTTTGTTGCTGGATTATGTGAACCATTCGCCTCCAGGCAAATGCTTCGCTTTCGTTCATCTTACAACCTATGAACCGTCTTCCTGATACTTCTCCCTCCCAGTAAAAAGCCATCGGCGTAGCATCCGCTACCCTTCGGCGTCCTGATATCGCTCATCTTCTGTTGAAAGATCACTCAACGTCTGCAATATGCTTCCCAATATCCGTTCCTTCTCCTTCCCATCTACAGCTGGGTTAGCTTCCAAATTCCTTACGACGCCCTGTACGAACGGCTCTGCCCAGTGCTGATCCGGCAGCTGCTCAACTACTTTCTCGAAGTCGGCCCAGGCAAACGGTCTGTGCATCTCAGTATCTGCTACAGAAAGTGAGCGGGAAAGATCTTTCATGCTCTCTAGCGCCTCTTTTCGTGCGGAAGACGAATACCAATCTTCAATTTTACGAGCTCCTTCTCTGCCCCTCGCTGCAGGTCCGTTTTCATTCCTCGGTTTCAGCGACATGGCCGGTATCTCGTCTCTCCGCTCCCCTCGCCTTTTAAGAACTGATTGGGCCAATGTGCTCCGCGGCGCAGCGGACCGCGGCTCACCACGGCCTGCTGTGCGTTGAGGTGGAGCACTACGTGATTGGCGAGATAGCTTTGCCAGACGGCTCGCGCCTCCGCCACGACCGAACCCAGATGACGGCTCAGAAGATGGTTTGGACTGAGTGGCCGCAGACTGGCCACGTCCAGCTGATCGAAGTGATGGATGGCGCTTCTTGTTCGCAGCTGCACGGCGCCCAAGGCTTTGAATTGCTATCCGGGCTGAAGAGTTGGCTGAACTCATCCTTGTGAGCAAATGAGGTCAGAAACTGGTTTTTCCGAGATGGATGGCGAACAGCAGATGCAAGGAAGACGTTGAGCGACTCGAACTGGACCGAAGACTTGCTTGGGTTTTTAAGTTCCGACATTACGCTTCGGAAATGTGATCAGAGCCACCGATTGGTGAAGCGCAAAACGGCTGCGACAGCCCCGAACACAGACGCGCCAGCAATTTTGTCATTTTCCGGTCGTGTGCACGCAAATTCGATCATTGACATTCTCGCTATCTGGCCGAGTAGTCCCAGTTGCTTTCCAGTCGGTCATCTTCGTTCTCGGTTCTCTTCGGTATAGAGAGAACTTTAGTAAGATCGTGATGTACGTGAATATGCCTCCCTGCAGAGATTGGCGTGGTCATTTGATAATTAGGTGAAGCATCGAACCTGACTCCTGCTGCTAAAACTACCGAAGGTCGAGTCACGGTTTTCAGCTGTCAAAGAGTATACAAGAGTTCCTGGACATCGAAAAGTGACCCCTCTGTTCGTTTTAGCCATGTCGCTTGAAAGGTTGTTACACAAGCGTCCAGCAGAGGCTACATTGGCAAAAATGTTTGTTCCACACGCGCTGGCACCTCTCTGCTTTCTGTGTTAAATGACGCTAATGCGCTAATGCCTAGGTTTTATGCTGTCCAAAGAGGACAACGTCCGGAAGAACATATTTGCATGTACCTCATTTTAGTCTCCGATAAGAACATGTTGGTAGTCATATTTTGGCCTCAACCGGGGACGCCTTGAGAGACGTCCCTATAACAGAAACGTTCAAAGTGCACGTTAACTAAGGCGGTACACTCATGAACAGAGAGAGGGAGAGAGGGGTGAGGGGTGACGAGAACAGTTTCATTCACAAAATTGTCAAACAGGCCCCAGAATTATGACAGGATCTATGACAAGGCGATCCTCTTCAAAGAGGCTTGCCCTCAGTTCCTGTGAGAGTAAACAAACATTTTCTTAGATAATAGCCCTCTCCACTTACAAATGAAAAGATACTCGGAAGCTGCTTTCCATTGTGTCCAGCTCCCATAGATTTCCGTTCCTTTCGCGCTGTGTCGAGAACTGATGGGACCAAGAAATTTCAGAGTTTAGGTTCCAGGAACTTACCACCTCAATCTGTGGTCTACTAAGCTATGCGTTTATATCTTAAGATCAACACAGCAAGTTACAGCAAACCGTCTTCAACAAGTTGCCGAAGTTTCGCACTAACAGCATTCATTGGCAACCCCATAACGCAAAAATAGCATCCATCAATCTTCTTCACAAAAGCACCACCCCGGCCTTGAATTCCATACGCCCCCGCTTTGTCCATTGGTTCCCCGGTTTTAACGTATGCAGAGATCATATCATCCGTTAAATTGTCAAAGCACACCCTTGCTTCCTCGCAGAAACTTGTGAGCTCTCCCTTGCACACAAAAGCTACGGCAGTTACTACAGTATGCCAGCGCCCGCTCAAACTTCTCAGCATTCGTAGCGCATCTGCCTCAGACGCCGGCTTTTCTAGTATCCTTCCTTCCGAGACCACGATTGTATCAGAACCAATCACCAGATCAACGCCCTGATGTTTTCTCCATACGTCCAGAGCTTTCTGCTCTGCGGTTTTTTGTGCATAATCATTCGGGGTGGCAAAGGAGGACTTAGCCAAATCCTCGGCAAAAGAGGAAGCTTCAGGGACAAACTCCAAACCGATTAGTTTAAGGATTTCCCTTCGGCGAGGGGATTGGCTTGCCAAAACTATTCGTTTCTGTTTCAAATGGGGGAGAAGATCAATGATCATTTTTGATAATGTATTCGTACAACTGGATCCTGCACTAAGTGCAAAAGTCTTTTGGGTGGGTGAAGAGTGACTGTTCAGATGGAAATAGAGCCGGACACGTTCAAACTGTGCGGTGTTTTGCTCTGGAGTTTCAACGAAGTTTCTGCCTCAACTAGACGGTCACAAGCTCTACGAGAATCATCTAGATCTGTACGTTGACCTCGGCTTTTTCGATTTTTGACGCATTAATGCAGATTGCCATGCTTTTGTAGAGTTATCAAGACGAAGAATCCAACTTTGGTTGGAAAAGTTTAGCCTTCTTAAAGAGGGCTAAACTTTATTCATTAAAGGACACACGCTGTGGTCTTAAGAATACCCAAGGGGAAGGATTTTGAGTTCCATGAAAATTGCTCTTGGGTTAACTATAGCTTCTTGTTGTATTGTTAAAGTGATATGTGCTGTGTGATACGAACAAACGTATTTGTTATGCAGTGCAGCCACAGAGTGTACGAAACTGCTAGTAAGGGAGCACGAACCGAGAACAGAGGCTGACCATCTTCTTGATAAAACGTACATGCATCAGCTACTCGGACTTACTACGCAAATTCTGCAACGACGGAAGTTTACAAAGGATTCTGGTTGAAAAGGACTCGAGGGTTGCCCGCTTTGCCTGAGTACGATGTTTGTCGGACTCTTGTAGTCTTCCTTTGCTTTCATGCGTTTCGCAGCCAGGCTTACTATCACAAACGGCAGCGGGCAAATGTACGGGATGTTCACTTTCGTCACCCTCAAGGCTCTCAAGTTTTGCTCGAAGTGCAAGAATGTTCTTCGAGTAAGGGTATAAGTCCGCCGCCCGTTCCGCAGCCTGCATTGCGTTGCTGGCATGAAGTTGTTTCTTCGCCTGTCGGCCATACCCCATACTAAGCAAGGCGGCGAGGCCTCTTTCTTGAATTGTTGGGCTGGCCTCAAAAGCAGCCATTGTCTCTGTGCACAAGTCATGAAATTTGAAAGAGCTTGCCAAGTTTCCAACTTTCTCGTTATCAATACACAAGCCATGGATAGTTATGAGACCTGCTTCCGCAACAGCAGCATTAGTGTGGTTTATCTTCATAGCATTTGCAATAAATCGCAAGGCACCCCATTCACAGGCTTTGAGCTTACCGGCCGGAGAATCGAAAACCGCGTTTCCCAGAGCAAGCAAAGAGTGCTCGACATGAACTGGGCTGTGAGTGAGAAAGGCAATGGATCTCACCAGCGTTGCCACACTTCGACCTACTTCACTAAACAGCCTCCGGTTAGTAGAGTCAATTAGCATGGTGCGAATGAGTAAGCATGAACTTGAAACGATGCTCACAGAGCTCGATGAACGATTTGATGCATATGCCGCAGCATATAGAACAGCTATACGCATTCTTTCTGTTCTTCTGTTCTCCTCAGAAGGGCCCCTTTCCAACGGCTCACATGCCCGAAGCAGTGCAAATCCCATTTCATGACATTTCCCGTTGCGTCGAAAGCTCTTTACTGTTGAACTCAGAAACTCCATCACGAAACCCACCAAAATATGAGAGGCGTTCTCCAGCATTTCCGAACATTCTGAAATCGGAGCGGTTACGATATTCAAACATACTCCCAGCGCCTCCTCGATTGCAAGTGGATTGGAATTGGGTTTGATGATGTTCCCTATGGTGCGCAAAACCCCTCCTTGAGACAGAATCTCCTTGCATATTACGGACTCCCGGGATAGGTTACGCAAGGCCATACAAACGTTAGACTGAACCTTCCAGTGTATAGGACCTTCATATCGATTAAGAGCATCAACTAACAAGGGCAAAACACCACTAGCAAATGCCAAAAGCCTTCGACCCTCGTTCTCATAACAGATGGTTGCAATCAGTGCAGCAGCAGAACATTGAATCGATTCTCTATCAGGAAACGCAATCATAGCTGAAGACAGAGCTTTGAATCCTCTGTGTTCACAGAATATACTTCGATTAACTTCAACAAGTAGCAAAGACCTCGTAAGAAGTATGGCATTTTTGACAAGAGCTTGGTCCTTCGAAAACACATTCAAGGCGCTAACAACTAATGGAACGACCCCTTCCTGACCCATGAATTCTGCCATCTTGTGTTTCTCACAAAGCACCATGAGTGCTAGAGTCGCCGACTTCTGAACCTTCACCTCCGACGCGTGAGAATCCATAAGTTTGATACATTTCTCTACACTAGGCTTCAGTTTGACATGGTCCCCTTCAAAGTCGCACGCCAAAATACGCAGCTCATCACAGCATAAAGCTGCTTGCTGTGATGTGGTGGCAGTAGATTGCTGTTTCATCAGTCGTTCCAGCCATTGCTCTTGGTTCCTGCGCTCGGCATTTAAGCATGAACTAGCGGGGTCCATAGACTGAGAAGAATAATGTAATGATCTTCCTGGATTGTACGCGGTTGCACAGCACAGAAATCCGAACTCGAGTCACCTTGGGATAAAGACCAGAACCAAGATGTGCTGCATTTCCATGTCTGGCACAGTTATGCGCATTCATAAAGGCAAGCATCATGCTTGCCTTCCATGAATGCGCACAACTGTATCATGATGTCGTGGCAATATACGCAGTTACCTCTGTAGTAATATTTGCAAGAAATAAGGCAGTCCATAAGCGGCCTCGGTACCCTGGCACGTTACGCAACGTCTACATTGGTGCTTCTAGATTTGATATTTCCGATGTCTTTCTGACGCCGGATCTTGAAATCTCGGCGCATTTGATCTCGAATTCCATCTACTCGCTCCCATTCTTCTCCCAACTGTTCAAGTCCCGAGCTCCTAACAAATTGGCAAGCAATATCTTTAAGGGCTTCAGGCCGAGAAAATATATCGGGTGGAAGCTGAAACGCTGGTTCTTCTCCGTACGATTGCTCTTGCCCCTCTTCGAACATATATCCCACATATTCGTTTCCTTCAGTGCTTCTTCCTTCGATGTTCACAGGGGCATGGAAACCCTTCCTTTCTTGGACTCCATCGTGATCCTCGTGTTCATTTTCGACAATATTGTCTGGGAAAGAAAGTTGGAGTTCTTCTGAAGCTTCTGCACGAGGTTGCGGAACTTTGGACATATGATGATCCTGTTCATGATGCTCCAATTGTTCAGCGCCGTCCTCGTTACTGCTCTTAGAAGCTTGAAACAGATCAACACCGCTGCCTAGAAAAGTGAACTGTCGTGAAGTGCGCTGCTCTGCATTTGTTGAAAACGGAGAGCTTCGGGTCTCCTCGCCAAATGTAAACAAATGGCGGTATGAAGCACTATCTGTTTGTCTATCTTTCGAGGACGGTTCCATTAGAGAGAAGCAGCAAGCCGGTCACAATTCGGCTGGTTTACTCGAATGCGAGAATGATATCCACCGAGAGCAACACATGAATGGCACATTCTACGAAGGTACAGAAACATCACATGCTTCTGAAGACTTGTCTTGCTCTTGACGGATGAAAATGCCTCTGTAATACGTGTGGCATTCTTTGCAGCCCTAATTGCAAGAACGCTCTCAATGAAATGATATGAAACCCATCAAGGGTTTCACATCGAGACATCATGTCCAGAATCTGGATGCGTTGGAGTGATCATGCATGTGATGGGAAGGTACAGTAATGAATGATGGTGCAGCAATAAAGATGAGAGCAGGTCAACTTGGCCGTGTTCATGTTGATGAACTGTGGCATGGACGTGAACGTGCTCTCTCCTTCGGAGCACTAACTTGTTACGTTAAGCTCTGGTCGCGTGTGCAAAAGCATCAGCTCTCAGCAGAGTTTTTGCTGGAGAATGGGCAAAAATTCCCCCTGCGAAGGATGAGCGCTCATTTTGGAACCATTGCAAACTTTTAGCTTTTTTCCTGCTTTTCCAATTGTGACAAAGACTTTTGCAACGACTACGTTCATGTTGGGCAGTTCATCGTCAACAGACAGTCCGTGTTTAAGCCGTATCAAGCTTCCAGAAATAGCATTTAAGTCAGCAGTATTTCGCATGCAGCCAGCAGAATGCAGCGTGCAGAATGCCGACACCGATTAGAATAGATTGCGTACAGGCTTGAAGTGGCACGGGCAATTGTCATGCAAGTGTTGTTATTATTCTTTCATGTGGACCTTAGCCCCCATTTACGAGGCTAAGGGAGAACCAAGCAGAGGCAAATGGTCTTTCGCTATGATGGCTATGAAAGAGTGAGAATATTGTCTAATCCACAGCACAGATTAATAGGGTTCTAGTCTGAAAAAAGTCTGCTTCGTGAATAGACAAAGCATTCCTCCAGGCCATCATGTTCACAATATCATCTATTCTAAACCCAGGATAATCATGAAGAGGGATTTCACACAGAAGTCCAAGTCTTTCTCAATTTAAGTGCTACCTATCTTACGCAGTATTTTTGCTCTAGTAATGAGAGATTGATCATGTCGATAGCAACGAAGGGAGTAGGAGAAGTGTTCTTTTTATGCTACAAATGCTCTTGCGCTGCTCAAGTTCCAGTTTGACTGTGAATTCATAATAATTATGGCTCCTCTTGTATGTACAAATTTACCGAGAGAAGAAGGTCGGCTTGCCGTGGAACGGAATTTGGAGATGGGCATGTCACGGTTTCGTGCGTGGCATACTGTCGCGGAGCTGATCTGGTCCATTTTGATCATGAAGGATTTGAGGATGGACACCAGCTTTCATCAAAGCATCCAGCGCCGGCCTTGTGTGCAGTGACAACTTGAGAGAAGCCCAACAGGCAGGCATGAGTTCAAAGATGTGTCCACAAACGAAACAGGACTGCTGGGGATGCGCATCCCTTAGGGATGATTTTCAGTTCGACCCGGTCTGGTCGTTTTCTAGCCTAGGCTACCAAAGGACGTCCCAGGGGACTTTTTGCGCAGTCTCCGCCGGCCTTAAGGGCGTACGACTCTTGCTGCCAGCAGCATTTTCATCAAGCTGGAGCAAACGCCAGTTCTGCAGCACAGTTCATGGTGCTGGTAGTAACTCAATGCATATTGGGCCTCTCTGCGTATCATATATTATGTTGGTAGCTTTGATAACTGCGTCGGCTCGCGTCAAGAAACAGTCAGGAAGGACAAAAGCGTTTGCTCGTTTCGTGGCGGTCATACTCGTTTCAATTGTTGTTCGCATGAATACAGGGGTTTAAGGAGATATCATGAGGGGTAAGTTGGGAGCGTTTGAGCTGTTGCCCTAAGTTGACTGTGCGAATAAGTTAAAAGCTTGCAATCAATAAACAAGCTCATAATAGGGCAAGTTGGACCGCTGGAACAAATTTTGTAGTAGAAAAGGATTTCTCAACCGCAATGTAGGGCTTGAAAACGATGGTTTTGTGTTTTTTTTAAGCTTTTCTCAGACGTGACTTCACGTGTGAAACGATAGCCGTTGGAAGTTTGCAGTATTCGTAGGTTTTGTTTCAAAGATGTGGGGCTGTGTCTGATGTCATACGTATAGATAAAAAGTTGCGCCTGGCACTAGCGATAGAATTGAGCATTGAATTTGGAAGAGATATATTTTTTTGAGCCAGGTGATGCAAGGGAGCTGGCTTGATTGCGGCGATGCTCGCAACAAGTTTGAATGTGGGCAGCCGACATGGGGATTGTATACAGTAAGAAACGGAATCGACTGCGAAGGTGGAACAAGCGTTGTTGTGATTAATCGGAAGGTGATTGCGAGGTGGTCATTTTATGAAAGAGTGGGTGGCACTGTATGAAAGTTGTGCAGACGTTCTGCCGATACATGTCATAGCAAGTGTAACGTATCATAAAGCGGCTATTAAGAGTACATTGTGCTGTTACGGCAACAGCTTTGAACAAGTGGCGGTTTAGCTTTGTGTGGCACATTAATTAAATGAATGTGGTGAACAGCGCACGGGGACAGGCTGGCGCCACAGTGCGCGACCATGGGTGTGGGACGCACACACTGTGCATGGGGGAGTGTGGGGCGGCGGGGACGGTTGTGATGGTGTGCGCATGCACACAGAGCAGGCGGGCAGTGCGCAACGCTGGGCGCTGCGCGGCTGCCATTTGTTTTGTTTGTTTAATGTGGAGAATATTGTTGGGGGTTGCGAGAGTGGAAGAAAACGAAAAGATCTGAGTTCTTTTGTTGGTTCACATTAATGAATATACCCTTGGGTACATTTGACGGGTTTGCTCATTTTGAAAGAGCGATTGTAACAGGAGGCGCAGCAGCTGCGTTTGGTATGACAAAAGGTTTTACGTGCATTGCTCCGCGGTGAAACAAAGTACTGTAGAGTTTAAAAAGGAATCACGACTTGTCGTCGTCGTCGTCGTGGTGGTCATCGTGGCGGTGGTGGGGGGGGGGTGTGTGCGCTGGCTGTCGGCGACGTGGTGCGCAGCCAGTCACACGGAGAAAAGGAAGGATTGGTATAATAGACGTAAGGTCTAAAAGGAGTTTACGTCTAGACGGCGGTGTGGTTGAGGCGGTGAACAAACATGATGTCAAGGAGCTCATACGCGGCAGCTCACAGCCGTATGCGCGCTGTAAGCAATGAATGAGGTGGCGAGAAGTGCAGCCAACACCAAAGTGTATCTACGCGCCATCATGCTCGCAGCTGCGAGGCGCGCGCATCATGATGATGGTGAGGAGGACAAGCGATGAACAGCACGTCTGATACAGCCGCCGCGCTGCGCGACGGACTCAATGGGCGGCGCGCGTATGAGCGCAAAGCGGCCGACGGGTCGACCGACGCGGTTCCGCTGGCGATGGACGCAACGTCTCGTAGCGCCGCGCGCGCGTCGCGCCGGCCTCCGAGGCGGTAGAGTCACAGCACCAGCACACGGGCGCCGACATACACGCGCGCGTCGAGCGCGGGCGCGCGCGCGCGCGCGCGGCCGGGAGACGCAAGAAATTCAGAGAGGCAAACAAACGTCATGTCGAAACTGGAAGAGCGCGCACTGCTGACAGCCGCGCGGCGGCGGTGCCTCTCCTCGGCGCGGCGCAACGTTTTTGCGCGCCGCGCTCGCGCTCGCGCTCGCGCCGCTCCGACAGCGTGACGCGCGCCGCGCGCCGCGCGCCTTGGGCGCGTCAGCGTGAGCACGAGGCGCATGGGGCTGCGCGCGCGCCCGAAATAAACTATGGCGCGCGCGCGCGCGCGCGCGCTCGATATACTACCCGGCGGCGCGGCGCGGCGCGCGCCGGCGGAGCACATGAAAGCGCGCGTTTCGCTGCACTGCGCGTAACGGCCCCGCTGCGGGCGCGCATCGCGTCGGGCGCGCGCGGCGCGCGCGGCGTCACCGTCACAGGACGGCGCAGAAACGTACCTGAATTATACAGGCACGTACGCGTAGCTCAACTGGTTCGACGGCACGGGCGTGCCATCGCATGCGGAGCGTACGCGCGCGGCGGCGGCGGCGGCGGCGGCGGCGGCGGCGGCGGCGGCGGCGGCGGCGGCGGCGGCGGCGGCGGCGCGGCCGGCGGCGCGGCGGCAGCGGCGGCGCGGCGCGGCGCGGCGGTGAATTTTGTGAAGGCGGTACAGGACTGCTGTAAAACAGGAGTGTCAACGGGGCAGAAAAGATACAGCGTTCGCACCAGCAATGCCTCGTTTACTCGCTCTTCAGGCGGCGGCGCCGCTTTACAGCGGCGCGCGTCTACCGGCAGCGAGCTGCTAACCAAGCAAAAATCTCTCGCAAGCGCGCCATGCGCGCCGCGTCTCACCGCAGCGCCGCGTGCGCGTGCGCGTGCGCGTGCGCGCGCGCCGGCGGCGGCGGCGGCGGCGGCGGCGGCGGCGCCAGCGCGTCGTCGCGGCCGCGCCGGCGCTTGGAGCCGCGCCTCCGGTTGACGCGCGCGTAGATGAAGCACTGCGAGCGCCCCTCCGGGCACTCGCCGCGGCAGTGCACGCACAGCCAGTCGGCGTCGTCGATGGCCTGCTTCCAGTCCCAGCCAAACTTGACGAAGCACTTGTGGCACGTCACCTTGCGGCACAGCCCCTGCCGAATGCGCGCGCACGTCGCGAAGCGCACCGCCTTGGACGTGCGCGCGCACACGTGACAGTGCGACGACGGCGTCGGGTTGGAGTAGTACTTTTTGTACGGCCGCTTCACAATCACCGCCTTGAGGCGCTGCGCCTGCTCGCGCTGACGCGCCTGTGCGTGCTGCTGCTGTGCTTGCAGATGCCAATGTTGCTGTTGCTGTTGCTGTTGCTGTTGCTGTTGTTGCTGCTGCACCAGGTGCGAGATCGAACACGCCGTCGGTCTGGCCGTCTGCGCAGACGCGCCGCCGCCGCCGCCGCCGCCGCCGCCAGGCGCCACGGCGGCCGAGAGATGGTTGAACGACGGCAGCGGCCGCGCGGCGCCCGCGGCGCGCACGGCGGCCATGCACACGGTGGCGCGCGCAGAGAGCTGTTCCGGGCGCGTGTACAGGCACACGTCGCGAAGCGAGTGCGCCGCCGCCGGCGCGCGCAGCGGCTCGGCGCTGAGCAGGCTGGCGAGCGACATCTTGCGCGGCGGCTTGATCCCATCGCCGCCGCCGCCGCCCTCGCGCGGCGTGCGCGGCGGCGTGGCGGAGAGCACGCTGGCGTCGGGCGTGTTCGGCAGCTGCGGCGGCGGCAGCGGCTGCGGCGGCGCCATCGCCATGAGCGCGCGCCGCCGCTGCCGCCGCTGCAGCAGCTGCACCTGCTGCTGCTGCTGCTGCGAGAGCGAGAGCATAGCCTGCACGGCGTGTTTCTCGACGAAATGCATGGCGAAGACGCGGGTGGGGGGGCGCGGGGGCGTGGGGCGGTGGGGGGACGGCGCGGCGACGGGCGGGCGGCGGCGCGCGCGCACGCGCGCCTTGAGCGCGGCGCAATGCAAGCGCGGCGCGCGCCAGCCGCGAACGGCTCGCAGGCGCGCGCGCGCGCCGCGTGACGCGCGCGCGCACGCCGCGCTGACGTAATACGCGCGCGCGCGCGCGCGCGTCACGCGTCACGCGCGCATCGACGCGCGGAAGCGGCGCCGCGCACACGCTGAATTTGTCGGCCGAGAGCGCGCGCGCGCGCGGGGGGGCGGGCGGAGGAGCGCGTCTAATTCAGGCGCGCGCGCGCCACTGCGCGCGCGACAGGTGGCGCGCCTGCCGGCGGCTCGTTTTGCGCGCGCGCCGGTCCCGGCGCGACGAGCGCGCGGCGCGGCGCGGGCGCGCGCGCGGCGAGGCGAGGCATGGCGTTCGTTGCGCACGTCCCCTTTGCCGCGCGCCCGCGCGCGGCGCGCGCGTGCGCCGGCCGCCGGCGCGGCGGCGCGGCGCGGCGCGGCGCCGGCGCGGCGGCGCGGCGCGGCGCGGCGGTGATGGCGGCGGCGGCGGACGCGGCGAGCAAGGCGCTCATCTTCGACTGCGACGGGGTGATCGTGGAGAGCGAGGAGCTGCACCGCCTCAGCTACAACCAGTGCTGGCAGCAGAACGCGCTGGGCTTTGAGTGGAGCTACGAGTTTTACGAGATGCTGCAGAACGCGGTGGGCGGCGGCAAGGAGAAGATGCGCTGGTACTTTGACCGCTACGGCTGGCCGGACGGCCGCGCCGCCGGCGACGCGCAGCAGCGGCCGCGCCGCGAGCAGCTGGTGGCGCGGCTGCACGCCGAGAAGACCGCGCTGTACCGCCAGCTCATCGAGGACGGGCGCGCGGCGCTGCGCCCGGGCGTGCTGCGGCTGGTGGACGAGGCGCACGGCCGCGGGCTCAAGCTGGCCGTGTGCTCGGCCGCCAACGCGGACGCCGTCCGCCTCGTGCTGCACAAGCTGCTGGGCGAGGCGCGCGTGCGCCGCTTCGACGTCGTTCTGGCGGGCGACGTGGTCCGCAACAAGAAGCCGCACCCCATGATCTACGAGCTGGCGCGCCAGCGCCTGCGCGTGGCGCGCGCCGACTGCGTGGTCGTGGAGGACAGCCACATTGGGCTGCGCGCCGCGCTGGCCGCGGGCATGCGCGTGGTCATCACGCACACGCCCTACACGCGCGCGCAGCGCTTCGACGGCGCCGCCGCCGTGTACGCCGCGCTGGGCGAGCCGGGCACCGACGCCGAGCGCGACGTGGTCACCGTCGACACGCTGTTCCCCGAGCTGCGCGCCGAGCGCGCCGCCGCATAAAAAAAAGAGCAAGTCATAGCGCCGCGTTTACCGTCGGTACAGCACGTCGTCATCGTCATGCGGCGCGTCCAGTTTGCACGCGTGCGCAATCGCCGCCGCCAGCTCGCGCTGCGCGCCCGCGGCGCCCTGCGCGCCCGCCACGTCCAGCCACAGGCTGGCGCGCAGCTGGCGGAACAGGTTGCGGCTCTCCTGCTCCGCCGCGGCGCCGGCGCCGGCGCCGGCGGTGACGAGCGCGACGCGGCCGTTGCCGACGTTGCGCCGAATGGCGCGCCAGTCGTACGGCCGCGCGTGGCGCTCGGCGGCGTAGTACTCGTCGCCGGTGGGCAGCAGGCACGCAAAGCCGCCGCGCACGCGCTGCGTCTCGAGCAGGCGCAGGCACGCGTCCGCGCCGGAGCCCAGCCCGCACAGCGTGGCGGCGCCGCCGTCGCGCGCCAGCGCGCCGCGCAGCGCGCGCAGCCACACGCGCTCCCAGCGCTTCGTGTTGCTGGCGTACGGGTTGGGGAGCGCCGCCGCCGGCAGCGCGCGCAGCTCCAGCGCGCGCGGCAGCGCGGCGCGCAGGCGCGCCGCGAGCGCGCGCGGCAGCGCCGCGGCGCCGCGCACGTGCGTGGGCACCAGCAGCGCGCGGTGGCGCGGCGCGGCGCAACAGCGCGCGCGGCGGCGGCGCGGCGGCGGCGCGCGCGCGCGGCGGCGGCGGCGCGGCGGCGCGGCGGGGAGGAAGGCGGCGTGGCGCATCGCGCGGCGCGCGTGCGCCGATGGCGGCGGCGGCGGCGGCGGCGGCGGCGGCGGCGATGCGGGCGCGCGATGGCAGCGCGCGACGGATGGAGGCGCAGCGGAGATTGCAGGCGCAGCGCGCCGCGCCGGCCGCGAGCCAGTCAGCGGCCGTGATGCAACCGCCGGCGCGCGCCGACTGCGCCACGTGGCGGCGCGCCGCCGCTTCGCGTCCGCCGCCGCTGCTCGCGGTGCCGCCTTTGACGCCCAAAAACGGACGCGCGGCGAAGGCGGCCGCGCGCGGCGACAACGGCCGTCGTCGTGCGCTGCTCCGCCCGCGCCGCCGCCGCTCCGCCGCGCCGCCAAACATGGCCCAAAGCCGCTTTCTGCACCCGTACTACGTGCTCAACGCGTCGCTCGTGCTGGCGTACGTCGGCCTTCGCGCCAAGCGCCTCGACCCGCGCGAGCTGCGCGCGGAGGACATGTTCGGCGTCTCGCGCGAGTCGCAGATCTACTTTTGCGCCGCGCTCATGCTCGTCACCCGCGCTCTGTCCGCGCCCACGCTGGACGCCTACCTCTCGTCCGCCTTCATGTTTCTGCGCGTGGCCATCGTCACCCTGCTGTGGCACATGGACCGACAGCTCGTCGCCGTCTTTCTCGCGCTGTGGATCATGATTTACGCCGTGTGCCCGCAGCCGCGCTTCAAGCTGCCCAAGTCCATTGTCACCTTGAATAACGTGTCTTACAACGACCGCATTGCGCGAAACAAGCACAACACCGTGTACGTGCTGTGGTGTCATGCCACCTGGTCGGCGCGCTGCTCGCAGCTCGTTCCCGTGCTTGCGTCGCTGGCCAAGTCCTACGATCACCCCCGCATCCGCTTTGCGCGCGTCGACGTCTCCAAGTTCCCCATGCTGGCCGACACGCTGTCTGTTTCCGTGTCGCCCGCTTCCAAGCAGCTGCCCACCATCATTTGCTACAAGCAGGGCAAGGAGGTGGCGCGAATTCCTCAGATGGATCAGCGTGGAAACCTGCCCACCAAGTGGTCCCGAGGCTTCACTGCGGCGCATGTTGCGGAGGCGCTTGATTTGAATACCCATTTCAGAACCGCCAAGCAATGGGAGGAAGAGGCTCGACAGAGGTATCGCCAAAGCCAGAAGAAGACAAATTGAAATCACCCATTCTTCAAAAGCCGTCCTCGTTTTGACTTTGAAACTTGCTTTGTCATGACACTACACGTACGTACGTGCGCTTTATTCGTTTTGGTTTCGCCTTCCAAGCGGCGCATTTCGTCTCATTGGTGCGGGCCAATCTCTCACACTGCGCAAGTGCAAACAAGTCCCCACGGCACATCGTCTTCGAGAGCATGGCGGCAGGCCGCTGCTTCATCTCATGCCAAGCGGATATATATATATATATATATATCGTACGATCAAAAAAAGGAGCTCTCTTTACACTTGTGGCTGTATGGGTTTTATGTACAAATACTCAACTCTCTTTTCGTACGTGATGCTACATTTCAAGTGACCTTGGGCATTGCCATTCTGGTACTTTTGTCAACGGCATTGTTGCGTTTTGCGTGGGAATCTCGCCGGCACCGTTGATAGTTGTGTATATACTGTACCCGAACAGCACCATTTCCACGACCAGCAGGGCAGTGAAGATTAGAAGCGGCAATAAATGCTTGTCTCTAGCAAATCTTCGAATCGTTCTCTCGTCTTCCTCGTTCAGTGTCACCGTCGGCTTCATGCCCCACATTTCAACTTTGCCATTGTGCAACACCATGGGTTCTATGAACGCCAGCAGGTGGATGATCCAGCTTGTGAATATAATCTTCAGCGCCAATTGCGCCACCACGCCGCTCCCAAGAAGCGCCTTCCATTTCGCGTCACGTTCCTTTTCTGGCGCGATTGAGGTCTTCTCATCGAGCTCCGTGGCGTTGCAAACTCCCGGATTTGAGATGTTGCCCTCGCGGTAGAGCTTGCGGATCTTGTCCATTTCATTCAGTTTCGGATGGATGGAGAGATTACGTTCGTCATCCTTGCAGTGCCCAAAGAGTCTCGTGTCGTAGTAAACCGTATCCATTCTTCGCAAGATGTAGTCACTCTCTTGGTCAATGTATGAAATGTTATTGCACATGTCCACAATCATACTCACTCTCTTCGATGAAAACTCCGGGTTGACATAGCACGGGTCGTTCAAAAAGTTCTCAAACAAGCGAGGAAAGTCCGTGTCTTGAAAGATGAGAAAGAAGGAGTCATACAGAGAAAGCAATATGATGAACACCATCACAAAAGTCATTTTGGTCAACCCCAGCGTAGCTGTCATCACGCGTGAAGTCTTCTCCCGTTTCGATATGACGAGCGGAATACCAAACATCACTGCGAACACACTGTACACAATAAAGCAGTCTGCTGCTAGATCAATCTGAGTCATTAGTCGGGTCATAACTTCACTGACCTTTGTTTCAGCAGTTGAAACTATGGGTTCCGTCTCGAGCTCGGAGATATTTTGCTGCAGTTCCATTCGTTCCCTCTCCAGTTCAAGTAAAGATTCCGAACGTTCTTTGTTGGTGCCTTCCACACAGAGGTCCGGACCAACCTTTTGCACACAGTCCCCCGTGATTGAGGCGAAGATTTTGGCAAAGAAGTTCACTTTCTTGCACACGTTTGCCTTCTGTTCGACGCACGTTGTTTCGATTAGTGAAGTTTGCGCCTTCTCACTATCGCATTCATGAGGCCAGAGGAATCGTGCTGGGCTTCCATTAGCCCCATGATAGAAATCCGCGGCGGAACGGTTCATACAATCCAGGGTATATTCCTGCTGTTTCAAAAAGTGTTTCGACTCTCGAAGTGACGTGAGGTTGAGTAGTTGTTGTCGAATCTCAACCAGCTTTGCATCAGGTGATTGACACAAGTCCTCTGGCGAGGCCCACTCGAAACCAATCCACTTTGGAAGCATTTGAGGGGTGAGAAACGCGCCTGTGAGCAACAGGCAGATGATAAGCGTATATTTGTAGCTCTTCGAATACGGGAGGCGGATGATTCTGCTCGTTTCAAGCTTGTTCTTGAGACGTGCGCTGACAAGAAGGCGCTTTCCAAGGCTCTGGGGGTTGTATTTGAAACGGAGTGATCGATTCGGCAGTTGTGCTTCCAAGTCATGGCCTGTTCCCTTTGTAGCCACTTCCAATCCATCATCATCTTCTTCTTCCCTCATAACTTTTCCATTACGGGAGGAGTGTACTGCTTGTGTGCTTTCGTTTTGGGAAAGAGATTTGCCCTTCCGCGAAGCAGTTTGTGGCGCGTCTTCGTCGCAACGGTTTCGAAAAGAAGTCGCTGAAGAACGTGGCCGAGATGTCGATTGAACCCTGTCTGGATATGGAATGACATCCGGCAGCCGTAAGGTACTGTCGTCACTATTGGCGCTCCGTCTCCAAAAGCGTAGATAAGAAAGAAATGAAGAAACAGAACGGGGAACTGTGCCCATGGCTTTACGGCATGGAGGACTAGCGGAGTCAAGCTCAAGAGAAGGACACGGGCACTTAATACGACGATGAGACCATTTCTAAAGATAGTATACACAGACGATCCCCTTTGAGGTGTGCATTTGCCTGCTGTGCCATGTTGGGCACATTCCAACGAAGGAAAAGGCGCGAAGATGGCCAAATTTGAGGCTAAAGGAAACGAAGAAGCTTGTTCGGCTACGTTGTGCAAAAGCTGCGCCTCCGACCGGTCGCACCCGCTGAACGGTGGATGGAGCTACGAAGGTACGTTCGGTAGATCCCAAGATGGCAACACGTCGCAACGCATCGCGGTGGGGCGATCATGAATCACGGCGCATGCGCTAATATTGCGATCTGATTTGACGTTTCTTATTCTTAAACCTATAATAGCATTCCTGGGCCTCAGTTCCGCCAATGAGAACAAATCATGACTTGTCACTAACAGAGACTGCCAAACGCGCGGCGTCGGTTCTCGGTACAGTACGAGCGCGCTTGCAGACTGGCGTAGTTGTGCTCAAGTTGCGATAACAAGTTACACGATCATCGTCATGCCACAAGACTTATGGTACGTATGTGCCTTGAGCTCATTTCGAACGCCCAAACAACCAAGCACATGGGTCCAAAATTAAATTTTGTCTTGTTTCAGGGCGGATACGTTCATGGCGATGCCCAACTCTTCCGCCTGCTCTGCGCACCCGTCACGAACGTTGAACGCAGGCATAAGGCCATGTTCGACACGCCATGCAGCCCATGCGTACACGAGAAGGAGTGAAACTGTTGAAGCTTGTTCGCACTTGTTTCTAGAACCTTGGTGTGCGCCAACTTGCATTCTACAGTTCTCACCTGTGGCGGCCGCTTAATATATGCCAAGTTCAAGCGGTTCGAACAAGGTCCATTATTGTCTGAAATGGACGCCAATTGGAACAAATAGCATTTATCCCCAAGAGCTGCTCGTTCTGACGAAGGCAACACTGCCGTTGTTTGAAACGGTTGCGGTGCCCATATCGTTTCTCTACGCCCTTTCATCAAATGAATTTTTTGCATTCAACGTTTACAATACACGTGGGTTTTCGGTTGTTGCAGCACCCTCGACACAGAAGATTTTCATCGAAAGGGATCCGGTCGAATCGTACATGACGGAGCGGACAAAGAATTTGAACATGCACGCACCACAGTTAAGTCAACCAACTTAGGTCTGTGTTTACGTGACAAAACAATCAACACCAAGGTTCTTGTCGCAGGAATTGGAGATAACCGCCAACTCTTTTTCTTCGTAGTCTGGTATTGCAGCGCTTTGTCGTATTCTGCTACTCTATGGTGCATCTCTAGGAAGCTCAGTGGCCACGACAACGTTTTCCATATACACCCCACTGAACTGGATGTGGCGGGGTTTTAGCAATCTGATGTTGCACATCATGGGCCCTCCCACACACACATTATTTGAACGGACATGTTCAACACCGGCACATGACTTTTTTCTCTCTCCCTCTATTGCACAGGCGCACTAGTTTTTCTAGAACAAAGTTCAGAGCCTTCTTCGGAGAAGCACGCCCCCACCAAAAAGGCCTAATCTTTGCAAAACAGTTTCACATCGGTGAACGAACTGCAAAGCGAATGACTTTGTTCGCTCCTTAAGAGAGGAGCGCTTTCTGCACCAAGAAGCTAACACATTCCCACGAATCCTAAGAGCGTGACAGATTTAAAAAAGAGTCAGGTAGCGCTCCTCCCCTTTGCCTTCTTCTGAGAGTGACGAAAATCGTTCCAAACGTCGTCCCAAAACGAATTGGAGTAAAAGATACAGCTCCTCGACGCTTTTGAGCTTTGACTATTTTCCGGGCTCTTGCACAGCGCGATAGGGTCGGTGGCAACAAACAGTTTATCCAGCGCAAGACAAAATGCGCCATACTTGGGCGACGTTGCAATAAGCTCTGCACGCAAATCACTCCACGTCACATTCTCGCCGCCATGCGCTTCTCGAGTTAGTTTGCAAATCATGGCGTTGATCTGCTCGCCAACATGAGTGTCGACGGGATCGTTGGGAGGTGCATGTGGTCGCTCTGAGGCGGATGTACGCAGCGCCCAATGTTGCTGTAAATCGGTGGAAAGGTGGGCGTTTTCTTTCTCTGGTGTCGCAGAGTGGTGGGATTGGTGTGAGGGGAAAGAAATGTCGAGTGGAGGTCGTTTGCTCCGGCGCTTCCTCCTCTTCAAAGCGGATTGGGGTTGCGGTGCCTTCACCGAAGGTTCTGCTCGGCAACGCTTCCTCGGTGAAATGTTGTCAATGCTGGATAGAACTGGCCTGCACTGTGTCTGCGAAGCATTGAAACGTTGGGGTTCACCAAGAGGAGTCTGCTGGTCATGTTGCGGAGCGTCGAGCGTCTGCGTCTGGGACAGCGCGCAGAAGAGTGACGCAGTGGGGTGCAGACAGGGGTAGGCCGGGTGGAATTGCTTGAGAGAACGAAGGAGACGCTTTAAAACGGGGTAGGGAAGCGTGTGGTCTAGTTGAGAGTCTAGCAGCTCGGAGAAGGAGAGCAGCGCAGTCGGCGCCATTGTGGGCAGGCGCGGGGGTTGGCGTTGGCCTCAGGTTTTGCGCAGATGGCCATTGGCCATAGTGAAGGCGAGCGTGCATGGCTGTTTGCATTCGCACGTCGGCAAACCGCGCCAAAACACCAAATTCGGGTATACAAAAATTGGACGTTGATTACAGTGCAAAGATATATCTTTAGATTTTCGTGATTCAGGGCATGGTGACATGGTGTTTGACGGTTTGACGACGACTGATAAAGAAACGCGGGCTCGAGTTGCCTCGTGTTGAGCACTGGCCTCGAGCGGAGAAGGTTAACCATCCAAAGCCCTGTTAACCTTGTCTTGTATGCGAGCGCACAGCGCAATGTTGCGGGCAGGTGGTCATCGCGGTGTCAAAAATATCTGCAACAAACAGCGTCCTCCTTGATCGCGAGAGCAGGCGGAGTGCAAGTCGAGGAAGGCCGTCACGACTTGATGCCGTCCTGCTCTGGCAGTATAACCGCCGTGAATGGATGCAAGTGCACGTTATCTCACGTGACGATCGACGAGTGCAGCCTGCGGGAGCAGCCCAACTACCAAAATGCTCAATGCCCTCCGGTTTATTCACTCCCTTCGCCGCTTGCTGCCAGTGCGCGCGCGCCCGTCGCCGCGGTAAGTTCGCAGCGGAGGCACAACGCCATCCATCTGCGCTCTCAATCATGCTTGCCTCCTATGCGCGTATAAAAACGAAACAACGTGCGTGCCGGTATGTACGACTGCTTACGCTTGTGCCATTGTTGCGGCGCTGGTTCGCTGTCATTGTCCACACCTGCTCATCATGCGCACGGCTTGCGTGCTCGGCATTGTGTTCACGTTGTTCGCATTGCCTGCAGCGCAGCAGATTGAGCGAGTTGCAACGCCGCCTGACATCGAAGCCAATTGGAACCTTGTCGAGCAATCGGGCGCCGATGCCTCCGCCTGTCCGAACACATCACCCACACTTCATGGATGAGACTTTCGCCCAGCACCGTCAGTCTACCCCACAACACCATCCTCGAAAATGAAGTCCGCTGCGATGGCTTCCCCAAACAACCAACCTTCCTCATGTATCTCAGCACGCAGTACAACAAAGACCTCACACCCATTGGCAATGCCGATCCACTCCCACAGCGCATGAAGAAAATCATCATGACCACCGGTCCCAATATCGTCGCGCGTAACGCAATCTTCGCCACCGGCGAGCAGTTTCTGATGGGCTATGAGTCTCATAACAGGTGGTGCAAGGGCTCTGTATTCTTCGTCAACGGCACCACATCCTATCTCTTCCGTCCGTTCGCGCCCTTCACCATACCAAACATCTCCACTCCATTCGTCCCAGCCACCAAGTACTTGCTCATGATCCCGCTTTTCAAAGCTACCACTTGCGTGTATTCTGCCCGCTTGAGGGTTGCTGTGGAGGTACCCACTACCATATTGCCGCCCGAAAGCCCCGATCCAACGGTCGAGCCCTCTCCCGATCTTATGCTAGAGGGACCGTCGGAGTCTGTTGGAGATAATGGTCAGGGTTCGGAAGAAGAGCCGCAGAGCTCACCAGATATGGATGATAATGATGCGGCTGTCACGGATGAAACGGATGACGAAGGCCACGGCAACGACGACGACGATAATGGTGATGACGACGATGACGACGATGACGACGATGACGACGATGTTTGTTTCCCGGCGTCGGCAAAAGTGACTCTTCAAGATGGCTCTATGATGCGCATATCCGATTTGCAACTCGGTGATCGAGTCCTCGTTTCAAAGAACACGTATTCCAAGGTCTTCGCATTTTCACATCGTGATAAGCATGTATATAAAACGTTCTATACGCTGCGAACACAATCGGGCAATCTCATTTCGGCAACAAAGGGACATTACGTCTACGCAGACCATCAACTTCTTCCTATTGAAGCCATTAAGATCGGTCAGATGCTACACACCGTCAGCGGCTTGAGTCCTGTGATAAGCGTCAACACAGAAAGGATGAGCGGTCTTTACAATCCTCAGACAGAGCATGGTGATATCGTGGTCAACGGCGTCATCGCCAGTACTTACACCAGATCGCTCGTACCGTCTGTTGCACACGCCGCACTGACGCCGCTTCGTGCGCTTGCGCAGATCTGTCGGGGAGATATTCTAGCGGCGTTGATAGATTCTGGTTTAAAGAAGTTGCCCGGACGGAGTTGGATACGAGCGGGATAGCGGAAGGATTGGTCGAATTGCGGGTGTTTTTTCGAGTGACGGCGCCTCAATCTTGCAGAAACTAACCAGGTCCCTTGATCGTTACTGTTTACACAAGTAAGTCATGCTGTCCTTTGCCAGCATTCGATAAAGGCTTAGGGAGCTCAAACAAATGTCTCATTGTTGGTCTTCCATGTGGGCAAGTCCATGGGTGTTGAAGATCGGCTAAGTTGGTCAATATCGTTCTCATTTGTGTAGGAGAGAGGGCTTTTCCAACCATTATGGACTTTCGACAGGCTCTCGAAGCCAACATCGCGCGTACTCTAGGAGGACGTAACAAGGTTATTTTGGTCCCTATGGTATGCATTGCATTATTCTTCAGCAGATTAATCATATCTTGCAAATCCTCTCGCACGAAGATCGTGTGTTTGCTCGTTGGCTGTGATCGTAACAAAAGTCGTTTCGTTGGAGGTCGAGTTCCAACATGCACAATGTCAAAGCCACCGGCCTTGAAGGCATCCAAGTATTGTAGTACGATTAGTTCATCTTCCGCGCTGAATTCGAGCGGCATCGGGCGAACAAGTTTCTGTTTCGATATGACCGTTGTTCTTTCCAGTTCTTCGAAATTGAATTTCTCGTCGGAAGCATGTTGGTCAATGATAAACATATCGAAACCTAGCAGTGCGATGATAAAGCCTCTGTTGAACTGCCCGATGACTTTCAAGTCTTTGAACCACGTTTGACGAAACAGGCGGCTCATTTCTCTGTCCGCAACCCCTTGCGTTGATCGTGTTTCACCTTCACATGTTTGCATCGAAGAATCTTTGAAGTTACAGGACCCTGTTCTATTATCTAGTGATTCGACAGAGGTAGTCTTTCTCTCTTCTTCAGCAAATCTGATGTAACCTTGACACACTGCATCCCAGTTCACCGGGATCATGATCTTTTCCGATTGCACGGAATGTGATGCCCCACTATGCCTCGGGGCATCGAATGACACAATTTCTGGAACAGGATGAGACTCTATGCTGGACTCCAATTGAGTTTCTTCAATCATGTCTTTCCGCAACTCGGGATTATGGGCTCTCGTTGGTGTCGAAGGGGATGTGGAGCGTTGACGTTTTTGCCCCCCACGGGAACTTTGTGATCTTCTAGCAACATAGCTAGACACATCATGTGGCCGTTTTCTGGTCAACAATGACATCTTTAGGCTGCGCGTTTTTGGCGACTTCGATTCTTGTTCTCCTGGGGAAAGCTGCTTCGAGCCATACATTTTGGTGAGAACGTCATTCGTAGCAGTTTCGTTCTTCTTGGTAATCTCTTTTTCTTCACTTTGCTCTAGTTCATCCAAGTCTTCATCAGCTTCGTTCCCAGCTTTTCTTCCACTTTGTCCTGGATCGCTTTCGGAATCCTCATCACTGGAAAGGCAAGGAAGCTCAGGAATCTGCTCAAGCTCAGGAGGGCGTTCAGGGTCAATACCGGACGTCACATTCTCATCATCAGAACTTGAATTGTCGTGTCCAGATTCATGACGATCAGTTTTTGCTTCTGAATCATCGCGTGTCATTTGAGGAATATGTACCTGATCTGGAACAGGCGTCTTCGACTGTTTTTTCGAAGTCAGTAATACACCGACATCACCAACTTTACTGACCGGAATCTGTGTTCTGTCTGTTGGCATCCAAAATGTTTCCAAGAGACGCAGAAGGCCGTCCACCAGCTTCACTTCCTCGAAAACTGCGACGGAACGTTTGTCAGGTGACAGATTTACATCGACTGCCCACAAAGGAAGCTCAAAGTTTAGAATAATAACTGGAGAGGCACCATTCGATCCCGTAGCCCTTCTGTAGAGCTCAGTTACAGAACGTTGTAGACGGGAAAGGTCTACTGGCCGTCGATTGATAAAGAAGTACTGATGAGATGAGCGTGCTCGCCCTCCTCCACTCGCATTAAGGGATGCCGAAGAAGCTAAACCGGAACATTTGTACTGCTCCTCTTCGCCAGGTTCCGTTCCAGGCCCAATTACATTGGCTACACAGCCAGACACCTGACGAAGGGCATTCGTAGAACGACCAAGGACCGCTATTGCATTTTTTCGAAGAGCTGCTTGGAAGCTTTCTGAAGAGCTGGCATTGAAATCCTTCGATTGAAGAAGCAAGGGAGCGTTTGCCACTTTTAAATCGTTGCCCACGCGAAGCTCTATTCGTACGCTGACTGAAATCAACGCCATTGCCTGCACCACTGCAATACATCGGGCAAGCTGGCGTGCTGGGTGAGCAAGAGCTTCCTTCTTGCGGACCGGCAAACGATGAAACACATCCTCTACATTGACCGTTGTTCCGACACCTCTCGCGGCTGGAGACTTAGAGATCAGACAACCACTAGTCCCATACTTTGCACATCTCGCAACATTTTGAATAGCTGTCCGTGACACAATTGAGACACATCGAGCAATTCCGCAGATAGCAGAAAGAGCTTCTCCACGAAAGCCGAACGATGCGATTCGCTCGATATCGACCAGTTCAGACAACTTCGATGTTGTACTCGGGAGGCATACCCGGTCCAAGTCGGGCTCCTCTATACCCCTTCCATTGTCTGAGACCACAATGGACGAAAGGCATCCAGCTCCACGAAGTCGAAGATCAATGCGGGTGGCCTGTGCATCTAATGAGTTCTCAAGAAGCTCTTTAAGAATTGCTGCAGGGTCCAATAGAGCTTGAGCCGCCCGTAAGGAAATTGCGAATGGGCGTTGTAATGGATAAATACGCATGTGGTTCGATCTCCTTCCAACACTTGTCCTGCGACTCATCCTGTCCTAACTGAGCTTGCTTCAAGGCTATGTTGAAGACAAGTTCCGCTGCTCAGCTACAAAGAATGCAATCTTAAGACGAAGCACAGATTCATTCCATTGAAACTCATCAACTGTGAGGTTCTTCACCAGAGATATTTAGGCACTTGCTCTGCGACGGCCTACTAGTCTTGGTAAGCCTTTCACCACCCCCCTCTTCGTTCTTCCTTTCACAACATCCGGCGGCTCCTGACAAAGGCAGTCATCCCTTCTTCTGTAATGTTTATGAACCTTCAAAGGAAGAAAATTTGCGGGGGTGACGTGGACAAGAACGTGTAAGAACTTCTACCTGCGTACGAGATCATCATTTTGGCGCCAATTCTCCCTCAGAATTTCTGAGTCAGAAATTATGATCAGTATACCCCTGTACTCTTTTGAATACTGTACAGCATCTACGTGTAGCTACGTGGAGCAGTAACTGGTAATTGGCGCGAAGTTCGCGCGAATAGATTTGTGGCACCTTGGACGCCAGAAAGCTGTGGCTGCAACAGCGTTGCCTGGGTCCATCATCGATCTTTCGTTCCGGTTTTTTTCGAATTCTTCGAAGAGCTGAGCTTGTCTTTTAACTGGTTGCTTTGCTACAAGAGGAACTTCGGGGAACTGCGTTTGTTCACGCATGCTTAACACCCACACAGTTACGTCGTCCCTGAAGCTGGGCCCGGGTTCGTGTCAGTATACGAGTAGCATGGTCCGAAGGGCTGGATGACTTTTTGATGTATCGCAACTAAAAGCGGCGTAAGGCATGATTATGGGCCACCATTTGCCAACACCATAGTCACGGTAGTGGACGGATGTGAACGAGCGAAGACATGAAGCGTTCAGCCGCACCACAAGATGCTTTTTGTGGGAAACGAAAGATTCAACCTGTGCACCGTACCTGTTGCGAGTTTGCCTATCTATTTGGCAAGCAAATCCACCCTTATACACGTACAGGGTACCGCTAGGCACTAATAGATACGCAGAATACGGAACCAGTTGTACCGATTGTGTCCCTTAGCCCATTGGCGTTTAGAATACCTGCAGAACGCGTCATTTTGTTCAGTAATCATGCCTCAATCATGCAATTTTCCTACGACTGCAGGGCTACAAGTTTAGGCCGCGTCATTTACGAGTACGCTTAAGACGTGCAAAAATTGTATACTCAAGCACGAAAGAACAGCTGTTCGCAACAGAAGTCATCCTGCAATTCAACTCTGAACTTAGTGTCAAGGTCTATAGTCTTCAATGGAGTCCGAACCGCTCTTGGAGCGCCGATCTGGAAGATATGCTATCCGCGATCGAATTTCCAGGCAATTTAGGAAACGTGGTGCCAAAAGCAACGAAGCTATTGAAGACGTGCTCAATGACATGGAGAAGTCTGAGCGATTGAGTGGTAGGGTGTTCATAGTATCTTTTCTGGCTATATTGGGGCATGTGGCAATTGGCACTATAGTGATGTGCCTGCTAGAGGGGTGGTCTCTCTATGACGCTGTTTACTTTTGCGTTGTGACGACAACTACGGTCGGTTATGGTGACGTTACTCCATCGCGGGGCATCTCAAAATTGTTTGTTATCTACTATGTGATTGCATCCATTGCGATCATTTCTACCATGCTGACCTTTGTCGTTGGTGCTTTAGTTAACCGACAAGAGGAATTTTTGCTCAGAGCGATAGTTGGGGATGAGGACTCTGACGAAGAAGAGCAGCAATTGGGGACACGAGGCTATAGCGCGGTAGACAAATCGGACATACAGGAGTTACTGGTATCGTTGTTTTGGTTGGGGGTGATTCTGTCCCTGGGCGTATTACTATTCATAAGGATTGAGAAGTTTTCGCTTCTCGACGCAATGTATGTTACAGTCATATCGACATCGACGGTGGGCTTTGGCGACCTTCTGCCGAAGCACAACTCGTCTAAGGTAATTTTGACAGTTTGGCTGTGTTTCTCGACTATCTATGCCGCGAAGGTGGTGAGCGAGGTGGCCGGTGTGGTTGCGCAACTGAACCAACATTCTGCAATGAAACGGCTATTAAGTGCGTCTATGGATATGAGGACGTTTATGCGCATGGATCGGGACAATGACCAACGCTTGGACAAAGCAGAGTTCCTCGCCCAAATGCTCATTCGCCTCGGCAAGGTCACCGACGACGATGTTCAGCCGTTACTTCGCCGCTTCCACGAGCTGGACAAGGACAATAGTGGCTTTATCTCGAGGGAAGACGTTCACTGATGATCTGTTTGGATACGGAGCTTCTCCAAACCAAACGCATATTATGGGGTTTTCTGGAGAGAGGCTTTCATCACGAAGTAAAGGCACCTCTGAATAGTGGAGCTCTCCCACTGCTTCGAAATACGGAGTGGCGGACCACACCAAAGAAGACGAAGAAACGCACCTCAACGATGGAGGGCATAAAACCATCGCGTAATGGATGTCGACGAGCGAAACCCATGCACATGATGTAACTTTTCATGGCACGTGCGCTCCATGTAATACCTGCGCTACCTTTGGTACATACAGCGTGAAGCGACGTGGGCTTCAAGGCACGTCTGCGTACGTGTTGTAGGTTCTCTTGTGCCGCCCAAGTTTGCCTTGGTCATCACTGTTGAGAGACGGTAGAGCACATGTTACAGATAAGACGTATGCGTGGGTTTGCTCATGACCAACACTGTAATATCACTAAATCGCAACCACTGACTACAATTCTGTACCCGTACTACACTGACTGGGCAACAATGAGAAGGCATTAGATATCTTTGTTGTTTCCGACCGCGGGTGTTTCGCTACCCAAGTTTATCGCTGTCTTCCTCCCATTAATCTCTCTTTTTATCCTGTAGAGACAGTCAGAACACCACGAAAAGGCGCTCCGCAGTGCAGGATAGTGCAACACTTCTCTAGAGGGATTATTATATCCAGGAGATGTGCTGCGCTACACTCAAGAATTGCCCAAAAAGCTAACCTGCATGGCCATCACAAGACAGACGAAGTTCACATGGCCTCCAACGCTCAAGTGTTCGACTACTGCGGACCGGGCCGCTCTCCAAGGGGCTAAGGTGCAGTCGTGTCAAGTGTTCCCATTGTGATGGAATGAATAGTGAATTAAATTCAAATTTTGAATTTCAAATTTTGACAAAGTGAACACTGTTCGCCAGGAGACGCCGCGTCTCCTGGCGAACCGCGGCTTGAATTTTGCTTATTTTTGCTTTGCAGAAATGAATAGACCACAGCAAACAAGCCAGGTGGCGAACAGTGCTGGTTGCTGTAATGGAAGACTTCGAGTGATCCATCGGATCAAATCAATCGAAGAGAAATTGGCGCGAAACGCATGATGGTACACGTAGCTGTGACCAGTCTGCTGGTCGTGACTCTCGACCTTGTATGCGCGCCTATGCGTATTGGCTGTTATTGCGTGGCTTCGGTACGGAATATCCATGTGGTTGATCACTCCCAGTACTCCGTTTCAGCTTGCCGCGGAAGGTGATCTCGTTTCCCTACGAGGCCGAACGAGCTGTCCGGATTATCACTCTCTGGTATTATCTTTGAGGCTTCATCTTGGTGCTCTGCTTCTGGATGACTGAGAGCCATCAGGAGGTACTTGATACTGTTGTTGTGGCTTCCTTGGGAGGCTGACAGCGCCTGAATTGTCCGGACATTACGAGAGGCAGAGTATGAACCATCTTCACTGAGTGCGTAATAACTCAGAAGGCAACTGCTGTTCAGAGTGTTGTCGTGTCTTTCGAATTCCTCTATTTGATTGCCCACCCTGACTCATTTCCGGAATTCTTCTGAGTCAAGCAAGAACGTATACTTCCAAATCGGGTTCTTGAAATGAACTTGGAACCCAATGAAAAGTGCACCGGCCACGGTGAACCGGTTGAACGTGTTATACTTACTCCATCCAGTAGAAAGCCCGGCAAAACCTACTTCCGATGCTCCCGACCATTGAATGAAAGATGTCAATACTTTCGAATGGGTCCAGCAAACAATGCATCCACCGGTGGAAATCAGAACAATCGCAGCCACGAGGGTGCTCGACAGAGAGATGGAGGGGCCGTGTCTAACAACTTACAACGGCAACTTAACTTCGAGAATAGCTCCTTGTTTGGGAATGGTCCGAGCCCCGAAAACAATCCTAATTGCAAATGTGGTAGTGCAGCAGCCCATCGAACAGTTCGAAAGCAAGGGAGAAATAAAGGAAGGAAGTTCTATACGTGCCCAAAGCCTGTTGGAGAACAGTGTGGTTTTTTTGAATGGGATAACACTCCGGTGAACGCGAACCAAGAACAACAGAGTCAAGGTGCCTTTCAGCGGACGGAAACAGCACCCGTGGAGCCGCCGAAATGTCAGTGTGATCTTCCTGCTTCGGATTTTATCGTGAGGAAGCCAGGACGGAATCAAGGTAGAAAGTTTTATACCTGCTCAAAGCCACGAGAAAAGCGGTGCGGCTATTTCGAATGGGCTGAAGATGTTAGTAAGAAGCGAACGGCCACCGCGGCTCATCACAGTTCCTCCAATGCTATTACCGCACAGCCTGCAAAGAAGCAAAAACATAATCCTTCAGACGTTATCGACATGAAGATGGAGGAAATTGATAGTTTCAAGTTTATTCTGTACGCAAGATTTTCACAAGAGCTGAAAGATGCAGTCAAACAATACGAAGGTTTAAGAATTGAGAAGTGCGAGATGTTGGGGGCCGAGCAGGTCATTATACCTTTAGAGAAGGTATATCGTTTCGAGAGTTTTGTGAAGAACTGCGTCGGGGCTGCTGTAGAGCGAGACATCAGCGATGACCTTCTGCGCAGACTCATGAAGTACTTTCAGAAAGAAAATGAGAGACAAAGACGTGAGGTTATTAAGGCGCCACTTGATGAGATTCTCCCTCCTCTTGTATGCGAAAAGCTCATGCAATTTCAGTGGGAAGGAATACATTTTGCTCTGAAGAGGGGAGGCCGTTGTTTAATTGGGGATGATATGGGGCTTGGGAAAACCCTTCAAGCCATAGCTGTTGCTCGTATCTACATGAAAAACTGGCCCCTTCTGATCATCTGTCCGAGTTCGTTGAGACATAATTGGAAAGATGAACTTTTGAATTGGTTAAGCAATGATCTCGATGAAGACGAAATATTAGTGATGATGACAGGCAAGGATACCGCGAAAGCCATACGCCGTGTCAATATTGTGTCGTACGATCTAGTACGCAAAATCCCGCGAACGTCATTGTCAAAGTGCCAGTTCGTGGTCGCGGACGAATCTCACTATCTCAAATCAGGAACCGCAAAGAGAACTCAAGCTGTGGTTCCACTGCTGAAGAATGCGAAGCGGGCGGTACTTCTTTCTGGAACACCGGCTTTATCAAGACCAGTTGAGCTCTTCTCACAAGTCAATGCAATTGCGCCGGATTTGTTCCCGGACTACCAAGAATACGTGCAACGGTATTGTAACGCGCACTACGGCTTTTTTGGCTACGATGTATCTGGTGCTTCCAATCTGCAAGAACTCAACACATTGCTGAGAGGAAGTATCCTTGTGAGAAGGACAAAAGAAGCCGTGCTGACGCAGTTACCTGACAAACAGAGACAAGTTATGTGGGTGCAGACAAAGTCTAAAATAATGAAGGAAGTCGCAGTAGTTTCTGACAAGCTGCTTAAGGCAAGAGAAGCCGCCAATGCCGCAGTGAATGAAGACCAAGCGATGAGGCTGCGCATGGCAGTCAGAGCTGCGCAGAACGAGCTATACTCATTAACCGGTCAGGCAAAGATAGAGTCTGTGCTTGAATTTTGTCGCGATACCTCCGAGGCCGGATGCAAGTTTATCGTTTTCGCACATCATGCGCTAGTAATGGACCCCATTTATGATTACGTGACAATGAAGCTCAAGCTTGACGCTATTCGCATCGATGGAAATACAAAGCAGGATAGTCGCCAGTCGCTTTGCTCTAAATTCCAGACTGACCCAAATTGCAAAGTCGCAGTGCTTTCAATAACCGCCGCAGGAGTCGGGATTACTTTGACGGAAGCGAAGGTAGTACTTTTTGCTGAATTGTATTGGAATCCAGGAACACTTCTGCAAGCCGAAGATCGAGCCCATAGGATTGGCCAAAAGGACTGTGTGCTCGTCAAGTACCTGTTGGCGAAGAACACGATAGACGAATCCATGTGGGGAACTGTGCGGAAGAAGCTTCACGTAGTTGGTCATTCTCTAACTGGCGCTGCTGCTCGAATGGAGGTTGGCAAGGAACAAAATGAAAGTTCAAACAAGTCAGTGGGGATAGAATCATACTTTAAGAAAGTGTCGAAGAATCCTCATCGCAGAGAAGTCGAGGACACTCCGGAAGACATTGACGTTTTCCACGAAGATCCTGATGAGGACCCCGAGGCCTCTTACCCGGAAAGTCGAACCCCGACTCAAATTCGGGAAAACAACGTTCGATCTGAAGGTAAACAAGGTTCGCCTATCATGTTCCCGACAAGAATGGACCAACTTGGTTCGAATGAATTGATTAATCTTGTCGGTTCGAACGAAGAATACAAACCTGTGGTGCAAAGGCGCATCGATGCTGATCGTGCCCTCGCTGAAAAGTTGCAAGCAGAGTTTAACAAGGAGATCCTATAACATTCAGGCGCGATACATGACTATTTGCGTGGCATGTGGCTTACAAAGAGTTGCTGTCCCATTTCCCAGTTCATTGTTCTTGACGAATTCTGTAACTGGTTCCGAATATGTCAGATATGCGGGGATGAACCAAAATCCATCGTCTTTGTTACATACACGTAGTTTTCTTGCAGGGTGCTCTGGTTTCGAAAAGACATGTACAAGTGGGTGAAGTTAAGCAATCGAGGATGCTGGCTATTTATTCCTACTCAAAACTTGATGAATACGGTTGGTTGTTGTTAATCACATTCCGAGTTTTGACATAGTTTGTTGCATGGCACCAAGGCACCACCCCAACTCAAAATCGTTGATCTTTTCCATAACCATAAGTGTAGTACCGCTCTCTTCGGTAATGCCGTGACCGTGCTCAAGGTGGAGAGTGATGAAGGCCAGGTCTAGGCATAGATCAGTAGCAACTCCTTGGGGAACCTCAGGATACTTGGCTGTGGCTTCTTCCACACTCATTGCACAGATTTCCTCGCCCTTCTGTCTTATGTCTCTCACGGTTAATGTTGTGTCAAGTCCAATCTCTACTGTTCTCCCGCGATAGAAGGCAATAGCAACGTATTCGGGAATTGGTGGAGGTTGGGCGGAACCATGGTACGTGCATAGATCGCATGTGCACTGTCCCATAGAAGGATCCATGAAGTTCTCATCAAGAAGTTTGCGGCACGCAGCGTAATCGCCCGTACCAGTGATCGCAAGCTTCTGGTCTTCTTCGAACGGAATTGCCACTTCGACAGGGCCGCCTGGATTCATGCAAGGATTATCTTGCAATAAGCCCTTTTCTTGGAACATCTTCAGTGCTGTAGCACGGCCTTTTTGTAAACCAAAACCAAGATGAGAGGTAGTGTACAGATCGAGCCTTTTTCCTTTGAAGTCAAGATTCTCTTCAGATGTGGAGCAGTTGGAGGAGTCAGAATTGAGGGCGTTATCCCTTGGAACGTACGCGACTTGGGACGAGCCACCGCCCATTTCGAGGGTACCCACAGTGTCAAACGGTTCGCGATCTAGGAGGTAGTTGACCGTGATCCAGGAGTAAATTCCTTCTTCATTGCCTGACAAAATAGAGGCCCACGAATCTTCGTCAAATCGAAAGCCCGAGGTCCTGAGGTACTTGCGCACCTCTTGCAAAATCGAATCTGCGACTTGATCACCAACCATTCTTAGACCGGCAGTAGCCCGCAACACAACCGGCGTTTCAGGTTGTAACGATATTGGAACGCGAGACTTTGCACGTTGGATGAGAGGCTCCAATGACAGAGCGGCGTCGTTAGCACTATCTTTATACGCGGAAAGGCCTGGTTTGATGGCGTGAAAGTCTTCGCCAAGAACATTCAACTTGGAAGTAGCGGGGTTCTTTCGGAACTTGAAGGTGTGAATTCGAGAGCCAGTTGAACCGGCATCAATCATTAATCCGTAGACATAGTCGGATGGGGTGTAGACGGAACGCAGCGCTGAGATGGCGAAAATAGTAATAATAGCGGCTGCGGCAATCTTGAGCAGACGACCCCGAGTAGAAGGTTGAGAATACATTGAAGGCCGACCGACAGGTTCGTACGACTTGGCAAACTTGGTAGCCATTGGAGTCTGGAAGCGACGCATACGGCTCGTGCGATACCGGGAGACGGGTGCGCGGAGAAGTGGGCCAGACGAGTATTTGTTTTAGAAGTTATTAGGGCTTTGAGGTATCTACGGCGAGTGGAGAAGAGGCAGGGGGGGGGGAGTGTGCAACGGTAGCAGGTAGGAGACGGGTCCGAATTTAGTGAAGAATCGTGCTAGACGGCGGTGGACGGGGACAGACGGCTTCGATTAAAGCGGGCATTGCTCGACGCGGCCAACCATGACAGTGCGATGAGTGCACGGCTCCGGCGCGGTGGGCGGCGTCCGCGCCGTGGGGCTGACACCAGTTCTGGCATGGCTTTCATCCAATGAGAGGGTAACACGCCGCACAGGTGTCACGGCGGCGCGCGTTTCTGCCTTTTAAGAATACTTGCCGTTCACGTGTTTCGGAAGTCTGCGGTTTCCAACACCACTCAAAAGACAGAATAGATCGTGGCAAACTGGTTCGATGTGCGAAGCTAAATGTCCCGCAGAGCAAGTTTTGGTCACCCCAAGAAGAGAACGGGCGGGGGCTTGGACGTTTAGGTGTGGTACATATGTCGGAGTGTTGTGCTTTCATTTCAATATAATAAAAGCAACTGGTTGAAATTCTAGAAACTCAGGACTCGTGCCACGTAGTACACGTGTACAATGCATCACTCCCATCCATCTCAATGGTTGCCTATGACGTGTACTATCGGACGAGGTCGGTCGCAAGCGGCGAAACGAGATCTTCTCGCAGTCTCCCCAATCCCTCTATTGCTCGCACCGTCGTACGATTTTCATGACCTTATCCAACAATCGGAAGTTCCGAGCTGTTTCCACCGGCGCTAGGTAGTGGAGGTGCACGTTCGGCGGCTACAAGCGCCGTTCAGGTCCCACGTGCGCGACGCTTTTCGGCGGGGAGTCGCCGCTCCATAGCTGGTTGCTTCACCATCGCGTTGACTCCGCAGCTCTGGCGACCCTCAGAAGTTCTGTGCAGGGACCACCAGTACAGACGTGTTCTGCGTCAGAACACGCCTGCACTGGTGGTCCCTGCACCGAGCTGCTGCTCTGCGAATCCGGAAAAGGGAATCGGAAAGACGTGCTGCATTGTGCGGCATATCTTTGTGTACCGACAAACGTGGATTTTCGCAAGATTTTTAATGGACGCCGTTCCGTTCGTGGGAATGTGACACTCTTTCCCGGAGCAAGTTCCCGCCAAAAGTGCAGTACCTTTCAAAGATAACCTTTGTACACAGCTCGATAGTAGGCTACTATTAGTAGCTGTACGAATGGTAAAACGCTCGAGAAGGCGCATGAATAGCTTTAACGGGTAGGCGTTGGAAGCAGTGGTGGGGAGGGCTTGGCTGAGGCGTTTCGAGCGGGGTTGGTAGAAAACGCGTGCCACTTCGCTGCAACGTCGATGGGAGAACGACTTGGACCCCCATGTGCCCAGCGGGAGACTGCAAATGTCAGAAGCCTCGCGCTACACTCGCTGGCTCTGATCACCATGTCATAAGCGTGGGCATCATTAATGCCGAGTGCCATCCCACAAGAAACAGCGACTTTGCCGCTCTATAGAAGTACATGCTGGAGAGGTAGACTCTCCACTATCTTCTCTACCACAGCAACGAGCCCGTTCCACGCGCCTGCACATCGGCACCCTTTGTGTCGAGAGCGCTGCGTTGGTCTCTTCAATCGATGCTTCCAAGATGCCTCATCACTGCGACATACTGTGCGCATCGTCGCGCAAAACAACTTAAAAAGAGTCTCAAATTGAGACTACGAGTCGTAGTCTACGAGGTCGCAACGGTCCAAATAAGGTGAACAGCAATGACCTTCTTATCGCCATTACGAGAGCAAATAGGACATGCCCATCATGCTCCTCAACTCAAAACATCAACCTCCATGTAATCCGTATTCCCAACATATATTTGCCAAGCGCATGAAATCTCTATCCGTCTCCTTTAGAAGCCTTCATCGCTATCATGCGGAGCTCTCCCAATGATCGCAAGCCCCGAGCGTCGCTTGTGATGTATTTAGGTTACCACATTGTTCTTCTCGAGGCTGCGTCAACCGTCTTCTTCACGATCATGCTGTATACGAAATTTTATCCAATGAAAGGCCCCGTACGTGCACTTGCCGGCATTTTGAGTAAGACTATAATACGCTATATGATGATCTATGTAACACTTCCATCTCTCAAAGAGCTGCGCGTCCGTTTTAGACAAACTTGGAAGGTTCATGAAGCGTGCTATGTCTTTACCATATACCTTACATTGTTTGCTTCGTTCGCAGAGCTCCTCGACAATTTCACGTCAGGCAACTGGAACGAAGTTATGTCTGATATCACAGCAGGAGCTACATTAATCTTGTTTCTTTGTAAAGACCCCCTAAATATGACCTACGGTATGTTCGACCTCGATTTTATGCTTCTATTTGAAACTTTGGCTGTCTGCTGGATTTACTTGACGATCTTGGGAACAACGCTCTTTGGCCATACTACCTTGCCCTATTTGTTCAGATATGGACTTCATTGCAGTGGTGATTTTCAACGTCCATTACTATGTAGCGCTTACCATCATGGACTTCTTCGCCCTTATTGAATACGCCGGGCTTATTGATGAGATCTCTCTATCGCACCACGCCCCCTCTCTGTTCGAGGAGAACCGCGTAAATGCTCTATATTCATACATATTTGTGTTTGTGAAATTTCTATGTGTTCGCAGACATGGTTTGTCGAAGTTCGTCCAAGAGCTTTTTGACAGTATCATCGCTATGATCATAACGCTGCTTCTGCTGCTTCAGTTGGAAGTCCCCGAACTCCTTGAGTTGTATGTATTTGGAGACAAGGTTTACAAAATTGTAACATACTTCGCAATCTTGGCAACGTCTACAATGCCAAATGCCCATACCCTGGGTATCCTCAAGAACGTTCGATATTCTTTCGCGAAACTATTTCCGAAAGTTCATAGCTCCTGCTGTAGTGCTCTCCATTATATTTTCCTGTTTGCCTCGTTCTCAGAACTCGTCGGTAATGTCACGACAAGCAACTGGAAAGAAGCTATACCTGATATCGCAGCGATAACCTTTTGCCTTTACTCTGGTAATAGTGTGTTTGACTTCGATATCATGTCTATGTGCAGAAGCTTGGCTTCGTGTTGGATTTACTTAACGATCTTCGAAACATGGTTCTTCAGCAACACCACCCTGGCCAATTCTTCAACTTGAAGAGTTGGCTAACTCATTACTTTAATTTTGCTGTGGTAACTATTTTCCACACCTCCCTTTTATGGCTTGCCCTCATCAACATTTTCGTCCTTTTTGAGCATCCCGAGAACATTTTTGAGGCATCGTTTTCACGCTACGTCGCCTCTGTGTTCGAGGAAGACCGCATTACTGGCCTCCACATTCTCTTCGATGCTGTCACGTTGGTCAAGGAACGCTTGGCCGCGTACCTCCGCCGCCCAGATTCATGTTCATAACAATTTCATTCGGTCCAAACTCTACACCGGCACTATCCAGTTTAAAGAGTATGTCAATAGCTCTAAGCAGTTTCTTGAGCACCTGCAAGTAGTTGTTGATAAGAAGAAGCTCCACAATGCGTACTCAATCGTAGCTGTCACTCAGCTCTCTGGCGAACTCAGAAGAGTCGTCATGCGTGGTCTCGGCGATATTTACAACGTTACTGACCCTGATGAGGAAGAGCGGTTTCTTGCAGAAGTTGGTTGTACCATCAAACATGGCCGCCAAACAGAGTTAGCGGACAACGTCATGTACATGTGCGTGTCTTACAAGCATCAGACAAACTCTGAAGGAGAAAGAATTCGGAAAAGGTGCACGCGAAGCAACCCTCGTATGCGTTGCACTTGCTATGACGAACAAGAGCGCTACGGTTGGAAAGACATGGGTATGCTTGACTCAGACTGGAGAGATGTCTACCGTGAAGCTAAACGCTGCGCTCTCATGACAGGCGTCAAACATATTTCGCTGTGGGTCGACAAGCAGGTCTACCGCGGCGACTACAGCTGGATCGCCTTGGGTCTCGTACCGTATCTCGTTTTTCCGACGATCCGTTCACATGTCAACGGCACGGAAGCTGATCGCCTCTGGTTACACCTCGAAAAGGCCTGTGCGAAGATAGGCCCTGGCATCACGAGCGACTGGCGTGACGAAATAGATATGCTGCAACATCTTGTAGTTACTCGCACTCCCGTGGAAAGCTTCCTCACCATTTCAGAGCTCGTGCGTGGGCGCGGGTGCGATCGCTATTTGGACCCTGCTCGAACAACCTTTATTGAGGATCTCGTGCGGCTGAGGTCATGGGCCGATGGTGTCATTCGCAGTGGTAAGGCTAGCGTCATCCTTGAGACCCCCATGGAGGATCTCTCGTGGGTTCAAAGCGGCAGACGCGACTGCTCTCATCTGGCCATTTACGATGAGGACCTCGAGGATATTGAGCTTGTGAAGAACTACAAGCAGGCGCTTCGTGCCGGGGAAACGCCAGGCAACACGCCGTGGCGAGTGGAAGATATGTTGCTAGACGGACGAGCGACTGAGGTCGACAGAGGGTTTGTCGAACAGCTTAGGAAGGCAACAATAGTCACCCAGATTCATGAGGAGGAGAATGACATCAAGGTGTTCCTTGTGGTTACCATCACAAAGGGCGGTTGCATGGCGTCACGAGTTCGAGTTTCGTACGGCCATGGGGACGAACGTGGACATGTGCTAAATTCTTGGAAAGACACACGCAAACGGCAGGAGATCACCGCGCACTTGGAACGGTGTATTGCGGCGCAGGACGGATCTTTTCGCACATTGAAGGATTACAATTGGCGTTGAAGGGATGAACAGCTTCTGCAGGCGTGAGACGAATTCTGTTTCTCAGGCTGAAGTTATTCAACCCGTATCCCGATTCGAATTGATCTGCAGCAGGACTAGCTCGCTGCAGATTCTACAGCGAGCCTGCTTATGCTTCGCACGTTGAAGATATTGGCTGACCAACAAAAGGCTGTGATGTCTGTGTTGAGAACATAGAAAGCAGCAAAACTATTGCGCAACGTTGTATAGCGGCAACAAAAGACGACGGTGAAGCCCGAAAAGCGGAGGATGTTGTAGCTCAATTCTAGACAGGGCTTGTAAGTATCTTGTACCCTGTGTCTAGCATCACGTGTCGAGAAAGAATCCGTTCTTCTTCTTACTCGTTAATGCGGACATCCGTTGACTGCGAGTCGCAGTCTGCGACTGTGGTGCCAACGTGAAGAAAGACGTTAGACAATTACTTTTTATTTTGGTGTCCGCCTACGAACGATTTACGCCGAAACGAACCGCCGGCCCTCCAAGAGAGAAGGGACCGAACCATGATGGGAAAGATTAAGCAGTTGCCATCCAAGCTTCCGTCTTCTTTACCACAGAAGGATAGTTTAAGTTCAAAGGTAGCCTTACTGCTGTTTTGCAGTTGGAAGCAGCTGACCATAAAGAAGAATGACGACAACAAAACGTTCGTATACACATTGTATGTTATCTGAAGCGCGTGCGCTCTTACATGTTTCTAGATTGCAGACGGCCTCTTCTTTGCCGTGATCCTTTTCTGAGTACGTAGTATAGAGAGGAGTTTCTTTGCAAGTTATTGTTGTGGAGGACGCATGGTGTAGATGGAGAGAATGACCATCTCTTCTACGCCACCACTGCCTGGGAAGAAGAGAATTCTCTGAATCCCCGTCGGGACGTGAGAGTGTCGGCCTCGCTGAGGCTGACTACGAAGACTCGTGAACGAGCTAAGTGGTTCGGGTCAACTCAAATCTCCAGCAACCTTGTTGGACGTGAAGTTGAGGTGGTGTGGACAATGTCCACTGGACATCGACCCATGCATGCAATTACAAATTAGCACGGGTACATTTCACTTGAGCGCTCTGCCAGCACGGCGCAGCACGACTGCAGACAGACGTTCCCGCCACAGCCCCCGCAACGCGAAGCGCGCGAGTTCGAGCCTCCCGCTCGTCTCCGACCGCGCACCGCCGTTCATCGGACGCCCCACCGCGCGTCTCTCCGCAGTTGACGGGCCCGACCAGCGTCTAGTGTACAGACGCGTCTCGAAGCTGCCCTCCCCCTCGTCTGCACGCACTGTCATCTCAGATAGTCTTGTCGTCGCATGCTAAAGCTACGACCGAACCGTTCTACATCTCAAATGGGCTTGTTGGAAGGTCTCAATTCCCTGCAAGGCGCGCCGTTACCGGCTCCTTCCACTTCGAACGCCTCCAATGTCAGCAACGATCCTCTGGCGTCGTTTTCTGCGTCGGCCAAGGGCTTGTTCAGCGACTTGTCAAACACGCTGGCGCCGTCGCTAGAAACGCTCAATGACACTGCCAAACAGTCGGTCACTTCTGTTCGTCGCTTTATTTCGGACGAGGTGCCAGAAGACGAAGAGGCGCCGGCACAAATGACGCTTTCAGAAGAGATAAACACCATGTTCAATCTCACCATGATGCAGAGAATCGCCTTGTTCGCCATGATTTTCGGCACGGGCGTGTTGCTGATTTGCATGTCGTTCACGTTTCTTCCGCTTATAGTAGTTGTACCGCACAAATTCGCGGCCAGTTTTACGCTGGGGAACGTTTTGGCTATCATGAGCACATGGGTTCTAGTGGGTCCCAAAGCGCAACTTCAGAACATGTTCAATCCCGTGCGAGCGATTGCTTCGGCTGTGTACTTGTTTTCGCTGGTGTTTACGTTGTTTGCAGCCTTCTTTGGCGGAAAACTGCGCTACTTATTGGTGATCATGGCGATCGTCGCCGAGGTCGCGTCACGTAAGTTTGCTCCCTCTCACGGTGTACCAGAGATGCCTTTTGTCCCGCACTGCGATTGGCGGTGTACTGACAGTGTTTTGTTTCTTCCATGTGCGAACGGCAGTGGTTTGGTATGCATTAAGTTATATCCCGTACGGGAGACATATGATATCCAGACTGGTGGGATTAACGGGTATTTCCTTCGGATCATGACTGCGTTTGATAAAAGAATGAACTCATGTGCAGCGCACAAAAAAGAAAAGCTTGCGGAGCGGTTATGTTTGAGAGCGCTGAAGGGATGCGTGCCGTTTCATGCTGTGTAGCTCGGCAGTGTGAGCACATTTCATAAATGAGCGCATGCGAGCATGGTCGATTTCACCTTCTTCGAGCTGTGAAGATTTAAGATTGTGCCAGGGGATTAGTCAGGACTTGGAACGGCATGGGCGAAACGGGGGAATGGAAACCATTCACTTACTGGCTGCTGAGAATAAACAACATTATAACATTCAGCAGAAAGGCATCGTAGAACGCAGTTTTGCTTGTCGTCGCCTACTTGAGGAACATGGCACGTATGAATGGTTTGCTCGCACTGCTCGCGAGCGTTGCGCAAGCGACGCCAGATTTGATGGTTCGTCTTCTGATTGAGACGAGCCGACACGGAGCCAGCAAGCAGGACGAGGACAGCAAGCTTCACGAGAGCGGACGGCGATGACATGCGCGCCGGTTGAGAAAAACAAATCTGGGCGAGACACACGCACGGCGACGCAGCTGTCTCGAGTGCGCAGCGACGCAACGCCAGCAGCGTGGGTGGTACAAGCAAAGTGGGACAAGCGGGGAAAGAGAGCGCTCCCGCGGCGGATCGGATCTGCCGCGGTGACTGGGGCGACGCGTCCCACCGGCGGAACGCACCGTCACACCCGCGCGCTCAAAAATAGCGGCGCGAGCATTCCACACGCGGCGCGGCACGTGGACACTGTCCACTGAGCATCAGCATGGCGACGGACTGGCGCGGCGGGCAGAGCGGGAGAGCGGACGAAGCGAGCGCGCGCGACCACGGCGGGCGCTCCCCGGCGCGCACTGCGCCGCCAGCGTGGCACCCGCGCCGTCTCGAGTGGCGCGCGAGACCGCGCGCGCCGCGCGCCGCGCCGCCGCGGCGCGGGCGGGAACGAAGCGGCGCCAGCGCAGCGGCGCGCCAGCCTGTCGCGTCGCGCGCCGCCGCGCCGCCGCCGCGCCGCCGCGCCCGCAGTTTGTCCTCAAACGCGCGCGCGCCGGCGCGGAGCTGCAGCTCGGCAGCGGCCGCGCTCAACGCGATTTACAGCGCGCCGGCGGCGCCAATGGCGGCGCGCCAGATCAGCGAGAGCATCGCGGCGCGGCGCGCGTACGGGCTGCATGCCGCGCCGTTGCCGACGACCGCGCCCACCTGCGAGCGCGCGTTTTACGTGGCGCCAACTCGCCTGCCGTTCGACCGCGCGCGCGCACGTCCTCCCCGCCATCCACGCCGCCCTTCCGCGACACCTCACACGCCAGTGCCGCCACCCTGTCCGACGCCTCCGCGCCCACCCGCCCTCTTAAGTCCCGCCCCCACCGCTGCGCACCCCCCCCCCCCCCCCGCCCTTGAATGAAGTTCAACTCGTCTTCCGTCCAACGTCCCCGTCGTCCGATCCAGACCGGTCTCCCAATGCGCCGTCGCATCACCTCGCAGCCGTCTTCGCCAGACCCGCCCGCGTACCCCACTGTCACGCGCTGGGCGTCCGCCGCGCGTCGCCCCACGTCACTGTCCGACAGCCCCACCGCGCGCGATGTGTCGTACTCTTCTGTGGCCTTGCGTCACTCCAACTCCTCCACGGACAGGAGAAGCATCACCCCCTCCCTCTCCCTACCCCCGCCGCACACCAACCTCCGTCCCGCCGCGCAGCGCACCCACTCGCTACACACCAGCCCGCCGCGCGAGAGCATTCAACGTCAGGCCACCCTCAAACGCTCCGATTCGCTTTTGCAGCGCGCGCGGCGCGTATTCAGTCTTCCGGCCAGTATGAGAAGGCGCACGCGTGAGTTTGCGCCGCCGCCCGACAACATGAGGAGACGCCCGCGAACAAACAGCGCGAACGACCGCTTTGAGAACCTCGCCGCTGCGGACTACATTCCACGTCCTCGCAATTCGTTTACAGCTGCAGCACGTCGCGTCACAGAACGTTATCGCCGCAAGGAGTCGCTCCCGGAAGATCCTCGCCCCAGCGCGGCCGAACTCACGGCTGCCCAGGAGCGTATCAGTTCGCTGGAGAATGAACTGGAACTGGAACGTGTGCGCGCTTCAAGGGCGCGGCGTCGCGTTCGCGAATTGGAGCAGCAGACTGTCACCTGTCGGCATGCGATTCCAGCTGTGGAAAGCATCATCAAGTCGGCCCTGGCGCAATTCGATGCCAAGGAGGCCGCTCTGCGTCACACCATCACGAGAATGGACCAAGAGTACGCGGCGCTGCTGGCCGAGAAGAAGGAGGCTGTGAGACTGCTGAATGCTTTTGTTGGCAGAGGTACTCGCTCGCCACCGCCGTCGTCGTTTTCGTCGGTTTCTGACGGAAGCGAAAGCATGAGGGACCGCAGGGCTCTGAGCCTGGATGCGATCCGGAGGGCCAAGGCATCAGGTGCTGCAGAAGCATGACGCCTCTTAACTATCTAGGGACAGCCCTTGGGAGCTCAATTTGTGTGTTTGGTCAGTGTTTGGGAAGGTGGATAGGACCAGCGAGCGTGACCGACAGGCGATATGCTCTGTGTCTGCTCGCGTGAAGAAGTGCTTGTGCCGGGTCACTCCTGAGAACCGTTTTTGTAGGATGCGCAGTGCATATTAAACATTATCTCGACCGTAAGCCATATTTCAAATATCACGTGAATTTCATTTGAATTGTTTGAATTTGTGTGGACATCCACTTTAATTACTCGCTATGGTACAATGACTGAAACGGAGAAAACGCATGAAACTTTGTTTCTGGCCCATTTGGGCCTCACGACCAAAGTTACAGAGCTCTGAAAACGCTTTCGTCGGCACTTTACGGTGTCAGAAACGGAGCTCCAGGTTTCAAGATATGAACCGAACACTATCAATCTCTCCGGACCCAATTACTGCCGCAGTCGAAGTAGGCCTGCGCAAGTTCGGTATCGTTTGAGTAGTAACGCTGCAGCACGTTCTTAATGAGATAGTTCTTCCTGTTTCCTTCTTGCGCAGAGGGAACCAGTCCCAATTCTTTCCAAACTTCTGTTGACTGATGAAAATTGGCGTCAGAAGTCGCGGTCAGCGATGTAGCAATGGTTACGTTTTCCTTCAATAAAGTGAACGACTCGTGCTCTGTGTCGGACAAAAACGCCTTTGCCTTCATGATACCCCGGTGTGACGCGCCAAATGTAAACACATGATACTTAGTTATACCGAACGAGCTCGGTACCGAGAAGAATGCAGTTAAAACCTTCTTCCACTCTCTCCACATTACTCGAGAAGACGGTATCACATTGTTACTGTTCGAATTATCATGTATGACAGTCATCATTTCCGCAGGGGTTTTAACATCTCTCTCCTTCAATCTTCTCTTTACAAGACCAAATGCGCCATCATAGACGTTCTCCGTATGTCCCGCAACCAAGAAATGAAGCGTTACTCGAGATTCTTTTCCAGATATCACCCTCCAAGCCAGGTAGAAAAGCATGTATTCGTTTTTGTTCTGTCCCGAACAATTATCAGCGTGAAGAGAGAGCTCTTTGACATTTTTACGATCCTGTTTAAAGCTTTCAATTGTGTGATATAGCATCGATCCCACGTCATTTTTTGTCTTGTTGCCCAACCAGTGGCCCTCAAGAAGCCCATACACGTTTGTATGTCCCACATTACTAACATGTATGTAGTGCAACGCGATTGCGGGACTCCTTCGCTGATGCGATTCATAACATGCACGGCGATGCCGGGAGGTGGTGGCACACAGTATGAGTAACTGGTGAGATCAGCCCATTCTTGGGTATACTTAATATTAGAATTAGTGTTATGAGGCGCACGGCTTAGCCGGTGGGTCACACACGTGTGGGAAGTTTGCACCCATTAGTTGGGGTATTTTAGATGTTTATTCTAGATATTTTCGCTACACCGCTTGACAGTGGGTTGGCACTCTACACTACTTAGTAGGTTGAGCTGCACCCATTGTCGGGGAAGTAAACGAACCAACCGAGTGTTCGGCTCTGATGTTTCACCCTTGGTGACCGATATCCTCCTCCCGGAGAGTCGGCACCTTGTGCAGGGCTCATCATCCGCCTCGCGGCATCATTAACACCACTACCGCTTTCGCGTGTTTACTTTGTGTGTGTTTTCTTTATTTCTGTCCCTGTTATACAGGTAGCACTACTTGGTGTACCGGTGCATACCGTTCGTGGCTCGACACACTCGCGTGGGCTATTACCGCTCTCGCGTGTCATCGCCACACTCGTGGGTACCGCGTGCTACGCACGTGACGCTACTGCCGACTTGTGTCGTGTGTTCTCTACCGTTGGACGCTTCTTCTTCGCCGCTTCGCTCCCTCCATTACTTGGGAAGGGTCGACCCCGGTCTTACACCCGGCATTGCCGTGTCGTACCTGTGGGAGCGCTCTACTGCTGTGCTCGCCTCTTGAGAGAGGGTCTGAACCGCCTTTGCGTGTCTTTCCCCATCGCTGGGTTTTGCACAACAATTGGTCTCCCGACTTAGAAGTCGCGTTGATCCAGCAAGTTGGTTTTCTGATCAATTTCCGGTTTGCCGGTTCGTATCTGGTCGTGGAGATACACTACACAGTTTCTACTGGAAGGCTTTGCCGACAGACGTCGTGTTGGTACTGCTTTCCTCATTTTGGGTTGTTGTTTGGACACGGTTTACTACCGGTGGCACTACCTATTTCCGTAGTGTGTGATTCCCGTCGGTACGGTTGTTGTCACCCCGTTTGGGTTGTCTACTGTTCCCAGCAATCTGGTCGAATCAGCCCTAATTCCGTATACGGCTGTTCCCGTTGGTACGGTTGGTTCGTCCGATTTGTCGGTTATCGTCACTCGTGTGAGGACGCTACACTCATTCGAGGTTAATTTGTTGTTTTGCTTTCCTGTTCCCAGTTTTCTGGTTGTATCTCGTCGTGGACGATGGCGTCGGGCAAGCGCTCGAGCCCTACGAAGTCTCGCTCCGTTGGCTCTGGCTTGCCCCCACGTCTGCGGTCTGTTCCTGAACCCCTACAGGGTGATGGAAGGAAACCCGGAAACCGGAAACAGCCTGACAAGTCGTCTGACGCCCCAGTGGCTGGGCCCTCATCTGCTCCTTTGGAGGGTCTTATACCCGCTGTCGCGGCGAAGGATGCGCTCGTAAACGAGTTGGAGACTCAAGTTCGTGTGCTTGAGGCTCAGACTGCTGTCATGAGGAGTTCTCATGAAGCACTCGTTTCCGAGGTCGACACACTTCGTTTGAAGGTTGACGCAGCCCTCAACGGAGGTGTATCAGATGATCTACGTATTTTACGGAAGGATGTTAATGCCCTCTTGGAGGTTCTTCAAGGATATCCCGGTTTCACCGAGGAGGTTAACACGAAGTTCATTCGGATCCTTGGCCGTCTTGAGACGTTAGAGGCCACCATCCGTGAGGATGACGGCCCTGCTGCCGCCTCTGCGGGAGTGTCTCGTGGTACACGTGACCGGAAGTCCGGGAAGAGTCGCTCTAAGAAGAGGAATGTCGACGAGAATGACTCGGATTCGTCACAGTCTTCTGGTATTTCAAACCGCTCGGCGGGTTCCTTATCATCGAGCTCGTCAAGTGACGGTGAACGTCGCGCTCGTTCTACGCGTTCGCGGAGTTCTACGTCCACCTATGGTGTTGTTGGTACCCGGAAACGGGGGCGAAAGCACTCAGGTTTGAGGGAACTGGAGCCGACGAATCCTTTGTTCAAAAGGTTGTTATCTTACCGGTATTACCGTTTGGAAGATTCAAGTCTGAACCGGACGCCCCGTGGCACGGGTAAGGTGAAGGACTGCATCAAACGCATGTCCTTAACCTTTCGCAACCAGTTGTTCACTGGGGAGGATCCCATTCTGGTGCTTGACTTTCTTTCACGCTTTGTAGCGGAAGCTGACATCCTCGGCATGAGTGAGGGGCAAGCTTATGTTGCCTTACCGTATTTTCTACGGGGACTCGCTGAAGATCAGTATAACTCTGTAAGAGGTTCATCTCGCGCCTCTGAAGGAGGGGTCACCTGCTGGCCCGAAGCAGTGCAGTATTTGTTGCGCTCGTATGCGACAAATACCTCTATCGAGGAAGCAATCACCGCGTTGCGGGAGACGAAACAACGCCCGAAGGAGTCGGAAACCGAGTACTCGGTACGCCTGAATAAGGCATTCCACCGTTGTGGCAATGTTTACTCCTCAAACGAGCGCTGTACGCTGTTTATCAACGGATTGAATCCGGCTATTCGCACTCTGGTTGCCCAGCGACGGGAAGACCGGAAGAAGACTACCTATCTGGAGTTAGTGCAGTACGCGAAGGCGGAGGGAGACGCCTTGCGCGCACGCACCGGATACCGGGTTTCAACCAAGGCGTTGCACCTCGAAGGAGGGTCGTCATCGGCTTCACTGCTACCGCAGGACTTTTCTGGCCACGATGTGGATAACTTACATCTCGCACAGGTGGACCTGGATTCTATTCCGACTACGGAGTTGCCTTCTACTTCAGAAGCCTCGTCGAAGACGGAAGATGCGCTGCTTTACGCAGACCGTCCACGCGTTCGCGGTCCTCAAGTACCCTATTCAGGGAGTCGTTACCAGCGACCTGGTTGGGTAGACCCGCGAACGGTGAAGTTCCAAGACCCACGGAGTTCCGGAAGACCACCCCTGATCTGTTTCACGTGTTACAACCACGGGCATGCAGCTCCGAACTGCAACCTCTCGATGAGGGAAATGCCCACGGTTGTGGCGAATTTTGAAGCGCTGACCCCCGCCGAACAGGCGTCAGTGCCGGTAACCGCATATCTGCGTGCGAAGGCTGAGTACCCCCGTAGGGTGTCTGCTGCAGAATTGGCTGCGTTACTGCACTCTGGTTCGACCCAGGTCAATGTTTCACCGGCTCAAGCCGTGGCGGCAACCGCTGTTGCGGGTAGTTCTGTCGCTGTTCCACAGGAATCTGTGAAGATGCCTGCTGCACAGGACGCCGTTCCCGTTAGAACGGATGGAACTCAGTTAAACTGAGTACGGGAGTCTCCAATGGAGAGGCGCCCGAGTCGAGGTCTACGGCGCCCGAGGCGTCACCGCCTCGCTCCCAGGTCAAAATCCTTTCGAGGAAACAGACCGTCTTAGACGTGGACTCTACCACCATCGGTGTGTTACGTCGCCCGTGGATACGGTTCAGGAACAACCGGATCCCGGATCGAGTCATGGTGCTGGCCAAGCGAAACTACAAGATATTTGCTGACCTTGGCCTATCCACCCAGTATATGGTGCGTCATCTCTCTGTCTTGGATACAGGTGCTGGCCCCAACTTCATTGTTGAGTCGTTACTACCGCCGGAAGTCCGTTGTCGAATCCGCTCTGGACCCGTCATGGACGTGGCAGATGCCAACAATAACCCGTTACAAACGGCTGGAATGGTTTCACTGATTGTCAGGATTGGTAACTGCATCGAGCAGGTAGAATTCATCGTCTGCAAGACGCTCGCTGCCCCTGTCATTCTAGGGTGTGACTTCTGCGACAGATATGTCGAAGCCATACGACCGCGTGCGCGTGAAGTGGAAATGGAAGATGGTTCGGTTGTACCGATTGTTCGTCGCTCATTACGCCGAGCGTCAGCTAAGCTGGTACCACTACCCGCTCCTCTACAGGATTCCTCACCTCCGAAGGAGTCGCCGAAGCTCCGCGTAGCGCGTGCAATTTCTATTCCGCCAGAATCCCAGGTTTGGGTTGATGTTACTGCCGCACCGCGTGGTTTGCGGGTTGTTCAACCATTGAACTCGTTATACGAGAAGTATCAGGTCGCGTTGGCGAACGGAGTTGTTCAAATCAACAGCGAACACCCCTTTCGGGTTATGTTGGCCAACTTTGGCAAGAAGCCCCAGTATCTGGTGAAGAACCAAGTAATTGGTACTGTCTTACCGCACCCTACGGCGCTTATCCCTACAAAGGTGACTGCCGCCGAGATGCTCGGGCTTGCTGAAGAACGCACTGGGGTGCTTCACCCTAAGGAGGGGGAGGGAGAATCGTCGCGCTCGTCTGCGTCGGACCCGTCCCAGACGGTTGAACACACGAATGACTCGGAAGCTAGGACCGTTCCTACGAGTTATGACAAGATTGACCCTATCAAGGAGTTAGAAGAATTGAATCTCGGTCATGTACCGGTTTCACACCGTGAGAAGTTGCGCAACATGTTGCGAGAGTTTACACCAATGTGGGATGGTTCCCTCGGAGAGGTTTCAACTACGGAACACCGGATTGACCTCCTGCCGGAGACCAAGCCGATTGCTCAGCACCCTTACAGGGCAGGCCCGAAAGCACGGGAAGAGGAAGAGTTTCAGATCAACAAAATGCTCCGCGCTGGCGTGATAGAACCGGCTCAGTCGCCGTGGGCATCTCCAGTTGTACTGGCTCCGAAACCCGACGGGTCCTGGCGCTTTTGTATCGACTATCGTCGCTTGAACGATGTCACCGTCAAAGACGTGTACCCCATACCTCGTATGGACGAGTATATCGACTCGCTTGGCGATGCTACTGTTTTCTCCACTTTGGATGCAAACTGGGGTTACTGGCAAGTACCAGTTAGACCGGAAGACCGTGACAAGACCGCGTTTACCTGTCATTCAGGACTATACCGCTTTAAGCGTATGCCGTTCGGGTTAACGAACGCCCCCGCTACGTTTCAGCGTGCTCTGGACATTTTGTTAGCTCGCTTCAAATGGCGGAGTTGCTTGGTATACCTCGATGACATCATCGTGTTTTCCAACAGTTTGGACGATCACCTCGAACATGTTCGGGAGATAATGACCGCTTTGCGGGATGCTGGAATTACTCTCAAATTGAGGAAGTGTGAGTTTTTCACTCACTCAGTGAAGTATCTGGGCCATGTCATACGTCCAGGACGGTTACTGATCGAGGAAGCTCGCGTGAAGTCCCTCAAAGAGGCGAAGCACCCCACTACACAGACAGAGCTACGCTCCTTTCTAGGGCTATGCAACGTTTATAGACGGTTCATTTCTCGCTTCGCGAAGATCGCGGGACCGCTCAACGAACTCCTGAAGAAGGGACAACCGCCCAAATTGGGACCACTTACCCCACGCAAGTGGAGGCCTTCAACTCTCTTAAAGAGGCTGTTACCACGGCACCCGTGTTAGCGTTACCAAAGAACGGGTTGCCGTACACCGTGGATACGGATTCGAGCGATTACCAAATTGGCTGCGCTCTCTTTCAGACTACACCCGAAGGGGAACGCAAACCAATTGGCTATTGGTCTCGTACACTCAACGTGCACGAGCGCAATTACTCGGTATCCGAGAAGGAGTGTCTCGCCATGGTATGGGCTTTGCAGACTCTACGACCATATCTTATGGGTGTGCACTTTACCGTCAATACGGATCATTCCGCCTTGCGTTGGTTAATGTCAGTCACGGAGCCTTCCGGACGCTTAATGCGTTGGCGTCTTCGGCTTGCCGAGTTTGACTACGAGGTCACCTATAAGAAGGGTTGTTTAAACGCGCAAGCGGATGCTCTTTCACGTCTAGGAACTGAAGGTGAAGCTTTACCCCTCGATGACGAGGATGAAGATATCCCCTGTTTCCTCATGGAGGAGGGTGATGAAGACTACGACATCGTGTCGGACGACATCTGTGATGATTTGCTCGTCGCAGACGGTGAAGACCCGGAATCCGGTACATTCGTCCCCATTACTCCAGAAGAGCTGGTGCGGGAACAGCAATCTGACCCGTTCTGTACGAGGATACGCTCCCAAATTAATGGTGGTGCTAACATCCCGTTCGGGGTCAACACACAAGGTTACCTCGTCAGAGTGGTTCGTTCTACCCCACAGATTGTGGTTCCTCACTCCTTACAAACAAGGGTATTGCATCTCTCGCATCACTCGCGGATGGCTTCCCATCCGGGAGCTAAGCGGTTATACACGACACTGCGTCGGGATTTCTACTGGCCCGCGTTAGCGTTGGACTGCTACACCACCGTGAAGGCGTGTACACATTGTGCTCGAGAGCGAGTTAAACAGCGTCGCCATGCGAAGAAACTAACACTTTTCCCCGCAAGGGCGCCGTTGGAGTTTATTGCCATCGATATACTCGGCGAGTTCTTGCGTACTTCCCGAGGAATCGGTTCTTACTCGTTATTACGGATAGATTCAGTAAGCTAGTCCGGACAGTTCCGTTGAAGTCGATTACAGCACGCAGTGTTGCAGAGGCATTCGTTCGCCATTGGGTTATGGTCTACGGTCCCCCGGTCAATCTCCTCTCAGATAATGGTCCGCAGTTTACTGCACGTTTCTTCCAGGATGTCTGTCGGATACTCGACGTGAAGAATCTCTTCACGACGACGTATCATCCCCAATGCAATGGGCAAGTCGAACGGTTTAACCGGACGATGCTCTCCGCGTTGCGGGCTTATACTGTTGAACACCCGAAAACTTGGGATCTCTACACGGATACCGTGACGTATGCGTATAATACGCAAGTTCACAGAGTAACTGGTTTATCGCCCTTTGAGCTCGTGCTCTCACGGACACCACCGCCAGTTGCGGTTGAACCATCAGCAAAGCTGGATACGTCACCGTCAATACGGGATCACTACTTGCAATGGAAGCAGTGGTTATCCGCAATGGTACCTGTCGCCAGGTCGTCAATGGCGAAAGCACAACACGCTTACAAGCGGAACTTTGATGCCCGGGTACGGAGACCACTACCGCCACTGAAAGTGGGAAACCTCGCCTTTGTCAGGAAGGAGTACTACAACCCTGAAAAGGAGCGGCGCCACAAGCTTTCACCCATCGCTGATGGTCCGTACCGCGTTGTCAGCGTGAACAAGGACACAGCCGTACTGGAAGTTGGTGACGCTCATGAGCGTTTCTCCCGCGATCGCGTGGTGAGAGGTCCAACCGTTCACACGGAAGTACTTTCGGACACACAGCAGGAAGCTGGACAGACAGAGAACCGAGGAACCTCGTCGCAGAACACTACACCCACTGTGGGGCTCCGTCACCCAACACGGGGTCTCGCAGATGTACCGATTATATCGTCGCAAGCCGAGGTATCGGAACATACACCGCTGGTGAAATCGCGTTTCACAGCGTCTGTTACACCGTCAACTGACGTGATGACTGCTCCCCGTAACGCTCCACCTAAGGAGGGGGAGAGGAATTCACGCGTTGTCGCGGAGAGTGAGTCACCGGTGTCGCTACCGTCGCAGCACCGTGATTCACGGGAAAGTAATGAAGCAGAGGCAGAGTCGCCTCAGGACACCGTCGAAGACGTAGTTGCTACGGACACCACTGTCAGTGGGAAGGATCACCCGCTGTCGCGTGTTGAAGTCGCGAAGGACGCGCCGCAGTCGGCCGCTGTCGCGCAGAACTCTGCGGAGGATACACAACCTTCCACGAAGGATCGCGACCTTCAGGAAGGACACCGCACGCAACGAACGGACTCAAGGTTGTCCCAGGATACTGGTATTGCTCACCCATCTGGGGAATTGTCACAGGAACACGCGCCCATCGTCGCACGGACGCAGGACGCGGAGCATGCTCTCGTTCGCGAAGTTTCCACGGCAAGGCCGGAAGTTGATCAAGAACACCCGACTTCTCGGCAGAGCAAGGCTACAGCGAAGCTGGATACTGTATCACGGAGTATTCCGGACGCGCAGTCGCCGCACTCCGCCGCTGACGACCGCCGCAAACCGCCTTCGCAGGCGCGCTGTAGGGTAGTCACGGCAGATCCCGGTATCGTTGACACTGCAGAGCAGGAAGAAGAGAAGACGCTCGCTGAAGCGAAGATCAAGCACCCCGGTTCGGGTAATGGTAGTGTACCGTTGCACCCAGCTTTGGGAAGTCGCAAGTCGCACGTCATGACGTTTCGATAAGTCATGACGGCGCACCGCTCGCTGGAGATACGGATTACAGCCCTGATTTAGGGAAAACGCACACTGCATCTGCAGGAGCGCTTGCGCACCACAAATCTTGGGGTGCGCAGCGCGCGCCACACAATGGGCCAATCACAACTCGTGGCAGTGCCACCACCGCGAAACGTCGCGTGTCGTCACGTGAACCGGCACGTGCCGTGGTGAACAATCCGCCTCCGCGTTCGCCTTCACCGTCAAGACGGGAACTGCCGCATGAACTAGCCGTTCGCGGACCCGCCGAAGCGGCGAAGCTGCTTGAGAAGACCCGGATTCCGGAAGCGACCACTCAGCGGAGGACACACTTACCGCCGAAGGCGTCAGGAGAAACTCACAGCACCGCTGGTGACTATGTAACGGCACCGCCGCGACACGCTGACGACCCTTCGCAGGAAGAGCTCGAGCGGGGAGTTTACTCGAAAGAGTTCGTTGTCGACCACATAGTGGGGCACAGTTGGAACCCGAAGGGTATGTTCAGTACCAGGTACGCTGGTATGGCTATCCGCCGTCGCGGGACTCGGACGAACCCGTGGAGCACCTACCCCGATCGAAGATCGTGCAGTACCACCGTCGTACTAACACGGCGTTGCCGGCTAATCTACATCAAGCGATGGTCGGTTAACACACGTCGCTGGAGACGGAAGCTTATCGCGTACCGCGCACGAACGGTTCTACGAACCACAACACTCAATCGAGGAACGCTGCGACAACCTCCAGAGGAGTACTGTACCGCTACTCGCGTGGTGAGGAGACACTCTATTGAGAGGACAGTTGAAGTTCGAATAGTAACGCCCTCAGGAAGAGGAGAAGTTAAGAAGCACTCGCAAGAGGAAGAAGACTCTATGAGAGGAAAAGGAAGCTCAGAAGAGAAGAAGCACTCGTAAGAGGAAGAAGCACTCGTAAGAGGAAGATCACCCGGAAGGGAGAAGTTAAGAAGTATACACCTTGGAAGAAGGGAAGAAGTCTTGAGATCAAGAGAAGTTCACAGTTTACTGGTCAATGTTACTATGTTGTGGCTCGCTAGTCGAGCACACAACGGCCAAGTTATTGGGTATCAGCTAGGAAGGACTCCCTAGAGGAGAAGCTGCACGAGTTACTCGGATTCCTGCTGGTCTCCAGCGTTCGCAAGCTGCGCAATTAGCGCGTCGCGCATCTGCGAGACGTCGCCAGATGTCGAGTCGGAGATACCAGCCTCGCTGAGGAATTGAGCTATCACGGCAGCCCGTGCTTCGTCGGTAAGTCCCGCGTTCGCGGCTTCGTTCGGCGTAGCCGACGCCGCCATCGCAGGCGAAGCAACATTCTCCGCTGGAGTCGGAACCGCCACAGGCGTAGGAACAGGAGCCACTACGGGCCAGGAGCCGCTAGAGGCGCAGAGGGAACATTCACCGGAGTCGAGAAGATCGCGTCGACACCCGCTTGGGGACCTGGCACTGCTGAAGCAGGTACTGCCCCCTCCACCGGAGCTGCTGCGAAGTTGTCATCGCCATAGTCGTCACCGTCATCGGGAGCGTCATCAACCATGATGTTTGATCCCCGACAGGGTGAAAGAACTCATCAGTCATGATGAAACCCGTTGGGTGCCCGGAGGGATGACTCGCTCGGCATTCCGAAGAAGTTCCGCCTCGGCGTTGGTAATCGGCACCCGTGTCCAGGGGTCGTAGTAGATGTAATCACCCGACAGTGGGACCTGCGACCCGGAGACCGGTCAATGGCAAGATCGCCTTCGTCGCGCGCGCTCTGCGAACGAGGAACCTGGTTCCAGTCGACTCCATCAATCACTCGCAAGAGGCACATGACTTCCGAGAAGTTTCCATTACCGCCAAGCGGGATAGTGAGATCCAAGGCTCGGATGAGTTGCCGCAAGCGCGGGGAATGAACCACAGTCGATACTGGTCATATACCTCGTTGAGGAGATACACCGCTGTTCGCGCCGCCCACTCCGTGAGGACAACGCTCCACCATCCCGTAAACGGGTTTGTTCACGAG